>OY720162.1:600000-946218 GCA_963082805.1 Hemicrepidius hirtus
TCTGGGTACAACTTCCAGCCAAAAGGATTTTCCCCTAGACCTAATCAAGTGTTATCTCCATTCGATTACGGTCAGGATTAGGATCAGGAGATCAGGACCTAGAAGAGAACCTTTTGCAGGACTATAGGCAATCAAAAGGGGTTGTTACTTTGGGGTAACTACTTTCCGGAAGCTTCTTCTGTTGGATATAACGAGACAAACATCCTTTATCCCCTTCCATATAGTCAAAAAAAATTCAGACAGTTTTCAGAAAAAAAGGCAAGGCTTCCTTTTTTTGCTCGCAACTTTTCTCACCCTTTCCGATTCCTTTAGGAAATTCCCAGAATGTAATATGGAGTCTAGAGACTTGGAAAATATGTGCCAAACATCCCTCATCCCCTCCCATGTGGTCAATAAAATTCAGAACGTTTTCAGGAAAAAGGCAAGGAGTTCCTTTTTTGCTCGCAACTTTTCTCACCCCATACCTATATTTATTTATCAGATCTATACGATACAATAAAGTTCATGGAAAACCCATTAAAATATTTGACATTTCTTGGAAGGATTCATTTTTGAATCCACAGGACAGTTAAAATCTTGAGCAAAATTAGAACTATGACGAAATGATTCACAGGCACCTTCCTTGGTCGTCACGTACGTACCAAGCGCGTATTCTGCAAGACGTTCTTGAGCATTCATTGATTGGCACAAAATACTCGCCGCTGAAATCCAAAACAACCGTTTCGGCGTATAATTGACAGAATCAAACCCAGACTCTTCGTTATTCTTCTTCTTCCATTCTTCATAAGCAGCATGGGCAATTTTTTCAGCAGAAATTAACGCCACTTTCATTTGCTAGAATGTTATCAAACATCAGTAAGATCATTGTTTTGTATAAATCAGGAACTTACGGAAATTTCCTTCCTCGTCAATTCGTTGGAAACGTGAGGTTCGGATTCTGTACATTCTCCCATAGACCCCCAGACGTCGCTCATGGACTCCATGTGGACAATAAACTTTTTGGTAAGCTGGAATGCAACTATTGTTCCAAGTCTTCCATAATTTACATACTCTGGTCTGTTTTCGTCATAAAGGAACGTTGAAATGATTGGTACATCTAAAAAGGAAAGGAAGATCGAGATATACGTTAGTAAGAATCGTCTCTGATAATTATCTTCTGTTCCTGTGGAATACTCACATAGAATATCGTTTACAAAACCATACTTGGGAATTGTAAGAGCTGTGATATAGTAGGTTGCGTATACTTTTTCCGGGTAAGCTCTCACTACCGAATTGTATTCGGCAGATTTTAAATTTCTTTTTACTTGCGCAAGGGTACTAAAGAATGAGTTGTCATGTTTATTTGAAATCTGAAACAGGTAGGGACTTATTAACATCCACTTTATGTAACTTTCACTTACAGAAGGCCACAGTAATGTATATATACTATATATACCCGTTTGGCTGTCGTTGTGGCGCCCGAGCAGCTTCACATATTCCGACACCCGTATTTCTGTGTATATATACACTTACATTAATTTTTGTGGCGCCCGAGGAGTATTCAGACATTCCGACACCCCTGTTTTTGTATATATATGGACTTACACCTGTCGTTGTGGCGCCCGAGCACCATTCAGACATCCCGATCCCCATATTTCTGTATATATATGCTATCCTTGTGGTGCCCAGTGGCCTATCTGGCATTCTAACGCACGTATATACGTATTTAACTTTTATATATACACTCTAAGCCATGCAATAAAAATCTAATCTTACCATATCAACGTCGGCTTTGTCCAGAATCGTGTCATCAAAATAATTTCCTTCTGTTCCAACAACAACACTAGCCCTTTTGACTTTGTCAATAAATTCCTGTTTGTACCCGTCGGAAATCCATTCAATTTTACTAACAGTCTGTAAGAATTCAGATTTAATATTTAAAACCAGGTTCTCTATTTTATTTCTCCTTTCTTCGGAAAGGTAACGCCTGAGCCTTATCACATCCATCGGACTAACCACTCCCGTAGTTAAAAGCGAATGGGTTGTTTCCATACAAAATTTTGACCATTTATTCTTTCCTCCGTTGCATAAATCAGAGTCGACTTGACAATTTGGAATATATTTAAGCAATGGTTTTATTACATTCCACATTAAATAATTTGCTAAGGTTCTGGAATTATAATTTTTTTAAGTTTGCGGTAATTTGAGTTCTTTTACCCCATACCTTTTGGGAGTTTTCGAAATTAGATCTAGCACCTGTGTTAGATATTGATTTTCTGGAAACAGTACCCTGTGATTTTTTGTTATGGAAAGTTTTGGACCTGCTATTTTGTTTATAAATTCCATCCAGTTAAAAATTCCTTCCGTTTTCTGAATGTCTTCTATGGTACGTGTCATGTAGACAGGGTTCACATTTTTACGTAACTGGAAAAAAATCGGTCAGCAAGAATAATGGATGGCAACAGATCTGCTCTTTTGAACGACGACATCATCAGCCTTGGGGCGTGAAAACTACCCTACAGGAATATCCCTAACGAAGGTACCGAATCAACAGTTCGGCCCCTAAAATAATTTCGAAGAACCTATTAGGACGTCCAACCCTCGGAAGGCTGGCCGAAAAAATTCAGACAGTCACTTTGGAATTAAAGAGGGAAGGGATCAAATATTTACCGCAACTAATTTTGTTGTAAAATTAAAAGCCTCGGTGAGATCTTTGATTGCAGCTTCTTGATCCTCAGCTCCTAAAAACGCAGCAATTTTAGCGATGTCTTCCCAAGGATCAATTTTAAAAAAACTATGTACACCCCCATCAACCTAAAAAGGAATAAAAAGTTTAAGGGATACCTAATAGAAAGTTTCTCCTAATTACCTGAAGAATGAATAGTTTATTGTTGTTTACATCCGTTTCCACTCTTAAGTCGAGGAATGCCGAATAGTCATAGCCCAATTTTCTAAGTGCGTAGGTCGCATTTAACCAATCAAAGCCTTCTTCCTTCCAGTTGGAACCTTCCAAAACAGGCCAACCACCAACTTGCCTTAAAATTTCCTTTACGGTAAATTTAAAATCGTCCTTGATTTCGTCTTCCTTCACACACTGCTGATATAAATTCTTGGCAACCTTCACCATTTTATGATCGTTTTCCTTTATACCTTCTTGGTACATTCCGAGCAAAATGCGATGTTGTTCTTCGAGCGTTCTAGGGGTAGGCTCATTCCTCGCCGTGTTCTTCACGAAGTTCCCACAAGCAAACTGATAAAAGTCTTCACAGGGGTTTGCATTTGGAGCAACGTAATTTAAAATATTTTCGGCTTCTTCTACACATTTTGCGGAGTCGCAGATTTTCGGCACCGACCCTAAGGAATTAAATTTAAATTTCGCACTAGCCTCGATTGAGTACGATTTAAGGCTTACCCACTTCCTGATTCCCTAACAGAATCGTTCCGATGGTAACCACAAGGAAAGTTCTGCAAATACAAGCACGTGATTATTTTTGACTTGAGTACGAAAAGGACCTTACCTTAGAAACATATTGCTGTGCTTGGAACAAGAAACTAAGTCTGAGAACTGAATCCAGTTCAGTTTTATCACTTTTAAGAGATTGTTTGCTAATTTTTTTTTGCGTTTGAAGATGACATTGACCTCAAGGGTATCGCTAATCTGTTTACATTTTTACGTTCTAGAATAAACTGCAAAAAAAAATAATTACCAATTTTGTTGTCCATGGAAAATTTATAGAAAAAAACAGACAAAATCCCTATAGAGACTAGAAAGAAGTTCCAAAGCAATCCGCTAGATGGAGACACCAACCGTTAAATGGGAGAGCGGAGACATTAATCCCAAGGAAGCTATCTCTGTCTTACTTCAAACAATCCCTATAGAGACTAGAAAGAAGTTCCAAAGCAATCCGCTAGATGGAGACACCAACCGTGAAATGGGAGGGCGGAGACATTAACCCCAAGCAAGCTATCTCTGTCTTACTTCAAACAATCCCTATAGAGACTGGAAAGAAGTTCCAAAGCAATCCGCTAGATGGAGACACCAACCGTTAAATGGGAGAGCGGAGACATTAACCCCAAGGAAGCTATCTCTGTCTTACTTCAAACAATCCCTATAGAGACTAGGAAGAAGTTCCAAAGCAATCCGCTAGATGGAGACACCAACCGTGAAATGGGAGGGCGGAGACATTAACCCCAAGCAAGCTATCTCTGTCTTACTTCAAACAATCCCTATAGAGACTAGGAAGAAGTTCCAAAGCAATCCGCTAGATGGAGACACCAACCGTTAAATGGGAGAGCGGAGACATTAACCCCAAGCAAGCTATCTCTGTCTTACTTCAAACAATCCCTATAGAGACTAGGAAGAAGTTCCAAAGCAATCCGCTAGATGGAGGCACCAACCGTGAAATGGGAGGGCGGAGACATTAACCCCAAGCAAGCTATCTCTGTCTTACTTCAAACAATCCCTATAGAGACTAGAAAGAAGTTCCAAAGCAATCCGCTAGATGGAGACACCAACCGTGAAATGGGAGGGCGGAGACATTAACCCCAAGCAAGCTATCTCTGTCTTACTTCAAACAATCCCTATAGAGACTAGAAAGAAGTTCCAAAGCAATCCGCTAGATGGAGACACCAACCGTGAAATGGGAGGGCGGAGACATTAACCCCAAGCAAGCTATCTCTGTCTTACTTCAAACAATCCCTATAGAGACTAGAAAGAAGTTCCAAAGCAATCCGCTAGATGGAGGCACCAACCGTGAAATGGGAGGGCGGAGACATTAACCCCAAGCAAGCTATCTCTGTCTTACTTCAAACAATCCCTATAGAGACTAGAAAGAAGTTCCAAAGCAATCCGCTAGATGGAGACACCAACCGTGAAATGGGAGGGCGGAGACATTAACCCCAAGCAAGCTATCTCTGTCTTACTCGTTATAATTCTGTAGTTAGACAAGGAAGAAGTTCGGGTGATCTCCAATAGATGGGTTTCCTTTTTTGTATTAGAATTGGCGGGAAAATTATTGTGTTTAAATATTTTGCAGGTTTTCCTTCGCATACAAAGACTATTTTTTATTTATTATAAACCCATACAAATATTATTCTAGTTACAAAATATGAATATTAACAGTCGTTGTGCTATTACAAAGAGTATTTTCAGGGATTGAGGGGTCGTACACCAGGATCTCAAAGGAAGTCGTTTGGAACCCCTTTCCACTCTGCCCTACATGTATTCCAATAAATATATCCTTCGCGGAAAGAATTACCTTTCCAATTAATAATTCATTCCCGACAGAAGCTCTTCCCACAGCAACTTTTTCAGGAGCTGGGTTTATATCAAACCCTGCCGTTATAAATTGTTGCGTGCCGTTCAGGAACGTCGATACTTTTGTTTTATCCACGGATTTAATCCATTGGAACTGTTCTGGATGTGCTGTACAAAGGATCTAGAAAAATAATAATCAATCGGGTTCTAGTCCCAAAAATATTCATACCTTGATGTCTTGATTCCCCGGCTCTTCTTTTTTTCGCATTTCTAGGGTCATAAGTTTCGTTTTAGATCTTATTTGGCCAGCTACTATTGAGCAAGTATCGTGGAACATTGTTTGTCCGATAAAAATTGGATTGCCTTGATCGTCTTTTCCTCCTGGGAAAGCATCGGATGGGATTTCTCCTCCTTTATAGTCTCGCCAATAGAAACCTTAAGATACGATTTTAAAAAAGAATAAAATATAGAAAGGATTTTTTTTACCTTTTACATTATAGGTGGCTTTGCTGATGTTCACAATTTCTGCATTAAAAGTGCAGAGGGGAAGGAAGAACGTCAAGAAAAATTTCATTTTGATTTTGTTACTAAACTTCTGCTTCAACCTTCCTTTATAACAAAAATCTGTAGAATATTTCCCTGATATTAAGAAATTTTTAATTTTGTCCTTTCAGGAAGGAAGTTTCAGCTTTAGGAAATCAGTTGTGGTGTAGGTACCACATTTACCAATTGAGGAAAAAAAAAAACAAAATTAGAAGAGGCTAAAAAAATATACCGATGTTTCCTTTTAAATTTTTCCACCTGTAGGACATTAGCAAGCTATCTCTGTCTTACTTCAAACAATCCCTATAGAGACTAGAAAGAAGTTCCAAAGCAATCCGCTAGATGGAGGTACCAACTGTTAAATGCGAGGGCGGAGTTATTAACTCCAAGCAACTTGCATCTCTGTCTTGCTCGTTATAATTCTGTATTTAGACAAGGAAGAAGTTCGGCTGATCTCCAATAGAGGAGTTTCCTTTCTTTAGAATTGGCGGGAAAATTATTGAATTCAAATATTTTGCATACAAAGACGTTGAGCAATCGTAAACGTAGAAGAAAAAAATAAAAGAATCAAGTTTTGAAAAGATTTAGGAAATATTTTTTGAGGATTCCTTTGCGGTGTGTTAATCTACTTCCTTGGTTAGATAAAGTCGAGTCTTCCAGGAAATGATTACTATAGGATATTTTTTTTGTAGTGGCGAACTATCAGAGTAGAATTTTCAGGTAGAAGAGAAGAACGCCACCCTTAACTTCTTCCCTCGACTAGCTTGGCGTTCCTACATTAAATTTTATTGAATCCAAGCCCCGCCTGCCTTTATAGGCGGGGCCGTAGCTCACCACTACATAAAAAATACCCTCTACCTTTTTAGCGAATAAAATTTAACCTCGGGTTCATTTCCTTTTGATTCTTAATTTAGTCTTTAGAAGTTTATAGTCGAGGCAAGTCTAAACCACAAAAAAAATGTTAGCAGTGCAGAATAATACGTCAACGTTTTGGATCTTGGGCGTTCTTCTTTCCATCCAGTTAGCGGAAATATTTTTCGGGATTTTTATCTACGAAACTTTGAAAATCCAAATCAAAAACGAGTTCCTGGATTTTTATAACCTCCAACGAAAATTATTTACCGGAAGGGATTTAAAAAATGAAGAGAAAAAGGAAGAATTATTTAATTCTATCCTTCATAATCGGAAGAAGCGAGGTACTAAGGATGATGATCGATATTTGGTTAGTTGTGATTATTTTATAGAAGTTCCTTTTCCCTTAAGCCGAAACCCTGGAGACCTTTGAAATTCCTATTTCAAAACCCTTTTTTTCAACCCCTGTCTTTGAGGACTTGTTTAATTTGAACTCGCAACGATATTTTTAGATTCCTGCAGCCACTGACGCTCCAGGTGCCGGAGAGGAAGATGTTTACTATGACGACGACGAAATAGAAACCACAACCAAAAAACGGGAAGACCCACGTGCCCGCCATACTCCAAGAATTCCAGATAAGCCATTATCTGAAGACAATCTCCAACCGGCAGGCACTGACCCTCCAGGTGCCGGAGAGGAAGATGTTTACTATGACGACGACGAGATAGAAACCACAACCAAAAAACGGGAAGACCTACATGCCCACCATACTCCAAGAATTCCAGATAAACCATTATCTGAAGAAAACCTCCAAGCGGCAGGCACTGACCCTCCAGGTGCCGGAGAGGAAGAGGTTTACTATGACGACGACGACATACAAACCACAACCAAAAAACAGGAAGACCCACGTGCCCGCCATACTCCAAGAATTCCAGATAAACCCTTATCTGAAGAAAACCCCAAACCGGGTTCTCCTGGAGGAGTAATACTCGGTAAGTATTCCACAGAATAAAAAAAAAATCGAACGTAAACATTTCCCTGTTTAACAGGAATACAAGAAAATCCAGGAGTTAATAATTTTCCTGGATCAAAAGGACAATCTGGGGTCTATAATCAACTTGGATCACGTCTTGCTGAGTCGATAGGAACTAACGGTAAAAAAATTCAACCCCATTTTATTTTTTTATAAAAGAAAAAATATTTTATTAGGATCTGAAGGACCTCCAGGGATGATTGATAAATCTGAATCAAAAAGTGGAAGGAGTTCGCATTGGTCATGTGGTAACTTTGAATTAAATAAAACTACTTTTTTTTTATAAACATTTTTTATATTTTAGTTTGCAGCGAGCACGTTCAAGAAACGGTAAGTTTTCTGGAGGGAGAACGATTGCGAGTCGCTTTAATACGAGGGAGAACACTACAAGAGCCCCCTGTATGTTATCTCAAGGGTAACTATAAGCGAGACTTTTGTATTCCAAAGAGGGCGCTGTTTAAAATCGGTTGCCTCCGGTTCTCGCTTACAGCTTCTCTCGATAGAACACAGAGGGCACGCGTGTTGTGTTCTCCATCGCGATTGATTTCCTCTCGTAATTTTGTCTTTCTTTAACTATATTTTCTTTTATTAGCTGGGAAAATGAAGACAGCAATCCGTGGAGGATATAGAACACACACTCACTAAATAAAAATTTAATTACTCCCTGCTAATATTTTTTTTAAAGCTTTAATAAAATTAAATGTACTACCCCAACCACTTCTTCCACTGTTCCTAATCGAGTTAAATATTATTGCTCTTTACTTCAGCAAAAATAAAAGCCACAGACAAAGCTCATCAGGAAGAGGACTTCAGGTAAACGTAATAAGGTTTTGCTCGGGGTGAGGTTGAAAGCAGGGGAAGGTTCCGGAAGGTTTCCCGAGCTTGGGAAGGGGGCTGAGCTGTCGTTTGATGAGTCTGGTTAGTCGATTCCGAAACAGGGGGGTCGGGCGCACCCTTTGGGCATACAGGATGCCATCATCTACCTATCTAGCTCTTGAGAAAAGAAGGTGCCGAGACCGATACCACTGGCGTCGATCTGGAGTACAATCTGGGCCAATGGAGGGAAAGTGGTCAGGCAGGGGCACTCTTGATTGTTGGGGGGACGTGATAGGTAACATATCATCCGTTCTGTAGGCGGTACGTGTGTGTTAGATCGAGAGCTAGGAAGGGAAGAACTAAAACGAAAACGCGTTAGGTGGGTTGGTATTAAATATCTTCGTCCGTAGGGGGAATGGAGGTAAAGTAAGGTAATAAAAAATTGTCATAAGGGTTTAACAAATACATTTATATTTATTTCATATGCAGTACAAAGAGAATCAGTTCATATAATCCTATTAGAATATATGTAAAATATAAACAATTCCGGTATCTATTATTTACAGTATTTGTACTTTTGAGCAAATACTTGTATTGCGTTTGCGGTATGTTTAAAAAAACTGTAACTATTGTATAATATTGAGCGTTAGTAACTGTTTATTGTAATGGCAATATATTGAGGTGGCTTGAGTTATTGAAATGATTCTCTTGATTAAGTATGTGGACGCAAAGTAGTTCGATTTCATAAAACACGTAACCGTTGAGTTCTATTTGAACAACAATATTCATTTCGGATTGTCTCACAAAAAATATAAATAAAAGGGCTTTAGAAACACTTAAAAAAAACTCAGTACACCAGATCAAAAAGGAAACATTTACAAAGTCAAATGGTACACCCTGTTCGTTAATATCCCAGTCTTTTGGTTCGTGTTTCAACCTCACCAACTCTCCTTCTTAACAAATTTTTACCTCTAACAAACAATTCTACTATAAATTAATTACGTAGGTATTTTTCTTTACTAACTAATCCCACAAGTTTTATTTAGTTTAGGCGTAAAATGCAAATCTTTTCAACTTTACCAAAAAAAAAATAAGCTTTTTAAAACGATTCAACAAAAACTTAAAACAGCATTGCTAGTAATTATGGCACTTACATTTTTCGCTACTTAAATATTCTATTACGGTTATTTATGGAAAATAGAATGCGAAGCGTAACAAAAAAAAATGCCAAAACAGGATGTCCCACATAATCGGGGACGAAACTTGGTTCCAAAACTGCCCCTTTTTTTGTTCAACTCGTGTGTACAAATTATTATTTAAAGAATATAAATCTATGTTTGAGATATAAAAGTAGAAAAAAGAACAAACAGGATACGTAAAAGTAACACAAAAAGAATTTTTCTTCTAATAATTAATGAGTAACAAAAATTTTACCCATCAACTGGGATATCACATCTAACGTTTGAAACCACTTACGCACTACTATTAAATATGTTTTTTTTGTTTAAAGTTAAAACCATTTACACACTTATTTCATAAGGATTTAAAAATTACACATAAATTGGCTTAAGAACTAATTAAATGCTATCACGCTTTTCAAGTCTTGTAGATCAACAAAAATTCTGGCTGCAACAGCCCCTTAATAATTACTATACCCTATTTTTATACCTAATCCTTTTTAAACTTAGGCTGAGGCCTCCACACCACTTCCATCATTCTATTATGTTACTCTTTTTTTGAACTTGTTTCGTAGTTCACTAAATTAATCGTATACAGTTTTTCTTTACATACAGTTCTGTATAAACTTAAAAAAACAAACAAAAATATCATTTGGTCACACTTACAGTGTCATAATAATACCCAGAATCCGCAATTTTACATTTTTTAAACTACTAGAGACAAAAAAAACGCAAAATATATTAAATCTAACAGCGAAAATAATTTAGAAAACATCAAAACGATCTTATCTCTTGGCCACCAAAATCTCCCGTCCTTATTCATTAAATTTTTGATCTCAAGATACCAGCGCGACGCAAACACCACGGAATTTGAAAAAAACAGACTTTGCTTTTTGTGTTCAGACGCTCGGGCGCCATGTAACGGAGCCACGAAGGGCTTCAGAATTAACCCACAAGGATTTCCTTTTACTGTAGCCAAGTAACAATAATTTGGAGCGCGAAACGACGTCCACGGCTTGCAATTTCGAAAAGACATTTAATATTCGGACGCTCGGGCGCCATGTAACGGAACCACGAAGGGCTTCAGAATTGTCCCACAAGGATTTCCTTTTACTGTAACCAACCAACGACAATTTGAACCGCGAAACAACGTCCACGGGTTGCTATTTCCAAAAGCGACATTTAATATTCGGACGCTCGGGCGCCATCTAACAAGCGAGGATTTTTTAGACTAAACAAAACAAATGATATGCCCTTTTGATTTTGAACGTCTCTTAAATAAATATTGTGCCTGCGTCTTGTCGGTATTTTGGCGGTGCTTTTTTTTATCATTCTTTTGCCGGTAAGTTATATTTCGTACAATCTACAATACTTGTCTCTAGTAGTTTTGTAATTAAATGATTGTTTTTTTTTTTAATTGAAATATTAAAAAAAATGAGAAAAAACCGAGTTAGGGGATTAACAGAGGTAACAGTTTATGTACTAAGTATGCAATAGATGATGTCTTTGGATGTGTAGACCATAAAGAAGTGATCACTGTTTCCTTATACTAATAAAATTGCATTGAAACTGTATCAAGTTTCGTTTGAAATTTTACGTATATATATCAAAATACACACTTTAAGAGAATACCACACAAGGGTCAGTCAAAAAAGTAATAAAAAAATTATTAGCCCGATTTGTGTGCTAGACTAAATGCAACTAGAACCCGTCAAAAATTCTTTCTTTCCTTTTGTCGTAAGTTTACATTAAAGAGATCACATATTAGTTTCGTCTAACTACAACAATAGTAATATATATTATACTTACATAAAAGTACTTTGAGATTAAAAGTATTGCCACTAGGTGAACAGGACACAATCTGAATAAAATTTAAAATACTTTTACATTATATTTATAGTATGTATACTTATAGCAAGACGTGTCAGCACTTACAGCAACCTTTGCTCTTTAATAATCAACCCCCGACCTGATTCTTATGTTACACTGTAAAATAACACCAACAAAAATAAATTCTCTAAGTTGAAAAATAACATTTTGATCTACTATACTGTCAGGGATTGAATATTTTTGTAAATAAAACTACTGGGACCCCTCTTCAATTCTCTTACGATCATTACACAAACCAAAATCTTCGCTTCCGACTTACTAACACTAACTACCCTGCAAAAACCGCAAACGCTAATAAAAATGATCAACAGAGGTAAAACAATCTAAATGGTGCATCAACTGCTCCTAAAACTGCTTCAATTAACCCTTGCGAAGTCGCCAATCTAACTAAAAAATACATCAACCGATTTAAAGAAAACTAAACAATCCTCAAGTGAGACTCGCAGCAATTGCTTAAAGGATCAACTGATCTGCGCAAGACTCAACTGCAAACTAACGAAGACCCTAACTATTTGAACGATGCATCAACTGAACCAAAAACTGCGTCAATTGAGCCTTACAAGGTCCTCAACGAAACTAAACAATGTACTAACGCTTTTAAAAAACTAAACAATCCTCAACTGAGACTTCTAACTAATTATCAAAGCATCAACTGATTTGCGCAAGGCTCTACTTTAAACTAACAGTGACACTCACTATTTGAACGATGCATCAACTGAACCAAAAACTGCGTCAATTGAGCCTTACAAGGTCCTCAACGAAACTAAACAATGTACTAACGCTTCTAAAAAAACTAAACAATGCTCAACTGAGACTTCTAACAAATTATCAAAGCATCAACTGATTTGCGCAAGGCTCTACTTTGAACTAACAGTGACACTCACTATTTGAACGATGCATCAACTGAACCAAAAACTGCGTCAATTGAGCCTTACAAGGTCCTCAAGAAACTAAACAAAGTACTAACGCTTCTAAAAAAAACTAAACAATGCTAAACTGAGACTTCTAACAAATTATCAAAGCATCAACTGATTTGCGCAAGGCTCTACTTTAAACTAACAGTGACACTAACTATTTGACCGGTCCATCAACTGAACCGAAAAATGCTTCAACTGGAGCTTGAAACGTTCTGGACTTCACCAACAAGTGCATCAACTGATCTTAACAAAACTGTACATCAACCGAGCTTCACAAAGCGTGAACAATTCTGTTCATAACAGAACTGTAAACTACTAATCGTAGTAATTTATTAAAAAATGTTTCAATAAATTTCAACAAAACTGCTCAGTAAATCAACTGAGCTGAACAATGCATCAACAAATCTGATCTAAGCTGTACTGTAGACTAACAGAGATAAGCAATCTATCAATCTGGCTTCAACAATTTTAATAAGATTACGCAGTGCATCAACTGAGTTGAGCAAGGCATCAACTGCTCTGAGCAAATCTACAGCGCACACCAACAGGATGTATAACCGATCGATCATCCTACCTAAACAACGCCTTCAATAAATTTTAACAAAACTGAACAGTAAATCAACTGAGCTGAACAACGCATCTACTGAGCATTACAAGGTCCTAACAAATCGCACTGTACATTAACAGAAACAAGCATTCCTTCAACCTAACTAAAGATTGCTTCAATAATTTTAACAAGATTGCTCGGTGCTTCAACTAAGTTTAGCAAAGCATCAACTGCTCTGAGCAAATCTGCATCGCACACCAATAGAGATGTATAACCGATCGATCACCCTAACTAAACAACGCCTTCAATAAATTTTAACAAAACTGATCAGTAAATCAACTGAGCTGAACAACGCATCAACTGAACATTACAAGGTCTTAACAAATCTGATCTAAACTGCACTGTACATTAACATTCCATCAACCTGACCAAAGGATCCTGCAACAATTTTAACAAGATAGCTCTGTGCTTCAACTGAGTTGAGCAAGGCATCAACTGCTCTAAGCAAATCTGCATCGCACACCAACAGAGATATATATAACCAATCGATCATCCTAACTAAACCTTCAATAAATTTTAACAAAACTGATTAGAAAATCAACTGAGCCGAAGAACGCATCAACTGAGCATTACAAGGTATTAACAAATCTCCTCTAAACTGCACTGTACACTAACAGAGATTAGCATTCCATCAACCTGGCTAAAGAATGCATCAAGACTGCTCGGTGCATCAACTGTATTGAACAAGGTATCAACTGATCTGAGCAACGGTGAACCACACACAAATAGACATCTACAGTTGATCCCCTCAATAACTTTCATAAATTTTAACAAAACTGCTCAACTGAGTTGTACAATGCCTCAACCGGTCTTAACAAATCTCAACACGCAGAATTTTGGAGCAACAAAATTAAGCAACGCATCAACTGAGCTGTACATAAAAAATCCATCAACTGAGCTGGAAACGACATTGACGACAGATTGACGTAAAATTGTAGTACTGTACGTCATCACAACTTTGTTAATGTTTGGGTCAGAGTTGACGGGACCGTAAAACGAATATTTTGGCTCAGTTGATGCACTGATTAGATTAACAATTTTCTCAAACGGATCAAAGTGATCCAAAGATATCCTATTCTGGTCTAATAAGTTTGAGGAACTGTTTAATGGTTTAAATGGGTTTGGTTCTTTTTATTAATGAGTAAGAGAAATAGAAAAGGATACCATATGTTTCGGTTGAGGAAAACTATGGACTGTCTTTTGTTGCTATAAGTGCTCACACAGCCATTGTGCTTCATTCCCTTTTTTTAAAGCCAGTATATTACAGTTTAACCATCACATGAAGCATGGTTCTTCAGCACCTTGTATTGATCACTCTGCAAAGTAACTTTTCAATGTTTCAATAAATATTTATCTAAAGAGTAAAACTCAGTCAGTATAAACACAACTAAGTAACAACCACCGCAAGTTCAGTCTTTCTACTGGCATTGTGTCACCCAATACAGGGGAACTGCCAGCCAGCTGTTAGTCACTGAGCTGGAAGCCCATTGGGCTGCTTATACTCAGATGTTGGAGCTTGGAATTGGGCTACACTGCTTGGAGGATTGAAACTGGGTGCATAACATTGCGGAAAGTATAGTTCGGGTTTTACCACCGTCGTTGGCGTAAGACCTCTCGGTAAAATTCCATTGGTCTGTTTGCCATCAGACCCCGTGGAATTCCTTCGGGTTTTTGAAGCGTGCGGATTCATATGGTTGTCTATATGTTTTTTTACTTCTGGTTCCGTAGCAAATCTACGTCGACAATTTGGCATAGGACAACAAAAAGGTCGGTCACCTTGATGCGTACGAGTGTGCTGATCAAGAATTGCTTTTTGTCTAAAGTCTTTACCACACTGTCCACATTTATACGGCTTCTCTCCGGTGTGTATTCGTAAATGTTGGTTTAATATAGTCCTCTGTCGGAAATTACGCCCACAATAAACACACCCATATGGCTTTTCGTTGGTATGAATACGGAGATGTTGTGTCAAATGCGATTGTTGCCGAAACCTTTTACCACATTCCGGACAAGGATATGGTCTTGATTCGATGTGTATGCACCCATGTTGAAGAAGGGTTGATTTTTGCTTGAATTCCTTTTGACATATCGGACATCTCACGTACAAGGGCATTCCTGCTGACCTTCCATGTTGTATCACATCAGGTAATTTACCTGCTTGGTTTTGCTTCAGATACTGCAGCGCTCCGAAATTAGCAGCTGCTCCGAACACAGAATGGTTGATACCTTTAGCATCTTTAAAATACGCCGGGTACTGAAGATTACCTGCTACACTTCCAGGTGAGAAACAACTCCGGTCTTGGCCTGTATCACCATCTCCGTACGTCGAGGCCACTTCTTCCTTCCCTTCATCTGGAGGAAACGGTACGTCTTGCGGCCATAACGTAGGATTGATTCCGTTTTTGAACACCAGATGGGGACTCACGTCTGGAAACAGAAAGAAAAGGTTATTGGAAGTGTTTTAGAAAAGCAGGAAGTGCACGATTAAAAGGTTTCGTCTTTGCGTAATCTACCACTGGCCCTTTTTAAAAATTTGGATATCTCTCGTCGTCAGAAAGATCTGAATCCAATGACGAATAAAGACTCGGTAGAGGGCACTGCTGAAGGTTAGAATGAATCAACTGCGCATGCGCATTCAGACAATCTCCCTTAAAAGTGCAGATACTGCGTCATTTCTTGTGTGTGGTGAATGTTGTATAGTGTAGTGAGATGAAGTTCGATGTAAAGTTGTCAAAAAAATTTGGGGTTAAGGCAGTTATGTTGATCAGAGTACAAAAGGAGGGGTGCACTGCAACTCACCGCCCGTGCAACAAGTACGGGCGGTTAGAAGTTCGTTAAAGCAGGGGCGCTCGCCTTGGTGTGTGCGGACGTGCTGATTGAGGATGGCCTTCTGGCGGAAATGCTTCCCGCACTCTGGGCATTCATATGGCTTCTCACCGGAGTGGATGCGCAGATGCTGATTAAGGATGGCTCGCTGTCGAAAGGTACGCTCGCAGTAAACACAAGCGTATGGCTTCTCGTTTGCATGGATACGGAGATGTTGAGTGAGATGGGATTGTTGCCGGAAACGTTTCCCGCATTCAGGACAACCATACGGTCTGCTATCAGTGTGGATCCGTTCATGTTGCAAAAGCGTCGATTTTTGCTTGAAGTCCTTCCCACAAGTCAGGCACTTGAAGAGACGAAGTTCTCCACCAAGGGTATTTTTAGTTTGTTTAAGGGCCGATTGTTGTTGCTGTTGTATCACGTCCGGTAACGTAGCCGAACGTAAATCTTGCATACTATTAGCATACTGATCTACAGGCCCGCCTTCTTGCCCAAGGGAAGTCAGCATCACCCCCGGTTGCTTCAAGTAATGCAAGGCGGAGAAACTACTAGCACCAAGCATATGTGGCGGAACAGGGGGAGGCGCTGTAGGTGGTGGTACTCGGGGATATTGATGGTACGGTGGCTGTTGCGGTTGTTGTGGTTGCTGTAAGTCAGTAGCAAAACATTGGGACGCTGGTCTTGGTTCCAAATCCATCGTAGGTTGATCAGGTTGAATGTCATCTTCCCGCGATTCGGCTTGCGTTGCAGGATATGGAGAAGGTGCTGGAGAAGGTAAGCTCTGGTCGCGTTGTGGAACGACATCCGTTTCCACTCCAAGAGGTACGGTGGGTCCACATGCTTGCTGAGGACTAGCTGCTCCTGAAGATGTTTGCTGGGGAGTTGGATAATTATCCTGGGCTCCCCATTGGGCTTGTGTACGATCCATATCATCTTTATATAATACGTAAGGTGCACCGGTATCTGCAAAGAAAAAAAATATATTTAGAAACGTACATAAAAAAATATCGAGTTAAGACGACTAAAATATTTACGACCCATTTAAACCGCCCACCAAACGGATGGTATGTGTAAACCCCAGTTGGCTAATATAAAACACGCGTACCGCCAACAAAACGCCTTATGAGAAATCACAAGGACTAAGGAGGTGCAGGAGCAGGAATAAAGAATTAAAGGAAGAAATCTGGAGGAAAATCCGGGATATTAAGATCTTTCTGCTGCCTTCTAAGGCTACGAGCATGGAACCTCGAGAGGCCACGAGCCTGGAGAGGCGACAGTCCTAGAGAAGTCATAGCCCTGTAAAAGCAGCAAGCCTAAAGAAGGGACAGTCCTAGAGCCCACAGCCCTAGAGGTCACGAGCGTGGACAGGCCACGAGCTGGACAGGCCAAAAGCCTGGACAGGACACAAGCCTGGACAGGCGAAAAGCCTGGACAAGCCACGAGCCTGGACAGACTAAAAGCCTGAACAGGCTAAAAGCCTGGACAGGCCACGAGCCTGGACAGGCCAAAAGCCTAGAGAGGCCACGAGCCTGGACAGGCCACGAACCTGGACAGGCCAAAAGCCTGGACAGGCCACGAGCCTGGACAGGCCAAAAGCCTAGAGAGGCCACGAGCCTGGACAGGCCACGAACCTGAAGATGTCACGAACCGGGAAAGCGAAAATTAGAGAGGTCATAGGCTTGTAAAAGCAGCAAGTCTAGAAGGAATAGTCCTAGAGGCCACAGGCCTAGAGAGGACAAGAGCCTGGAAATGCCACGAACCTGGAGAATTCACAGGCCTAGACAGGCCACTAGCCTGGACAGGCCAAAAGCCTAGAGAGGCCACGAGCCTGGACAGGCCACGAACCTGGACAGGCCAAAAGCCTGGACAGGCCACGAACCTGAAGATGTCACGAACCTGGAAAGCGAAAGTTAGAGAGGTCATAGGCTTGTAAAAGCAGCAAGCCTAGAGAAGGAATAGTCCTAGAGGCCACAGGCCTAGAGAGGCCAAGAGCCTGGAAATGCTACGAACCTGGAGAAGTCACAGGCCTGGACAGGCTACTAGCCTGGACAGGCCAAAAGCCTAGAGAGGCCACGAGCCTGGACAGGCCACGAGCCTGGACAGGCCACGAACCTGGACAGGCCAAAAGCCTGGACAGGCCACGAACTTGAAGATGTCACGAACCTGGAAAGCGAAAGTTAGAGAGGTCGGCTTGTAAAAGCAGCAAGCCTAGAGAAGGAATAGTCCTAGAGGCCACAGGCCTAGAGAGGCCAAGAGCCTGGAAATGCCACGAACCTGGAGAATTCACAGGCCTAGACAGGCCACTAGCCTGGACAGGCCAAAAGCCTAGAGAGGCCACGAGCCTGGACAGGCCACGAACCTGGACAGGCCAAAAGCCTGGACAGGCCACGAACCTGAAGATGTCACGAACCTGGAAAGCGAAAGTTAGAGAGGTCATAGGCTTGTAAAAGCAGCAAGCCTAGAGAAGGAATAGTCCTAGAGGCCACAGGCCTAGAGAGGCCAAGAGCCTGGAAATGCTACGAACCTGGAGAAGTCACAGGCCTGGACAGGCTACTAGCCTGGACAGGCCAAAAGCCTGGACAGGCCACGAGCCTGGACAGGCCACGAACCTGGACAGGCCAAAAGCCTGGACAGGCCACGAGCCTGGACAGGCCACGAACTTGAAGATGTCACGAACCTGGAAAGCGAAAGTTAGAGAGGTCGGCTTGTAAAAGCAGCAAGCCTAGAGAAGGAATAGTCCTAGAGGCCACAGGCCTAGAGAGGCCAAGAGCCTGGAAATGCCACGAACCTGGAGAAGTCACAGGCCTAGACAGGCCACGAGCCTGGACAGGCCATGATCCTGGACAGGCCACGAGCCTAGAGATGCCATGAACCTGGAGAGGCCACGAGCCTGGAGAGGCGACAGTCCTAGAGAAGCCATTGGTCTGTAAAAGCAACAAGCCTGGCGAAGGGATAGTCCTAGGGAGTCCACAAGCCTATAGAGGTCCCGGGCCTAGGAAGTCGACAGTCCTAGAAAACCCATGGCCCCGTAGAAGCAACAGGCCAAGAGACAAGACAGTCCTAGGAAAGCCACAAGCCTATACTAATGAGAATTTAGGGAAATAACCAAATCCGTCGGTAACTGACGCAATGAGTCATAACCGAACCTTTATTTTAAAAAATCCTCTTCTTTAAGGTAATACCCAAAAGATGTGACAATAAAAAATTGATTAGGAAATACCAGACGTTATCTTTTGCTCGACAACAATGTTTTTGTTGAAACATAGTCTAATAAATGTAGCTGACTAATTTTGCATTCAAATTATCGTTGGATCAAAGTTTGTAAGGTCAAATGTCTTTTGATAAACTTAAATTATGTTATGATTCCATTGCATAAGATACCACACACACAAGTTTTAATAAAAACTGGTTCTTTAAAAAATTTTTAGATGAAAAAATAAAGGAACTGCAATAGTTTCATTATGGATGTCTTCATTAAAATCGTTACTGCATGTGCAAGTACCTAATTAGGGCTCGGATACTTTATGTCTTCCGTTATCTTAGCAGCAAAATGTTTTCTTCTATTTATGACAAGCTTAGACATTAGAAACATGATAACAAAATTAATCAAACCAAGAAAATCCTTTCTCTTTACTCATAAGGATAAGTACAAAAAAAAATCAATTTCTAACTTAAAAGTGGCAGCTATTACGGCCAAAAGTCTGTATACCAACCTTTATTCAGGAACAATTGATTTATTTGAAGTTTGTTTCTCGAATAAATTCTAAAATATTTATAAAGATATCCATGAATAATTAATTCCGTATTCATGTTTTACGATAAGCCGTTTCGGCATGCTTTTGTGTAGTAATTTATTTACGTACGAGTTGAATGTATGAGCAACATATAATTACTTATAATTTATAGACAGTTTGTATAAAATATGTGTTTTAACATTAATGACAAGAAAAATGTACAAATGGTACAATAATATAACGAGTCAACTGCATTACACGTTTACTACCCACTTAATTAAATTTTCTTATTAAATATGAACATCCTGTACATTCTCCGATGATATAAATAACTCAAACAAACTTGCATTAAAATTAAATTGTCTAACTTGCTTGTCAATTTATTTACAGAAGAAAAACCGTTTTCTATAACAGACAGACAGAGAGAAGGGAAGAGGTGGAAATAAAGGAAAACCCGAAAGCGAGAGAAACAAAAAGAAGGGGGCCAGAGACAAAGGAAGGAAAAACAAAGAGAAAGGAAGACTCAAAGAAATGAAGATCAGAAAGGGTAAGGGAAATAAACAGAAAAAGAAGCGAAGAACGAGAGGGGAGGTAGAGACAAAAGAACTGACAGAAAAAGAAAGGAAAAACAAAGAGAAGGGAAGACTCAAACAGATGAAGAATTAGAAAGGGAAAGGGAAACAAATGGAAAAGGAAACGAAGAACGAGAGGGGAGGTAGAGACAAAAGAAGAGACAGAAAGAGAAGGGAAAACCAAAGAGAAAGGAAGACTCAAGGAGATGAAGAATCGGAAAGGGGGAGGGAAATAAACAGAAAAAGAAGCGAAGAACGAGAGGGGAGGTAGAGACAAAAGAACAGACAGAAAAAGAAAGGAAAAACAAAGAGAAGGGAAGACTCAAACAGATGAAGAATCAGAAAGGGAAAGGGAAACAAATGGAAAAGGAAACGAAGAACGAGAGGGGAGGTAGAGACAAAAGAAGAGACAGAAAGAGAAGGGAAAACCAAAGAGAAAGGAAGACTCAAGGAGATGAAGAATCGGAAAGGGGGAGGGAAATAAACAGAAAAAGAAGCGAAGAACGAGAGGGGAGGTAGAGACAAAAGAACAGACAGAAAAAGAAAAGAAAAACAAAGAGAAGGGAAGACTCAAACAGATGAAGAATCAGAAAGGGAGAGGGAAACAAATGGAAAAGGAAACGAAGAACGAGAGGGGAGGCAGAGACAAAAGAAGAGAGAAAAAAGAAAGGAAAAACAACGAGAAAGGAAGACTCAAAGAAATGAAGATCAGAAAGGGGGAGATAAACAAACAGAAAAATAAGCAGAGAAGGAGAGGAGAGACAGAGACAAAGGAACAGACTGAAAAAAAAGGAAAATCAAAGAGAAAAATACGCGAAGGACGATAGGGGAGGCAGAGATAAAGGAAGAGAGAAAGAGTAAGGAAGAATCAAAGAAATGAAGAACCAGAGAGGACAGAAACAAACAAAAAAACAAACGAAGGACGGCAGGTGAGGCAGAGACAAAGGAAAAACAGAAAGAGAAAGAAACATCAAAGAGAAAAACAAGCGAATGACGATAGGGGAGGCAGAGACAAAGGAAGAACCAGAAAGGAGTAGAGAAACAATGCCCCGCCCCTTATCTCTCTCTCTCCTTCATTTTCTTCCTTTCTTTCCGACGATAGGGGAGGCAGAGACAAAGGAAGAACCAGCAAGGAGTAGAGAAACAATGCCCCGCCCCCTATCTCTCTCTCTCCTTCATTTTCTTCCTTTCTTTCCGACGATAGGGGAGGCAGACAAAGGAAGAGACAAAGGAAGAACCAGAAAGGAGCCCTCTCCTTCGTTTTCTTCCATTCTTTCCCTCTCTTCCTATAATTTTTTAACCAATCTCCGAATGCCCCGCCCCCTTCCGTTTTCTCTCTATATCTCGCATGTTTTTGTTAAACAATTCCCCTCCCTCCCCATTTCTATCTCTCCCACCCTATACTAAAACCGTTTTCTATCCGTCCCTCCATCTCAATCAAAATCAATATCAGGTCGCTTTTTTCTTCTATTCCCCTCCTCATTTCATATCATGGAAAATTCTGAAAACTATTTTATTCAAATACAGGGAGGAGTAAAAAAAAGGAGGGGATTTTTTGGTCTCAATTTAGGACGTCTAAAGAAACAACCCTCTGTATATATTTTCAAACTAACAAAACAATTCAATTGTTTTTGTCTAATATTTTTTCTTTCCTTTAATAATTTCTTTTTGCCATACAGGGTGTTAAAAAATTATTCCCTTGTACTACATAAAAATTTTCTTTTAATAGCAGAGAGTTAAAAAATCTCCCACAAGAATAAATTATGCGTGTCGCATTTGATCTCCTGCTGGTATAACAACCTGCACAGGTAGGGTTCGAAATCAGGGGTGGGGTGGGACAAGAAAGTATACAAAGCTACTCTGTTTGAGTCACCTTGCAGACGCCCATAATTATTCAGTCATGCCGCTGTTCAACCTTTTGTGGTTCTAGGATTCACTTTCAATAGCAACCTCTCTGTATCGTAGAAACAATAATCCTTTGGGAATAAAAGGAAGAAGTCATTGCTAAATTATTTAATTTGTTTATTAATATTTAAGAATTATTTATTGATTCTCTTATGAAGTGTTAGTAGGTCACCTATGACTATAACTGTCGTTTTTTAATTTATAACATAAACAGATTAGTCTTCTTACATGAACGTTGACACCGAAGAAATATTATTGGGATTTCTATTATAAATAAAAAAATTATCGCAATTCTTTCTTATTTTTGCCTAAGTAGAGTTGGTCCAATGTAACAGGAACTCCGCTATGCGCAGGCGTTAAAAGGCGCAGGATTTGTTAGAGAGAGAGGCGAGTAGGGAGTAACCCTTTCGAGCGAGTGAGTGAGGAAACCGTCAACCGCGCAAGCGCGACTTAAACATCTTCCTATCTGCCGAAAACTTTCCTAGGTTTGAGGGCACATTAAGTTTGCGCCCTCGAGCCTTTAAATAGAAGTGTCTCTGTTGCTCTAATTCCCATTAAAAGTATGTCAGAGCTAAATGCACTTGTCTTGAAATAAATTTTTACTAAACCATCACTCGCACTTTTTTTTAAAAAGAAAATAATCCTACACTGCGTGACTTTTTTCGTAAAATTTCCTAGAAAATACTTTAAAGACTATCTTTAAAATAATAATACACCTAATCAAGTTAATTGCGTGCATGTGTATCTATCTACACTTGAGGTAGTACTACCTACATAAAGAAAGGCAATAATTACAAAATGTCAATGTTAATAAATAAAACTGTCTTGTCTTACAACTTGTAAAGTGTTTCCAAAGAAACAATTTCAAGCACTTATTGAATTAATTCAATAATAAATACGACTACTGCAAGTTATTGGTAATACATGCAGGTGCGAGAAAACTCGTTAAGGAACTCCTGTAGTTTTTACGCTTGAGTGATACAATAGTAACTTATAAACAGGGGAATAAAAAAAATCGAACGGGTATGAATGAATGGAAGCAAGAAAATTTCAGAAAGTGTTGCTTTTCGGTTGGGAAGCGGAGCAATCCTTCACCTTAAGTCCTAATTCAAGGTCACAGCGCAGGAAATTTTGCCTGAAGAGATTCCTTCGAGGAATTACCCGGAAATGGGGTAGAGTTACGTTTTTCATCCCTTTATCAGCCCAACTTTTGTTCTACAAAAATAAACAGGCAAGTGTTGTAATATACAAGGAACGTAACATCAACTACTTCAAAGAGCACAGTTTTTTTTTCTTCTTTCTATTAGGGTGAGTTTCCGGAAATTTTATTAAGACGTCACTAGTGCTTCTTTAATCATGTCGAGCACGTTGTTGCCTTATTTGTTGCTGAAATGTAATTTGTAACTCTTTTCAGACATTAAATTAGTATTCGCGAAGATTAAAGGCACAGACAGTTCATTCAGGATGCATCCTGTCTGGAAGAGAATAGAAGAAAAGTCAGGGAACAATTTTTAAAGCTCGGGGCCTTATATATAATCCGGGGAAACCCTAGCGCCATCTCGTGTAGACTTCCAGCGACTTCCAGACTCTTCCTCGGCAAACTAACACGAGAGGGCGGTAGATGCGATACAGTCTAAGTCTGTCTAAGGATCTTCTCAACTAAAAAGTTTTCTAATTTTTCAGTCTATCCCAATCTAGATTCCTTCTTGTCTAATATAAGTTTATAAATATTTAAGTTCGAATTAAATCGCAATTTTTGGTGATAAGACATTAATTAAATTTTTTTTGATAGCCACCTGGAGATAAAAAATTAAATGGAAATTTTTACTACTACGAGATATCTAAATAAATTTCGTTTAGACTTATTGTCGAGTAAATATAATCGCGAGTCTGGGTTTGAATCCCCTTAGGAACAGTATTAAAAGATATTTAATAATAATTTGCCCTCGGATTGATCTGTTCTGTACTATTTTATCATAACGTTATGTAAAAAATTTATATTAATATCTAAAATACCAAAGTCAAGGTTATCTCGATTGTCCTTGAATCATTAAAGTTTGATATAAAACATTGTATCTTCTTAACCGTTGAACCTTCGCTAAGACACATCACGGATTTTGTTATTTATTATGAATTTTAATGAAGTGAAGAGCTATAATCAGAATTTTTAATTGTTTATTGAAGAACTTCTGAAACACTTGATAACCCCCCTCATTTTTATTTCAAGTTTTTTCTCCCTTACATACGCACAACAACCATCGACAGGACGATATTAAAATTGCTCGGAAAACTTGCCACCTTGCGTGAAGCTCTAACTCGTAACCAGAGGGAAGAAGAAATTTTAGCCCTCCTTTTCTTCTATTAGACAGTCAAAGGGCGAGAAATTCAGATTTAAGGGTTGGGGAACATTAATTTTTTAAAACAAAGACTCGAATGTAAAAATATTTCAGTCTCCTCGAAATTTGAAAAAATTCGTAAAGGCCATCGCAGGAACGCTACAGGGTTGGGGTTTACACCAAATTTTAGCCCTTTTTTTCTTCTATTAGACAGTCAAAGGCCGAGAAAATCAGATTTAAGGGTTGGGGAACATGAATTTTTTAAAACAAAGACTCGAATGTAAAAATATTTCAGTCTCCTCGAAATTTGAAAAAATTCGTAAAGGCCATCGCAGGAACGCTACAGGGTTGGGGTTTACACCAAATTTTAGCCCTCTTTTTCTTCTATTAGACAGTCACAGGCCGCGAAAATCAGATTTAAGGGTTGGGGAACATTAATTTTTTAAAACAAAGACTCGAATGTAAAAATATTTCAAAGTCTCCTGGAAATTTGGAAAAATTCGTAAAGGCCATCGCAGGAACGCTACAGGATTGGGGTTTACACCAAATTTTAGCCCTCTTTTTCTTCTATTAGACAGTCAAAGGCCGAGAAAATCAGATTTAAGGGTTGGGGAACATGAATTTTTTAAAACAAAGACTCGAATGTAAAAATATTTCAGTCTCCTCGAAATTTGGAAAAATTCGTAAAGGCCATCGCAGGAACGCTACAGGGTTGGGGTTTACACCAAATTTTAGCCCTTTTTTCTTCTATTAGACAGTCAAAGGCCGAGGAAATCAGATTTAAGGGTTGGGGAACACGAATTTTTTAAAACAGAGACTCGAATGTAAAAATATTTCAGTCTCCTTGAAATTTGGAAAAAATCGTAAAGGCCATCGCAGGAACGCTACAGGGTTGGGGTTTACACCAAATTTTAGCCCTTTTTTCTTCTATTAGACAGTCAAAGGCCGAGGAAATCAGATTTAAGGGTTGGGGAACACGAATTTTTTAAAACAAAGACTCGAATGTAAAAATATTTCAGTCTCCTTGAAATTTGGAAAAAATCGTAAAGGCCATCGCAGGAACGCTACAGGGTTGGGGTTTACACCAAATTTTAGCCCTCATTTTCTTCTATTAGACAGTCAAAGGGCGAGAAAATCAGATTTAAGGGTTGGGGAACACGAATTTTTTAAAATAAAGGCTCGAATGTAAAAATATTTCAGTCTCCTTGAAATTTGGAAAAAATCGTAAAGGCCATCGCAGGAACGCTACAGGGTTGGGGTTTACACCAAATTTTAGCCCTTTTTTCTTCTATTAGACAGTCAAAGGCCGAGGAAATCAGATTTAAGGGTTGGGGAACACGAATTTTTTAAAACAAAGACTCGAATGTAAAAATATTTCAGTCTCCTTGAAATTTGGAAAAATTCGTAAAGGCCATCGCAGGAACGCTACAGGGTTGAGGTTTACACCAAATTTTAGCCCTCATTTTCTTTTATTAGACAGTCACAGGCCGAGAAAATCAGATTTAAGGGTTGGGGAACATTAATTTTTTAAAACAAAGACTCGAATGTAAAAATATTTCAGTCTCCTTGAAATTTGGAAAAATTCGTGAAGGCCATCGCAGGAACGCTACAGGGTTGGGGTTTACACCAAATTTTAGCCCTTTTTTTCTTCTATTAGACAGTCAAAGGCCGAGGAAATCAGATTTAAGGGTTGGGGAACATTAATTTTTTAAAACAAAGACTCGAATGTAAAAATATTTCAAAGTCTCCTCGAAATTTGGAAAAATTCATAAAGGTCATCACAGGAACGCTACAGGGTTGGGGTTTACACCAAATTTTAGCCCTTTTTTTCTATTAGACAGTCAAAGGCCGAGAAAATCAGATTTAAGGGTTGGGGAACATGAACTTTTTAAAATAAAGACTCGAATGTAAAAATATTTCAGTCTTCTCGAAATTTAGAAAAAATCGTAAAGGCCATCGCAGGAGCTCTACAGGGTTGGGCTTACACTAAATTACAGTTCTCATTAAACCACCCCCACTCTCTTCTAGTAAGCTTCTCATAATCTTCTCCTTCCAATTATCTCTAAACATTTTTTATTCCTTCTCTTGTACAAATTAAATTAAAGCTCGCCTTCGGCGCCTCCACCATATTGCCAATACTTCCTTCAAACACAAGCAAACAGGATAATTTATTCAATTAATAGCCCCCAGAGTAATGAGTTGCAGACAGTAAACATTAAGAAAGAAAACGATCAAGTCTGTGTTTGGATAAAACTGCATAAGTTCCCCCAAATTTTATAATGAGGGGGCCCACCGAACAATTTAAAAACCAAATTATCAGTAGACCTACCAAGTAGTTGATTCATTCAAGATAAGTTAAGAAAATTATTTTGCATAGTCATTAAACGTTAGCAAAGACCACCATCATGGAATTCGATTGATGACAACTATTTGTTCTTGGAAGGACTCCCGATTTTATCTCCCTCCTGTTAAGCAAAGCAGTTCAGACGTTACCTTTACCCATGTGTTTATTTTACTCGTTAAAAGGTACCTAATCTCTTAAAAGATTTAATTTAGGTACCAAGAGTTGGTTCCGTCTTTTAGAGCTGCAGCGTTGCAGAACCATCAAATCAAAATATGTTTTAATTTTTTTTAGTTCGTCTGTTACTGCTTTACATTTTGAAATTATTTTAATTATTCCAACCTGCTTCTCGTTAATCCCAATCCGCAAAAAAAATAAAATTACCTAGGACTTAATTAACGAAAAATCTCATCCTTATTACATTAAACTGTAACACGAATTTGATCACGACCTTGCAATCTAAAACCGGCTGTACTTCTTTTTCTTGTAAGTAAAAAAATATTAGAAGACTTGTACGAAAAGGCGTCTTGCCTCCAGGACTTCTTCTTCAAACTAGAATCTACCAATATGACCTGAATTTGATAAATTAATTATCTGGTGACCGTAACTGGACCTGTTATTTATTATTGCATTTCTGCTGAACTACAAACGGGACAGAAACATTTTTCATCCGTCAGATTTTGGAGAATCTGATCAGAATCCTTCATTAAAATTCATGGTAGACCATTTCCAAAAGTACAGGTGTGGATTAAAAATTTTTTTATTAATTAAAATTGCAGTATTTTAATTACATGACAATAATTACCTGAAGACTTTTGATTTATATTTTCTATTGCATTTAAAACCCTTTATAGGATACTGGTACATATATGTACCACTTATCGTACACCCCGTATAACCCTTTCAACAATTACAGTTACAGCGCCATCTATCGCCGCATATTTGTACCACTGAGCGTTTGAAGGGCGGCAAAAGGATTTGTTTTTCTTAAGTATTTTGGTTTTTCTTGTGTCGTTTTGGATTAAAAGGTATGTACAGTAGTAGTTACATGCTATTGATTGTAATAAGTAATAAATTTTGTACATCCAGAGAAAAAATTAAGCAAATTTTGTAAAAAATGAAATGTGAGGTTAGATTTGGCAACTAAACAAATTTTATTGGAAAATTAATTCCTAATTAACTGTGTGTGTACAAATTTGGTTTTATAATGCCAAAATAGCCTTCTTCTATTATCAGGGAATGGTTTGTGGCTATTTTTTTCTCGAAAAAATAATATTTTAGGTTTTTGTGAAAAGTTATGTACTTTCGGTGTCCCAAGACACCCTATATATTTTTGAAAACTGCTTACATTTATGTACACATATTATTTTCAATCTTTCTTTTGAGTAATCCAAGAAATTCATATTTTTATGTCGAATAAATAAGAAAAAATTCTACAATTTTCAAATTTTGGCATTAAATATTCTGTTCCTATATGCCAAAGGACAGATATATAGACAGAAATTTATTCCCCAGAGTTTTGCCCATTAAAAGGTTAATAAATGGGTAATTCAATACTAATTGGGTTACGTCTGGAGTCGTAGAATAAACAAATTAACTGCAAAGGTGTTGTATATAAACGTAATTATGATTACTCATCAGATATACTTCAATGAACTACGTTTTATTATGTAACACAAAGGGTTTTTGCCAGACAAAACAAGAATCAAGTTGTAAATTAATAGAAAAAATAATTACACCTTGAAAACTATTAATTACCCATTGTTAGACACTACAAGAGCAATAAATTCGAGGTAAGTGCATCAATAATCTAAACCTGCAGTGATATTGTGTCTAATTCTACATTTTGGGCAACTTTCTCTAATTACAGGTTCATTTCCGAAAGGTCCCAATTTAATTACAGTCATTTTGGGCAACTTTCTCAAATTAAAAATTCATTTCCGCACAGTCCCAATTTAATTACAGTCATTCTGGGCAACTTTCTATATTTACAACTTCATTTCCGCACAATCTCAACTTGATTACAGTCATTTTGGGCAACTTTTCTAATTAGAACTTCATTTCCGCAAAGTCCCAACTTGATTACAGTCAGTTTGGGTAACTTTCTCTAATTAAAACTTCATTTCCACACAGTCCCAAATTGATTACAGTCATTCTGGGAACTTTCTCTAATTACAACTTCATTTCCGCACAGTCCCAACTTGATTACATTCATTTTGGGCAACTTTCTCTAATTAAAACTTCATTTCCACACAGTCCCAAATTGATTACAGTCATTCTGGGAAGTTTCTCTAATTACAACTTCATTTCCGCACAGTCCCAACTTGATTACAGTCGTTCTGGGAACTTTCTCTAATTACAACTTCATTTCCGCACAGTCCCAACTTGATTACAGTCGTTCTGGGAACTTTCTCTAATTACAACTTCATTTCCGCACAGTCCCAACTTGATTACAGTCATTCTGGGCAACTTTCTCTAATTAAAACTTTAATTCCGCACAGTCCCAATTTAATTACAGTCAGTCCGGGCAACTTTCTCTAATTACAACTTCATTTCCGCACAGTCCCAACTTGATTACATTCATTCTGGGTAACTTTCTCTAATTAAAACTTCATTTCCGCACAGTCCCAATTTAATTACAGACAGTCTGGGCAACTTTCTCTAATTACAACTTCATTTCCGCACAGTCCCAACTTGATTACATTCATTTTGGGCAACTTTCTCTAATTAAAACTTTAATTCCGCACAGTCCCAATTTAATTACAGTCAGTCCGGGCAACTTTCTCTAATCACAACTTCATTTCCGCACAGTCTCACTTGATTACAGTCATTCTGGGTAACTTTCTCTAATTAAAACTTCATTTCCGCACAGTCCCAATTTAATTACAGACAGTCTGGGCAACTTTCTCTAATTACAACTTCATTTCCGCACAGTCCCAACTTGATTACAGTCAGTCCGGGCAACTTTCTCTAATCACAACTTCATTTCCGCACAGTCTCACTTGATTACAGTCATTCTGGGTAACTTTCTCTAATTAAAACTTCATTTCCGCACAGTCCCAATTTAATTACAGACAGTCTGGGCAACTTTCTCTAATTACAACTTCATTTCCGCACAGTCTCACTTGATTACAGTCATTCTGGGTAACTTTCTCTAATTAAAACTTCATTTCCGCACAGTCCCAATTTAATTACAGTCATTCTGGGCAACTTTCTCTAATTACAAGTTCATTTCAATTAATTTCAGTACAATTTCATTTTGTTTCCAGGGAAACTAGCGAGAAATTCACGACTTTATAACAAAGTGTAGTTCCCCCACACATCGCTACTTGAACTGTTTGTAATTTGATTTGATTTTGTGTAAATTAATTTTGAAAATTCACGAAAATTATGGTTGAATATTGCAAAATTAGGGTGGGTGACAAAACATTTAATTACACTTAAGAAATTTTAAAAATATAACTTACTTGAAGGGAACAGATTTCGGTAGTCTTGGCACTCTAGAATCAAAAATGATTTTTTGTAATAAAACATTTTTTTGAGTTCTGAATTAAAATTTAAAACAGTCAAAAAAGAAAACATCACAAACAGTTCATACAGGGTGAATTATTACTAGGGGCCAATTTACCCAGCGGTATGACCGTTCGACTCTATACACAAAAAAAATTAGGAAATTCTTTAAAGAAAACTTCTAACAACACGCAAGCCTACTTGACTTTCGTAGTAAGCGAAGCGTGAAAAAGCTTCTAGTCTTAAGAAGTCGTGTTGTACATTTTTTTTTTCGTATTTAATAGCAGAGCTGTCGATAGGTTTCATTGTCCTAAGTATATGCAGACGGTCGAATTAATTCTAGACATAATAACTCAGATAAAAAAGTGTCCAGTAATCAAAACAGCAACAATAGTTTCAATTTCATAATTAATTTGGTCATAAAAAATTCTTATTACAGCAACCAGTTCAATGTAGTCGTAAAAATATGGAGCTGGACAATCTTCACTGAGTTTTCTTATCACATCGTAAAAAAGTCCTGCATCACTTTAAAAATTAAAAACAGTTAGATATTCCGTGCTCTACATCCTCTTTCCAGGATGATCCTCTGCCGAAAATGTGAAGGACACACACATGTTTAAAGATAAAGTCTAAATTCCCCACTAAGTCTCACCTTAACTTTGAAAATTCTTAGGGGTCGTCACGGGAACGCTACAAGGATGGGGTTTGGCTCAAATTAAAGCCCTTATCTTCTTCTATTAGACAAAAAAATCCGAACAAAGTCCGAGTTGAAGTCTTCGGGAAATTAATTTTTGAAAGCAAAGACGAATTTTTGAAAAATCTTACCAAGTCTCACCTTAACTTTGAAAATTCTTAGGGGTTGTCACGGGAACGCTACAAGGATGGGGTTTGGCTCAAATTAAAGCCCTTATATTCTTCTATTAGACAAAAAAATCCGAACAAAGTCCGAGTTGAAGTCTTCGGGAAATTAATTTTTGAAAGCAAAGACGAATTTTTGAAAAACCTTACCAAGTCTCACCTTAACTTTGAAAATTCTTAGGGGTTGTCACAGGAACGCTACAAGGATGGGGTTTGGCTCAAATTAAAGCCCTTATCTTCTTCTATTAATCAGAAAAATCCGAAGAAAGTCCGAGTTGAAGTCTTTGGGAAATTAATTTTTGAAAGCTAAGACGAATTTTTGAAAAATCTTACCAAGTCTCACCTTAACTTTGAAAATTCTTAGGGGTTGTCACAGGAAGGCTACAAGGATGGGGTTAGGCTCAAATTAAAGCCCTTATCTTCTTCTATTAGACAGAAAAATCCGAACAAAGTCCGAGTTGAAGTCTTCGGGAAATTAATTTTTGAAAGCAAAGACGAATTTTTGAAAAACCTTACCAAGTCTCACCTTAACTTTGAAAATTCTTAGGGGTTGTCACGGGAACGCTACAAGGATGGGGTTTGTCTCAAATTAAAGCCCTTATCTTCTTCTATTAGACAGAAATATCCGAACAAAGTCCGAGTTGAAGTCTTCGGGAAATTAATTTTGGAAAGCAAACACGAATTTTCGAAAAATCTTACCAAGTCTCACCTTAACTTTGAAAATTCTTAGGGGTTGTCACGGGAACGCTACAAGGATGGGGTTTGGCTCAAATTAAAGCCCTTATCTTCTTCTATTAGACAAAAAAATCCGAACAAAGTCCGAGTTGAAGTCTTCGGGAAATTAATTTTTGAAAGCAAAGACGAATTTTTGAAAAACCTTACCAAGTCTCACCTTAACTTTGAAAATTCTTAGGGGTTGTCACGGGAACGCTACAAGGATGGGGTTTGGCTCAAATTAAAGCCCTTATATTCTTCTATTAGACAAAAAAATCCGAACAAAGTCCGAGTTGAAGTCTTCGGGAAATTAATTTTTGAAAGCAAAGACGAATTTTTGAAAAACCTTACCAAGTCTCACCTTAACTTTGAAAATTCTTAGGGGTTGTCACAGGAACGCTACAAGGATGGGGTTTGGCTCAAATTAAAGCCCTTATCTTCTTCTATTAATCAGAAAAATCCGAAGAAAGTCCGAGTTGAAGTCTTTGGGAAATTAATTTTTGAAAGCTAAGACGAATTTTTGAAAAATCTTACCAAGTCTCACCTTAACTTTGAAAATTCTTAGGGGTTGTCACGGGAACGCTACAAGGATGGGGTTTGGCTCAAATTAAAGCCCTTATCTTCTTCTATTAGACAAAAAAATCCGAACAAAGTCCGAGTTGAAGTCTTCGGGAAATTAATTTTTGAAAGCAAAGACGAATTTTTGAAAAACCTTACCAAGTCTCACCTTAACTTTGAAAATTCTTAGGGGTTGTCACGGGAACGCTACAAGGATGGGGTTTGGCTCAAATTAAAGCCCTTATCTTCTTCTATTAATCAGAAAAATCCGAAGAAAGTCCGAGTTGAAGTCTTTGGGAAATTAATTTTTGAAAGCTAAGACGAATTTTTGAAAAACCTTACCAAGTCTCACCTTAACTTTGAAAATTCTTAGGGGTTGTCACAGGAACGCTACAAGGATGGGGTTTGGCTCAAATTAAAGCCCTTATCTTCTTCTATTAATCAGAAAAATCCGAAGAAAGTCCGAGTTGAAGTCTTTGGGAAATTAATTTTTGAAAGCTAAGACGAATTTTTGAAAAATCTTACCAAGTCTCACCTTAACTTTGAAAATTCTTAGGGGTTGTCACAGGAAGGCTACAAGGATGGGGTTAGGCTCAAATTAAAGCCCTTATCTTCTTCTATTAGACAGAAAAATCCGAACAAAGTCCGAGTTGAAGTCTTCGGGAAATTAATTTTTGAAAGCAAAGACGAATTTTTGAAAAACCTTACCAAGTCTCACCTTAACTTTGAAAATTCTTAGGGGTTGTCACGGGAACGCTACAAGGATGGGGTTTGTCTCAAATTAAAGCCCTTATCTTCTTCTATTAGACAGAAATATCCGAACAAAGTCCGAGTTGAAGTCTTCGGGAAATTAATTTTGGAAAGCAAACACGAATTTTCGAAAAATCTTACCAAGTCTCACCTTAACTTTGAAAATTCTTAGGGGTTGTCACGGGAACGCTACAAGGATGGGGTTTGGCTCAAATTAAAGCCCTTATCTTCTTCTATTAGACAAAAAAATCCGAACAAAGTCCGAGTTGAAGTCTTCGGGAAATTAATTTTTGAAAGCAAAGACGAATTTTTGAAAAATCTTACCAAGTCTCACCTTAACTTTGAAAATTCTTAGGGGTTGTCACGGGAACGCTACAAGGATGGGGTTTGGCTCAAATTAAAGCCCTTATATTCTTCTATTAGACAAAAAAATCCGAACAAAGTCCGAGTTGAAGTCTTCGGGAAATTAATTTTTGAAAGCAAAGACGAATTTTTGAAAAACCTTACCAAGTCTCACCTTAACTTTGAAAATTCTTAGGGGTTGTCACAGGAACGCTACAAGGATGGGGTTTGGCTCAAATTAAAGCCCTTATCTTCTTCTATTAATCAGAAAAATCCGAAGAAAGTCCGAGTTGAAGTCTTTGGGAAATTAATTTTTGAAAGCTAAGACGAATTTTTGAAAAATCTTACCAAGTCTCACCTTAACTTTGAAAATTCTTAGGGGTTGTCACAGGAAGGCTACAAGGATGGGGTTAGGCTCAAATTAAAGCCCTTATCTTCTTCTATTAGACAGAAAAATCCGAACAAAGTCCGAGTTGAAGTCTTCGGGAAATTAATTTTTGAAAGCAAAGACGAATTTTTGAAAAACCTTACCAAGTCTCACCTTAACTTTGAAAATTCTTAGGGGTTGTCACGGGAACGCTACAAGGATGGGGTTTGGCTCAAATTAAAGCCCTTATCTTCTTCTATTAGACAAAAAAATCCGAACAAAGTCCGAGTTGAAGTCTTCGGGAAATTAATTTTTGAAAGCAAAGACGAATTTTTGAAAAACCTTACCAAGTCTCACCTTAACTTTGAAAATTCTTAGGGGTTGTCACGGGAACGCTACAAGGATGGGGTTTGGCTCAAATTAAAGCCCTTATCTTCTTCTATTAGACAAAAAAATCCGAACAAAGTCCGAGTTGAAGTCTTCGGGAAATTAATTTTTGAAAGCAAAGACGAATTTTTGAAAAATCTTACCAAGTCTCACCTTAACTTTGAAAATTCTTAGGGGTTGTCACGGGAACGCTACAAGGATGGGGTTTGGCTCAAATTAAAGCCCTTATATTCTTCTATTAGACAAAAAAATCCGAACAAAGTCCGAGTTGAAGTCTTCGGGAAATTAATTTTTGAAAGCAAAGACGAATTTTTGAAAAACCTTACCAAGTCTCACCTTAACTTTGAAAATTCTTAGGGGTTGTCACAGGAATGCTACAAGGATGGGGTTTGGCTCAAATTAAAGCCCTTATCTTCTTCTATTAATCAGAAAAATCCGAAGAAAGTCCGAGTTGAAGTCTTTGGGAAATTAATTTTTGAAAGCTAAGACGAATTTTTGAAAAATCTTACCAAGTCTCACCTTAACTTTGAAAATTCTTAGGGGTTGTCACAGGAAGGCTACAAGGATGGGGTTAGGCTCAAATTAAAGCCCTTATCTTCTTCTATTAGACAGAAAAATCCGAACAAAGTCCGAGTTGAAGTCTTCGGGAAATTAATTTTTGAAAGCAAAGACGAATTTTTGAAAAACCTTACCAAGTCTCACCTTAACTTTGAAAATTCTTAGGGGTTGTCACGGGAACGCTACAAGGATGGGGTTTGTCTCAAATTAAAGCCCTTATCTTCTTCTATTAGACAGAAATATCCGAACAAAGTCCGAGTTGAAGTCTTCGGGAAATTAATTTTGGAAAGCAAACACGAATTTTCGAAAAATCTTACCAAGTCTCACCTTAACTTTGAAAATTCTTAGGGGTTGTCACGGGAACGCTACAAGGATGGGGTTTGGCTCAAATTAAAGCCCTTATCTTCTTCTATTAGACAAAAAAATCCGAACAAAGTCCGAGTTGAAGTCTTCGGGAAATTAATTTTTGAAAGCAAAGACGAATTTTTGAAAAACCTTACCAAGTCTCACCTTAACTTTGAAAATTCTTAGGGGTTGTCACGGGAACGCTACAAGGATGGGGTTTGGCTCAAATTAAAGCCCTTATATTCTTCTATTAGACAAAAAAATCCGAACAAAGTCCGAGTTGAAGTCTTCGGGAAATTAATTTTTGAAAGCAAAGACGAATTTTTGAAAAACCTTACCAAGTCTCACCTTAACTTTGAAAATTCTTAGGGGTTGTCACAGGAACGCTACAAGGATGGGGTTTGGCTCAAATTAAAGCCCTTATCTTCTTCTATTAATCAGAAAAATCCGAAGAAAGTCCGAGTTGAAGTCTTTGGGAAATTAATTTTTGAAAGCTAAGACGAATTTTTGAAAAATCTTACCAAGTCTCACCTTAACTTTGAAAATTCTTAGGGGTTGTCACAGGAAGGCTACAAGGATGGGGTTAGGCTCAAATTAAAGCCCTTATCTTCTTCTATTAGACAGAAAAATCCGAACAAAGTCCGAGTTGAAGTCTTCGGGAAATTAATTTTTGAAAGCAAAGACGAATTTTTGAAAAACCTTACCAAGTCTCACCTTAACTTTGAAAATTCTTAGGGGTTGTCACGGGAACGCTACAAGGATGGGGTTTGTCTCAAATTAAAGCCCTTATCTTCTTCTATTAGACAAAAAAATCCGAACAAAGTCCGAGTTGAAGTCTTCGGGAAATTAATTTTTGAAAGCAAAGACGAATTTTTGAAAAATCTTACCAAGTCTCACCTTAACTTTGAAAATTCTTAGGGGTTGTCACGGGAACGCTACAAGGATGGGGTTTGGCTCAAATTAAAGCCCTTATATTCTTCTATTAGACAAAAAAATCCGAACAAAGTCCGAGTTGAAGTCTTCGGGAAATTAATTTTTGAAAGCAAAGACGAATTTTTGAAAAACCTTACCAAGTCTCACCTTAACTTTGAAAATTCTTAGGGGTTGTCACAGGAACGCTACAAGGATGGGGTTTGGCTCAAATTAAAGCCCTTATCTTCTTCTATTAATCAGAAAAATCCGAAGAAAGTCCGAGTTGAAGTCTTTGGGAAATTAATTTTTGAAAGCTAAGACGAATTTTTGAAAAATCTTACCAAGTCTCACCTTAACTTTGAAAATTCTTAGGGGTTGTCACAGGAAGGCTACAAGGATGGGGTTAGGCTCAAATTAAAGCCCTTATCTTCTTCTATTAGACAGAAAAATCCGAACAAAGTCCGAGTTGAAGTCTTCGGGAAATTAATTTTTGAAAGCAAAGACGAATTTTTGAAAAACCTTACCAAGTCTCACCTTAACTTTGAAAATTCTTAGGGGTTGTCACGGGAACGCTACAAGGATGGGGTTTGGCTCAAATTAAAGCCCTTATCTTCTTCTATTAGACAAAAAAATCCGAACAAAGTCCGAGTTGAAGTCTTCGGGAAATTAATTTTTGAAAGCAAAGACGAATTTTTGAAAAACCTTACCAAGTCTCACCTTAACTTTGAAAATTCTTAGGGGTTGTCACGGGAACGCTACAAGGATGGGGTTTGGCTCAAATTAAAGCCCTTATATTCTTCTATTAGACAAAAAAATCCGAACAAAGTCCGAGTTGAAGTCTTCGGGAAATTAATTTTTGAAAGCAAAGACGAATTTTTGAAAAACCTTACCAAGTCTCACCTTAACTTTGAAAATTCTTAGGGGTTGTCACAGGAACGCTACAAGGATGGGGTTTGGCTCAAATTAAAGCCCTTATCTTCTTCTATTAATCAGAAAAATCCGAAGAAAGTCCGAGTTGAAGTCTTTGGGAAATTAATTTTTGAAAGCTAAGACGAATTTTTGAAAAATCTTACCAAGTCTCACCTTAACTTTGAAAATTCTTAGGGGTTGTCACAGGAAGGCTACAAGGATGGGGTTAGGCTCAAATTAAAGCCCTTATCTTCTTCTATTAGACAAAAAAATCCGAACAAAGTCCGAGTTGAAGTCTTCGGGAAATTAATTTTTGAAAGCAAAGACGAATTTTTGAAAAACCTTACCAAGTCTCACCTTAACTTTGAAAATTCTTAGGGGTTGTCACGGGAACGCTACAAGGATGGGGTTTGTCTCAAATTAAAGCCCTTATCTTCTTCTATTAGACAGAAATATCCGAACAAAGTCCGAGTTGAAGTCTTCGGGAAATTAATTTTGGAAAGCAAACACGAATTTTCGAAAAATCTTACCAAGTCTCACCTTAACTTTGAAAATTCTTAGGGGTTGTCACGGGAACGCTACAAGGATGGGGTTTGGCTCAAATTAAAGCCCTTATCTTCTTCTATTAGACAAAAAAATCCGAACAAAGTCCGAGTTGAAGTCTTCGGGAAATTAATTTTTGAAAGCAAAGACGAATTTTTGAAAAATCTTACCAAGTCTCACCTTAACTTTGAAAATTCTTAGGGGTTGTCACGGGAACGCTACAAGGATGGGGTTTGGCTCAAATTAAAGCCCTTATATTCTTCTATTAGACAAAAAAATCCGAACAAAGTCCGAGTTGAAGTCTTCGGGAAATTAATTTTTGAAAGCAAAGACGAATTTTTGAAAAACCTTACCAAGTCTCACCTTAACTTTGAAAATTCTTAGGGGTTGTCACAGGAACGCTACAAGGATGGGGTTTGGCTCAAATTAAAGCCCTTATCTTCTTCTATTAATCAGAAAAATCCGAAGAAAGTCCGAGTTGAAGTCTTTGGGAAATTAATTTTTGAAAGCTAAGACGAATTTTTGAAAAATCTTACCAAGTCTCACCTTAACTTTGAAAATTCTTAGGGGTTGTCACAGGAAGGCTACAAGGATGGGGTTAGGCTCAAATTAAAGCCCTTATCTTCTTCTATTAGACAGAAAAATCCGAACAAAGTCCGAGTTGAAGTCTTCGGGAAATTAATTTTTGAAAGCAAAGACGAATTTTTGAAAAACCTTACCAAGTCTCACCTTAACTTTGAAAATTCTTAGGGGTTGTCACGGGAACGCTACAAGGATGGGGTTTGTCTCAAATTAAAGCCCTTATCTTCTTCTATTAGACAGAAATATCCGAACAAAGTCCGAGTTGAAGTCTTCGGGAAATTAATTTTGGAAAGCAAACACGAATTTTCGAAAAATCTTACCAAGTCTCACCTTAACTTTGAAAATTCTTAGGGGTTGTCACGGGAACGCTACAAGGATGGGGTTTGGCTCAAATTAAAGCCCTTATCTTCTTCTATTAATCAGAAAAATCCGAAGAAAGTCCGAGTTGAAGTCTTCGGGAAATTAATTTTTGAAAGCAAAGACGAATTTTCGAAAAATCTTACCAAGTCTCACCTTAACTTTGAAAATTCTTAGGGGTTGTCACGGGAACGCTACAAGGATGGGGTTTGGCTCAAATTAAAGCCCTTATCTTCTTCTATTAATCAGAAAAATCCGAAGAAAGTCCGAGTTGAAGTCTTCGGGAAATTAATTTTTGAAAGCAAAGACGAATTTTTGAAAAACCTTACCAAGTCTCACTTTAACTTTGAAAATTCTTAGGGGTTGTCACGGGAACGCTACAAGGATGGGGTTTGGCTCAAATTAAAGCCCTTATCTTCTTCTATTAGACAGAAAAATCCGAACAAAGTCCGAGTTGAAGTCTTCGGAAAGTTAATTTTTGAAAGTTTTAGGGGTTGTCGCTTTATAAAAAGTTGCTGATGTCTTGGTACATTCCGGTTTGCTTATAATCTCCTCTCAGACTTTAATAAACCATAAGCAAAATATTCGATTCTCGCATTGAATTCCAAGAAGGGACGAGTAGGTACACACCCACATCTTGTAGCTTTTGTGTGGGGTCGTGACTTCCCAAATGAATATTTCTTAAACGCATGTTTTATTACGGTTCTTGGTTTATCCACCTACTATTGTGGTTAAAAGTTTTTGTTATCCACGTAATACATCAGTTTGGATATTAAATATTTGCGAGGTAAATTTAAATTCTGGTCTGCGATGGTGTAGTGGTCTTTGCAGCAATTTGTAAATTAATTTATTTTCCTTAGAAGAATATATAAAAAAGAGTTAGTCTAGTTAAGACGGTTTTTGCGAATAATTTAAGAAATATTTTAAGCAGCTTTTGGAAGACAAATGTCTTGCAACTGTGTTACGTATGCACGTTCAACAATTACCAGGAACTATTAAATAATTTCTATTTTTATGGCAACAAGTACGAATACTTATTAGTATTAACCAGGTAGTAATACGTGTCCATCTTACAAACTGCCAAAATTATCTTAAAGTCTTTGCTTTGACAAATTTTAATGACAGTAAGACATACAAAGCCCGAGAAAATCAGATTTAAGGGTTGGGGAACGTTAATTTTTTAAAATAAAGACTCGAATGTAAAAATATTTCAGTCTCCTCGAAATTTGGAAAAATTCGTAAAGGCCATCGCAGGAACGCTACAGGGTTGGGGTTTACACCAAATTTTAGCCCTCATTTTCTTCTATTAGACAGTCAGAGGCCGAGGAAATCAGATTTAAGGGTTGGGGACGTTAATTTTTTAAAACAAAGACTCAAATGTAAAAATATTTCAGTCTTCGGGAAATTTGGAAAAATTCGTAAAGGCCATCGCAGGAACGCTACAGGGTTTGGGATTTACACCAAATTTTAGCCCTTTTTTTCTTCTATTAGACAGTCAAAGGGCGAGAAAATCAGATTTCAGGGTTGGGGAACATTAATTTTTTAAAATAAAGACTCGAATGTAAAAATATTTCAGTCATCGGGAAATTTGGAAAAATTCGTAAAGGCCATCGCAGGAACGCTACAGGGTTGCGGTTTACACCAAATTTTAGCCCTTTTTTTCTTCTATTAGACAGTCACAGGGCGAGGAAATCAGATTTAAGGGTTGGGGAACATTAATTTTTTAAAATAAAGACTCAAATGTAAAAATATTTCAGTCTCCTAGAAATTTGGAAAAATTCGTAAAGGCCATCGCAGGAACGCTACAGGGTTGGGGTTTACACCAAATTTTAGCCCTTTTTTTCTTCTATTAGACAGTCAAAGGTTGCGAAAATCAGATTTAAACGTTGGTGAACATTAATTTTTTAAAACAAAGACTCGAATGTAAAAATATTTCAAAGTCTCCTAGAAATTTGGAAAAATTCGTAAAGGCCATCGCAGGAACGCTACAGGGTTGCGGTTTACACCAAATTTTAGCCCTTTTTTTCTTCTATTAGACAGTCACAGGGCGAGGAAATCAGATTTAAGGGTTGGGGAACATTAATTTTTTAAAATAAAGACTCAAATGTAAAAATATTTCAGTCTCCTAGAAATTTGGAAAAATTCGTAAAGGCCATCGCAAGAACGCTACAGGGTTGGGGTTTACACCAAATTTTAGCCCTTTTTTTCTTCTATTAGACAGTCAAAGGTTGCGAAAATCAGATTTAAACGTTGGTGAACATTAATTTTTTAAAACAAAGACTCGAATGTAAAAATATTTCAAAGTCTCCTAGAAATTTGGAAAAATTCGTAAAGGCCATCGCAGGAACGCTACAGGGTTGCGGTTTACACCAAATTTTAGCCCTTTTTTTCTTCTATTAGACAGTCACAGGGCGAGGAAATCAGATTTAAGGGTTGGGGAACATTAATTTTTTAAAATAAAGACTCAAATGTAAAAATATTTCAGTCTCCTAGAAATTTGGAAAAATTCGTAAAGGCCATCGCAAGAACGCTACAGGGTTGGGGTTTACACCAAATTTTAGCCCTTTTTTTCTTCTATTAGACAGTCAAAGGTTGCGAAAATCAGATTTAAACGTTGGTGAACATTAATTTTTTAAAACAAAGACTCGAATGTAAAAATATTTCAAAGTCTCCTAGAAATTTGGAAAAATTCGTAAAGGCCATCGCAGGAACGCTACAGGGTTGGGGTTTACACCCAATTTTAGCCCTTTTTTTCTTCTATTAGACAGTCAAAGGCCGACAAAATCAGATTTAAGGGTTGGGGAACGTTAATTTTTTAAAACAAAGCGTCGAACGTAAAAATATTTCAGTCTCCTCGAAATTTGGAAAAATTCGTAAAGGCTATCGAAGGATCAGACAAAAAAAATGTGGAAAAGGAAAGGAAATATCGCGGGAAATTTAAAAATATCCACAGTATAAGAAAATATTTAGTTTTTTGCATCCTTTAATGTTTATCTTAGGACAGCCTTTAAAATTCCATTCGTACTTGTTGATAAAAATAAAAATATTTGTATAATCAATAAAATATGTAAATGAGACACTTATTAATTATTTATTACGTAAATTTTAACATTACTTTCTTCATTACTCATTATCGCTGATGATAATACGGGGGCCACATATCTGAAATATAAATAGGAACCGCAATCAGCACGCGCCTTTTTTTATTTTTATTTTTTTATTATAAAATAATTTTCTATTAAATCCAGTGCCTTTAGTTTAATTAAAACTTTTTCTTCATAAAGTACAGAAGAAAACTGTTGAGGAATCAAGCAAAATTATTTCCCGATTATTTCCTGAAACACTGAAACACGAAATTTTGTAGTCCTGGTCCCAGGAGAATAATTTTTTAAGTTTAAGGTCAAAAATAAATTAAGTTTGTTGGTAAATATAAAAAAAAGAGTATAATGGATATGGTACTTTTTTGAATCGGTATGTAAATATTTTCCTTGCTTTTTATTCAAGACACTACCTACAAGTTTGTGTTAACAAGTCAAAGATGCTCGTTTCAAGTACCAAGTAGGCATCAAAGACTACCATAAACATCTGTTGGATGTATAAGAAATTGATCTAATGATTGTTAGAACAAATAATAATAAAAATATTAAAACAAGTTTTTTTTTTTGGAAAATAGGAAAAAATTACTTTCGTTTCAAATCCACTCACTTTGGCTTCAGGGAATATTTTTTCTTCATTTCCCTAAACCAAACCTGATACGACTTTCAAAGATTTTTCATCCAAACTTTCTCATTAGAAGAAAAACAAAACGATTATAACTTTATCGGCAGCGTCGGCAGCCGATTCGACTGATGAGCCTTAAAACACAATCCATGAGAATTTTTTTTTAAATATCTACGAACGCGACTGACTTAAGGAAATTTTCCCGGACTTTCTCGCTTGGTGGAAAAAAAATTTTCTTCCTAAATTTTCATGAAAATTCGACCCCCTTTTTTGCTGCTAAGCCTTAACACCGACGTCGGGCAAAGAATTTTTAAATTAAATCCAGAAATCAAGAGAGTTTTCCTTAAATTTCAGCGCAATTTTCCCGGATTTTCTCGACCACGAATTTTCTTTCCTGAATTTTCATGAAAATTCGATCCTTGGAGCCTTAACACCGACGCGACGTCAGAAGTAATTTTTTAATTATTTTCCAACATTTTTCATGCCGCCTTCATTAATTTTTGGTGTTACAACTACAGAACTACAGAAATTTCTAACCGAACTGTTCCTAGTCCGAATTTTCTTTGTGCGCGTCCGCATTTAAAAATTTCAAATAAAAAGGAACAAACGGCGACGCGGTTTTTCGAACGAACCCAGAATTGATGTCTCTGAACGCGACCGGACAAAAATGCATTCAGAAGTAAAATTTGGGTCAAACAGAAATTTCAGGAGACGAATTCGGGGTTCTTTGTCTGCGGAGGAATTTTTAATTGATCAGGCGCCGAAATAGAACACAAAGGAGAAGAAGAAGAGATGTTAACCCTGAGATTCCCGAAGCGGATTATGAATCATTTGGTTTTTTTTTTCTTGAAGCGTTTGTTTACCCAAAACTTGAAAGAAGAAGAGGAAGAGCGCTGGTTTGGTGGAGGCGCACGTGTTGGGAATTAGGGGTTGGATGGAGGTCCCCGTGTTAATCCGTCTTGTGGGGTTGAAGAAGGGCATTCCTACCTTGAGAGATGCAGTACATAATTTGTCTGGGAACTTTGAGTCCCGCCGCCAGGCAGGCAGCAAAAGATGCTGAAAAGTTGATGGCCATGTCTGCAGGGCATGGATGGTCAAGTAGCGGCGCGAATCGTCAATGTCACCACCGCACACTAGAACAGGGGCGGCGTAGGGGGCGGCCGCGACGTCGTCACCTCACGCACCACATGGCACTCGCACTGGGAACACTGGCCGACGTCCGGGCGCGCTGCACTCGCGGATGCAGCTTCCATTTAGCCCGCCGCACTCGCGGATCGCTGCTGCATACAATTTTGCTTAAGTTTTTGTTCGGTGGCGGGGATCGCACTGGTTCCCGCTGCCGGCTCGACAAGAGACGACCTCATGTTCCGCCGAGACCCGCTCCGATCTCGCGAGATGAAGCGCTGTTGCCGGCCCGCTTGTCTGGCTGCACCGGCTGTCGCCCCCGCCGCCGCCACCCACCGCATGCACGTGCATCGCGCCGGCCCGCTGCACCCGAATCAATATCACACATTATCACAAAAAACCGGCCCGACTTAAAACCTTCCACCTTGGGAGCCCCAGCCGGGCGCGGTGCTGACCTACGCACCACACTCTGACACACTTTGCAACCCCCAGCTCCAGACCGCCCCCGCACGCACGGAAGAACCCCTCGAACCAATCCATGGAACACTTCCAACTTGTTTGTTGACAAACACCACTCGTTTTGCTTTGTAGACCAAAATCAAAGTCACTTGCCCATATTCAAGGACACTTGCTCGCGATACTCGTTTTGCTTCCAACTGTGTGGGGAGAATTAACCCGCGTAGACGTCCAATTTATTCCTCGTCATAATCCTGTCGCGCTGCTATTTTTGAACCAACAAAAGAACGCTCATTGTTAACATCGTTCAGCAAGTGCTTTCGTTTGTGCATTTTTTTCCTGCATTGCTAGCCTTTTAGGGGTAATCCACCCCTTTACTTCGACAAACCCTTTCAATTTTCGTTTAATCATGAACTGTTGACTTACTTTCCAACCTGACTTCCTTTATATTTACCTCCGAAATGTTTTCCTATGAGGACCTTGGAAGGCTTTTCTCCAATTGCACTGATTCGAGAATTACAAGGTTCTCCATTAAGGACGACGTATACCAAAGGACAATTGCCTAAGAACTCTGTAATTCTTGAGTCAGTGTCGAGAGAAACCACTAAAGACCACTAGGTGGTGAAAAGCCTTCCAAGAACTAAACAGGAAAACATTTCTCAGAAAATGAGACACGGACTGTTCAAGGACGAAGCCTTTGAAGAGAAATTGTTGTAGGACGAAGTCTACCAAACGAGAACTTCCCGAAATTCTGTAATTCTCGAATGAGTAAGTGGAGAAAAGCCTTCCAAGGACTAAACAGGAAAACATTTCTCAGAAAATAGAGACACGGACTGTTCAAGGACGAAGAATTTGAAGAGAAATTGTTGCAGGACGAAGTCTGCCAAACGAAAACTTCCCAAAATTCTGTAATTCTCGAATGAGTAATTGGAGAAAAGCCTTCCAAGGACTAAACAGAAAAACGTTTCTCAAGAAATATAGGCACGGATTGTTCAAGGACGAAGAATTTGAAGTGAAATTGTTGCAGGACGAAGTCTACCAAACGAAAACTTTTCAAAATTCTGTAATTCTCGAATGAGTAAGTGGAGAAAAGCCTTCCAAGGACTAAACAGGAAAACATTTCTCAGCAAATACAGACACGGACTGTTCAAGGACGAAAAATTTGAAGAGAAATTGTTGCAGGACGAAGTCTGCCAAACGAAAACTTTTCAAAATTCTGTAATTCTCGAATGAGTAAGTGGAGAAAAGCCTTCCAAGGACTAAACAGGAAAACATTTCTCAGGAAATACAGACACGGACTGTTCAAGGACGAAAAATTTGAAGAGAAATTGTTGCAGGACGAAGTCTACCAAACGAAAACTTCTCAAAATTCTGTAATTCTCGAATGAGTAAGTGGAGAAAAGCCTTCCAAGGACTAAACAGGAAAACATTTCTCAGCAAATACAGACACGGACTGTTCAAGGACGAAAAATTTGAAGAGAAATTGTTGCAGGACGAAGTCTACCAAACGAAAACTTCCCAAAATTCTGTAATTCTCGAATGAGTAACTGGAGAAAAGCCTTCCAAGGACTAAACAGGAAAACATTTCTCAGCAAATACAGACACGGACTGTTCAAGGACGAAAAATTTGAAGAGAAATTGTTGCAGGACGAAGTCTGCCAAACGAAAACTTTTCAAAATTCTGTAATTCTCGAATGAGTAAGTGGAGAAAAGCCTTCCAAGGACTAAACAGGAAAACATTTCTCAGGAAATACAGACACGGACTGTTCAAGGACGAAAAATTTGAAGAGAAATTGTTGCAGGACGAAGTCTACCAAACGAAAACTTTTCAAAATTCTGTAATTCTCGAATGAGTAACTGGAGAAAAGCCTTCCAAGGACTAAACAGGAAAACATTTCTCAGAAAATAGAGACACGGACTGTTCAAGGACGAAGAATTTGAAGAGAAATTGTTGCAGGACGAAGTCTACCAAACGAAAACTTCCCAAAATTCTGTAATTCTCGAATGAGTAACTGGAGAAAAGCCTTCCAAGGACTAAACAGGAAAACATTTCTCAGCAAATACAGACACGGACTGTTCAAGGACGAAAAATTTGAAGAGAAATTGTTGCAGGACGAAGTCTGCCAAACGAAAACTTTTCAAAATTCTGTAATTCTCGAATGAGTAAGTGGAGAAAAGCCTTCCAAGGACTAAACAGGAAAACATTTCTCAGGAAATACAGACACGGACTGTTCAAGGACGAAAAATTTGAAGAGAAATTGTTGCAGGACGAAGTCTACCAAACGAAAACTTCCCAAAATTCTGTAATTCTCGAATGAGTAACTGGAGAAAAGCCTTCCAAGCACTAAACAGGAAAACATTTCTCAGCAAATACAGACACGGACTGTTCAAGGACGAAAAATTTGAAGAGAAATTATTGCAGGGCGAAGTCTACGCAACGAAAACTTCCCAAAAACTCTCTCCATTCTCGAGTCAGTAAGTGGCGAAAAGCCTTCCAAGAACTTAAAAGAAAATAGCTATTCGGCCAATGTGATCTGTTCAAGGACGAAAATTTCGTAGACGAAGACCCTCTTTGTAGACCTGCAGACTACTCAAGAATAATTTAGTTCCAGGAATCGATTTTCTAAAATGTTCCTTGATATGAGCCATAATTTCCGTGTCTAGACTGACCCCTGACCTATGTCAACAATATTAGATTGTCATGCAAGCCTCTTATCGTAATTACCCATGCGTAATTGTTAAAATCGATGTCATCAACGCTAACAACGTGAGTAGAAAGATAATAAATGATATTTAGATAGTCTGAAAGAAAAATACAATCGGGGGACTGTTGCATTGGACCGGCTGCATCACGAAGTTGATATTGGGCGAGGAACAGGATCGGCGGCGAACGAAGCGGGGGAGGGGAACCGCGACACGCCGCGGCCGACTCGACCAAGGAGGAACTCGAAACCCTTGAGAAGGTCGCGGTGAGATTGCACAGCTCGATTATCATAACTAACGCCGGACCGCTGCAATATTATGCACTCGTAATTGTTGCACCGTGTATGGTCTCCGTTTTAAACTTATTACGACGGTTTAAGTCTTCTCTCCTTGTTCCACAACGTTTAATGTTCATTTTACCACCCTATAGCGGTTAAAAGCTCCAACTTTTGTAATAACGATCATTAAAGTCTTCTAAAATGCAAAGCGATACCATTAACCTGCAATGAAATTCAGGAGGGGGAGCAGCAAAGGGTAAAAAACACAGACAGTTCAGAAACTGAAAGAATGCAAGACAAAAACCGCCTTAAACAGATTTGACCTTGAATAATAAGTTTCAAGGTCGACATGTTTGCATTGCAGCTTTTTCAACACAAAAAGGCTTGCACAGGAAGTCAGGATCATAACTAACCCAATGGAATTAATTCCATCTTATTCAAAGTTAAAAGTATTTTAATTCGCATAAGGGACGTTAATTAGGGCGTAATCAAGTCCGTTGCACCCCAAAAAGGGTTCAATTTTGTAGGACATTCTTTTAGTTTTATTTCAGATTTTCTTGATCCCTCGAATGTTAGTATATTTTGATAAACACCCTGTATAATGAACATTTAAGCGTCCCAATTTGTAGGAGGGACATTAATTAGGGCGTAATCAAGTCCGTTGCACCCCAAAAAGGGTTCAATTTTGTAGGACATTCTTTTAGTTTTATTTCTGATTTCCTTGAACCCTCGAATGTTGGAATATTTTGATAAACACCCTGTATAATGAACATTTAAGCGTCCCAATTTGTAGGAGGGACATTAATTAGGGCGTAATCAAGTCCGTTGCACCCCAAAAAGGGTTGAATTTTGTAGGACATTCTTTTATTTTTATTTCAGATTTCCTTGATCCCTCGATTGTTGGAATATTTTGATAAACACCCTGTATAATGAACATTTAAGCGTCCCAATTTGTAGGAGGGACATTAATTAGGGCGTAATCAAGTCCGTTGCACCCCAAAAAGGGTTCAATTTTGTAGGACATTCTTTTATTTTTATTTCAGATTTTCTTGATCCCTCGAATGTTGGAATATTTTGATAAACACCCTGTATAATGAACATTTAAGCGTCCCAATTTGTAGGAGGGACATTAATTAGGGCGTAATCAAGTCCGTTGCACCCCAAAAAGGGTTCAATTTTGTAGGACATTCTTTTATTTTTATTTCATATTTCCTTGAACCCTCGAATGTTGGAATATTTTGATAAACACCCTGTATAATGAACATTTAAGCGTCCCAATTTGTAGGAGGGACATTAATTAGGGCGTAATCAAGTCCGTTGCACCCCAAAAAGGGTTCAATTTTGTAGGACATTCTTTTATTTTTATTTCAGATTTTCTTGATCCCTCGAATGTTGGAATATTTTGATAAACACCCTGTATAATGAACATTTAAGCGTCCCAATTTGTAGGAGGGACATTAATTAGGGCGTAATCAAGTCCGTTGCACCCCAAAAAGGGTTCAATTTTGTAGGACATTCTTTTATTTTTATTTCATATTTCCTTGAACCCTCGAATGTTGGAATATTTTGATAAACACCCTGTATAATGAACATTTAAGCGTCCCAATTTGTAGGAGGGACATTAATTAGGGCGTAATCAAGTCCGTTGCACCCCAAAAAGGGTTCAATTTTGTAGGACATTCTTTTATTTTTATTTCATATTTCCTTGAACCCTCGAATGTTGGAATATTTTGATAAACACCCTGTATAATGAACATTTAAGCGTCCCAATTTGTAGGAGGGACATTAATTAGGGCGTAATCAAGTCCGTTGCACCCCAAAAAGGGTTCAATTTTGTAGGACATTCTTTTATTTTTATTTCATATTTCCTTGAACCCTCGAATGTTGGAATATTTTGATAAACACCCTGTATAATGAACATTTAAGCGTCCCAATTTGTAGGAGGGACATTAATTAGGGCGTAATCAAGTCCGTTGCACCCCAAAAAGGGTTCAATTTTGTAGGACATTCTTGTATTTTTATTTCAGATTCTCTTGATCCCTCGAATGTTGGAATATTTTGATAAACACCCTGTATAATGAACATTTAAGCGTCCCAATTTGTAGGAGGGACATTAATTAGGGCGTAATCAAGTCCGTTGCACCCCAAAAAGGGTTCAATTTTGTAGGACATTCTTGTATTTTTATTTCAGATTCTCTTGATCCCTCGAATGTTGGAATATTTTGATAAACACCCTGTATAATGAACATTTAAGCGTCCCAATTTGTAGGAGGGACATTAATTAGGGCGTAATCAAGTCCGTTGCACCCCAAAAAGGGTTCAATTTTGTAGGACATTCTTTTAGTTTTATTTCTGATTTCCTTGAACCCTCGAATGTTGGAATATTTTGATAAACACCCTGTATAATGAACATTTAAGCATCCCAATTTGTAGGAGGGACATTAATTAGGGCGTAATCAAGTCCGTTGCACCCCAAAAAGGGTTGAATTTTGTAGACATTTTTTTATTTTTCTTGCGGCTCCGATTTTGCAATATTTTAGAAAACGCAGGGGCGCAACCCCTTTAAAGAAACACCCTGTATTGCAAACTTTGTGGTTTCATCTACCTACAAAAGGGTTAATAATTGGGCCATAATTAAGCGGTTTGCACCCCAAGTGTGCAGTTTATTTTATTTCTGTTACGCAACCCTTGGATGGTAATTATAGAAAACATCCCCTATATTAGGATTTTTGAGTGTTGACTTAATTGCTTGATTAAGTTAGAAGAATAGACGAAAGTTAAGGGTAGCTTGAGGCTCTTTTTTGAACTTTTTATAGAATTTTAATTTTCCACCCCTAATTCTTTTTTTATTTAACGAATTTTTGGGGCCAGTTTTAAAATAAAATAAAAAGAAAAAAAAGGGATGATTAATAATTTTATTCCATTGGCATCCGAAGCATTTAACATGCGTGGGTTCAAGCGGAAGGTCCAGCCTAAACCAGCCACCACCACCACCACATCTTTCCACCAGAATATCCGACTTCAATTATCTTTTCTGTTGATGGCCATTAGACACGGCGCGGCTGAAAGGGTTGAGAGGTGCGGGCGAGTCGGTGCATCCCGCGCCAGACCTGCACCAGTAGCCAATCACTACAATGTAAGTCTTGGCAACGTCGAACAATTTTTTGTTATTGTTAGTCGGTGAGGGCGACACGCCAGCGCGGTCCAAACACACCACGACCACGTTAGCCACATGCATTCAACTCTTCTAGTCGACCGAGATAATTTTTCATTTTATTTTGACTAGCAGGAGTTATCTTTTATGAAGGATCGTTCTAGTACTCCACTTTCTTATCTTTTTTTTGACCTTAACATCCCCTAATTTTTCTGTGGGGTGTACTAGCTACTAGTACTCATACAAATCGTTTTAGATCTTTTTCTTTAGGGAGAAGCTTCTTGATGAAAACCCAACCGCAAAATTTATTAACTACCCGTTTTTATGGCAAGGGGTTGGTTTTCAGGAGAGCAAAAGGGACATCGACTATGTTGACTTTGGGTGGGTACGAAGAAAATGAAAGTAGTTTAGAGATCTCTTTCGTTTTGTTTTAAATTTATGAGAAAGTTTTGGAAATTCCCCAAATCTTAATTTGAACCGAAACCTTTCTCACCCCTAAGCAATCTAAAAAAAGTTCAAATTTTTAACCCTCCGTGACTTAACATTTTTTTTTCTATGGCCACTCATTTTCTTCTATTAGACAGTCAAAGGTCGAGAAAATCAGATTTAAGGGTTGGGGAACGTTAATTTTTTAAAACAAAAACTCGAATGTAAAAATATTTCAGTCTCCTAGAATTTTGGAAAAATTCGTAAAGGCCATCGCAGGAACGCGACAGGGTTGGGGTTTACACCAAATTTTAGCCCTCATTTTCTTCTATGAGACAGTCAAAGGCCGAGGAAATCAGATTTAAGGGTTGGGGACGTTAATTTTTTAAAACAAAGACTCGAATGTAAAAATATTTCAGTCTCCTAGAAATTTGGAAAAATTCGTAAAGGCCATCGCAGGAACGCTACAGGGTTGGGGTTTACACCAAATTTTAGCCCTCGTTTTCTTCTATTAGACAGTCAAGGGCCGAGAAAATCAGATTTAAGGGTTGGGGACGTTAATTTTTTAAAGCAAAGACTCGAATGTAAAAATATTTCAGTCTCCTTGAAATTTGGAAAAATTCGTAAAGGCCATCGCAGGAACGCTACAGGGTTGGGGTTTACACCAAATTGTAGCCCGCATTTTCTTCTATTAGACAGTCAAAGGCCAAGAAAATCAGATTTAAGGGTTGGGGAACGTTAATTTTTTAAAACAAAAACTCGAATGTAAAAATATTTCAGTCTCCTAGAATTTTGGAAAAATTCGTAAAGGCCATCGCAGAAACGCTACAGGGTTGGGGTTTGCACCAAATTTTAGCCCTCATTTTCTTCTATTAGACAGTCAAGGGCCGAGAGAATCAGATTTAAGGGTTGGGGACGTTAATTTTTTAAAACAAAGACTCGAATGTAAAAATATTTCAGTCTCCTTGAAATTTGGAAAAATTCGTAAAGGCCATCGCAGGAACGCTACAGGGTTGGGGTTTACACCAAATTTTAGCCCTTTTTTTCTTCTATTAGACAGTCAAAGGGCGAGGAAATCAGATTTAAGGGTTGGGGACGTTAATTTTTTAAAACAAAGACTCGAATGTAAAAATATTTCAGTCTCCTTGAAATTTGGAAAAATTCGTAAAGGCCATCGCAGAAACGCTACAGGGTTGGGGTTTACACCAAATTTTAGCCCTTTTTTTCTTCTATTAGACAGTTTAAGTCCGAGAAAATCAGATTTAAGGGTTGGGGAACATGAATTTTTTAATATAAAGACTGGAATGTTTTTTTTAATTTATTTAATTTTTTATTTAACTTAATTTATTTTATTATTTAACTTATCATTTTTTTTCCTCAATAATTTGACCTTCTTTGTATGTGAACGTCCTTCAAGGTTTTTATTTCTCCTTTAATGATTTAATATCAGGCCTGAAGATATTGCATGCTTTCAGAAAGTTGTCTACTACAAGTCTTTATGCAAAAAAGCTTCTTGTTTCAAAATTGCTGGTAATTAAGGAAAACTACAGTTAGGCTCTTCGAAAACCTACAATTAATTTCACAAAATTTTATTTAGAAAATACAGTTCATGGATTTTTAAATTAAAAAGCAATTTTCTAATTTTTTTTTTCTTGTATTTTTGATTCCTCTAAGTCGTTTTGCTAGAATCGAGTTATAAACTCGACGCTAACTTCCAAACAACTTTTGAAAGTGGTGCAGTTATTTGGTTTAACCAGCTACTATTATTTACTGTTTTGTTTCGAGGTTAATCTTTCTCAATAATTTTACGATTTTCCCCTGAAAATTTTAGCAAAGAGTTAAGGGTAGTTTTTTTGTTGTCTTCCGATTACGTCCGAAAAGTCCCAGCTTTACTTATTTATGGAGAACCAATACCTATAATTGCGAATCCTATGAAAAAAGTAAACCTATCCTCTGGAATATCCGATCCAGCGTCTAGTAACAATCCAAATGCAAACCTTCAGGGGAATTTTGAAACCAATTTAGGTCAGATCAAGTTCGTAGAATCTTAAGCCGGACATTTTGGTTTAACAAACCTCTCTGGAATATCTGATCCAGTCCCTGGAGAGGACGATTTGTGTCGTCCCTTTATTTTGATTCTTCTTTAAACCGTAACAAAATTGAACTTGAGCTGGTATGGAAAAGATTTCCAGTTCTGAAACCTACGCGATTCAAAGCAAGTGTAAATCGATTATTTTAGGTCAAGAATATTAATCTAGTTTTAATTTTCCTGCTAGGATATAATATACAGCAAGCGCCACAAGGAAATAACGTTCCCACTTATCTCTTCGCTGCTGTTAAGTTCAAGTTTCGTGAACCTAGTAAATTAAAGTGTACGCCTAGAGGTGTGCACTTTTTTAGAAGCTACTATGTGTTGTAATATTCTCTACTAGATTTATAAGAACGATCATCATTTGTTAAATTCGAATCCCAGTTCAACTCGTAGTAGGCCGTTCTAATAATTATTCTTCTTCTTCTGGTTTTCCAAAGACGTTACCATTTACTATAAAAGATATGCTTTTTTAGTTCCAAAAAAATTCTCTGAATCACTTGAAGGTCCTTAAAATAAAGTGCACATAATAAATATTTTGTAAACAGAGAAATGCAATGGGAGACGCCGAAACGACGCTCAGTTTGTGCACGATTCTCGTTATATTTAGCCAGGGCAGTGAACACGGGGTCGACATTCGTACAAGAATATTCCAGGACTGAAATTCTTTTCTGTCAAGGAGCATGCATGCGTCGCTTTAAAACTAGACGTCGCGAATATCTCACGCTATGCTCTTCTTCTCGTCGTCGTCGTCGTCATCGTATATATATACGAAAATATATAGGCAGTGCTGTTAGTAATTCATATGATAATGCATTAATGATGACAATATTAAAGTCAAGAGGGAAGGCGGCGTCGTCGTCGTCGTCGTCGTCTTACGGGATGCATCAGGATTTGACCCAATTCCACCACGGTTACCTTTTCTACTTGAAAGAAAAAGACAAAAATATAATCAGAGAAACTATAAGAAGAAACTTCCAATAGGGGAAGAAAGACAAAGTCAGGGAGAGACAAACACAGACAAAAAGAAAACGAGCCATACATTAAGGCAGAGAGAGAGGGAGAGATAGATAAAGAAACGAATAAGACTCGGTTTAGGCAAACTATACAAAACTTAAATATTTTTTGTATCACGTGCCTATTAAAGCATGTGGTGTTTAAAAAAAGTCTTGCAGAATGATTAATGATCCTTTAAATTTAATCGCTTACGTTTTCTCGTGTCTGCATGAAACGGCGTACTACTAAACTCCGTGCTGGGTGCGCTAATAACTTTTCGCGTTTTTGTATATCCTACCTACATTCTTTTCTTTGAGGATAATAATTGGTTTGTTTAACACTAACGGTTGGATATAGTCCGAGGGATAGGAAAACGCGACACGTTTGGGATCTAACCCAATGGAGGCATCAAACCCCCCTTTTTTGCCACGAGCAGGCTAAGGACGCAAGGAAGGATTATCAACAACCGGGCAACACTAAGCCTTATATATATACGGTTTCGGAATTAAATTGGTCCTGGTCCTTCTAGCGAGCTTTAAACAAAGTATATATAGGACAGTATATTTTGCTACCAGCAGGCTAAGGGCGCAAGGAAGGATTATCAACAACCGGGCACCAATAAACCTTGTATATATATCGTTTCAGAATTAAAAGAGATTGGTCCCGAACCTTCTTTCAGGCATTAAAAAAGTATATATAGACAAAAGAGCATCAGCAGCGGTTCCGGAGGTATCCGAGAAAACCTGAGGGTGTGCCTTCTAGGAATTTTGATTTTCAAGCCAGTGTAAGGATTTCGAAAACTGTCGGAGTTAGAGGATTACTTAACTTAGGGAAAAGTTAGCTTAAAGGGTGCTAAGTAATGTGTCATCAAGAAACTGGAATTATTTGCAACGGTTCCGGAGGTATCCGAGAAATACCGAGGGTGTGTCTTCTAAGAGTTTTGATTTTCAGGCCAGTGTAAGGATCTCGAAAACTATCGGAGTTAGAGGATTACTTAACTTAAGGAAAAGTTAGCTTAAAGGGTGCTAAGTAATGCGTCATCAAGAAACTGGAATTATTTGCAACGGTTCCGGAGGTATCCGAGAAATACCGAGGGTGTGTCTTCTAAGAGTTTTGATTTTCAGGCCAGTGTAAGGATCTCGAAAACTATCGGAGTTAGAGGATTACTTAACTTAAGGAAAAGTTAGCTTAAAGGGTGCTGAGTAATGCGTCATCAAGAAACTGGAATTATTTGCAACGGTTCCGGAGGTATCCGAGAAATACCTAGGGTGTGTCTTCTAAGAGTTTTGATTTTCAGGCCAGTGTAAGGATCTCGAAAACTATCGGAGTTAGAGGATTACTTAACTTAAGGAAAAGTTAGCTTAAAGGGTGCTAAGTAATGTGTCATCAAGAAACTGGAATTATTTGCAACGGTTCCGGAGTTATCCGAGAAAACCCGAGGGTGTGTCTTCTAAGAGTTTTCATTTTCAGGCCAGTGTAAGAATTTCGAAAACTGTCGGAGTTAGAGAATTATTTAACTTAAGAAAAAGTTAGCTTAAAGGGTGCTAAGTAATGTGTCATCAAGAAACTGGAATTATTTGCAACGGTTCCGGAGGTATCCGAGAAATACCTAGGGTGTGTCTTCTAAGAGTTTTGATTTTCAGGCCAGTGTAAGGATCTCGAAAACTATCGGAGTTAGAGGATTACTTAACTTAAGGAAAAGTTAGCTTAAAGGGTGCTAAGTAATGCGTCATCAAGAAACTGGAATTATTTGCAACGGTTCCGGAGGTATCCGAGAAATACCGAGGGTGTGTCTTCTAAGAGTTTTGATTTTCAGGCCAGTGTAAGGATCTCGAAAACTATCGGAGTTAGAGGATTACTTAACTTAAGGAAAAGTTAGCTTAAAGGGTGCTAAGTAATGCGTCATCAAGAAACTGGAATTATTTGCAACGGTTCCGGAGGTATCCGAGAAATACCTAGGGTGTGTCTTCTAAGAGTTTTGATTTTCAGGCCAGTGTAAGGATCTCGAAAACTATCGGAGTTAGAGGATTACTTAACTTAAGGAAAAGTTAGCTTAAAGGGTGCTAAGTAATGCGTCATCAAGAAACTGGAATTATTTGCAACGGTTCCGGAGGTATCCGAGAAATACCTAGGGTGTGTCTTCTAAGAGTTTTGATTTTCAGGCCAGTGTAAGGATCTCGAAAACTATCGGAGTTAGAGGATTACTTAACTTAAGGAAAAGTTAGCTTAAAGGGTGCTAAGTAATGCGTCATCAAGAAACTGGAATTATTTGCAACGGTTCCGGAGGTATCCGAGAAATACCGAGGGTGTGTCTTCTAAGAGTTTTGATTTTCAGGCCAGTGTAAGGATCTCGAAAACTATCGGAGTTAGAGGATTACTTAACTTAAGGAAAAGTTAGCTTAAAGGGTGCTAAGTAATGCGTCATCAAGAAACTGGAATTATTTGCAACGGTTCCGGAGGTATCCGAGAAATACCTAGGGTGTGTCTTCTAAGAGTTTTGATTTTCAGGCCAGTGTAAGGATCTCGAAAACTATCGGAGTTAGAGGATTACTTAACTTAAGGAAAAGTTAGCTTAAAGGGTGCTAAGTAATGTGTCATCAAGAAACTGGAATTATTTGCAACGGTTCCGGAGGTATCCGAGAAATACCTAGGGTGTGTCTTCTAAGAGTTTTGATTTTCAGGCCAGTGTAAGGATCTCGAAAACTATCGGAGTTAGAGGATTACTTAACTTAAGGAAAAGTTAGCTTAAAGGGTGCTAAGTAATGCGTCATCAAGAAACTGGAATTATTTGCAACGGTTCCGGAGGTATCCGAGAAATACCGAGGGTGTGTCTTCTAAGAGTTTTGATTTTCAGGCCAGTGTAAGGATCTCGAAAACTATCGGAGTTAGAGGATTACTTAACTTAAGGAAAAGTTAGCTTAAAGGGTGCTGAGTAATGCGTCATCAAGAAACTGGAATTATTTGCAACGGTTCCGGAGGTATCCGAGAAATACCTAGGGTGTGTCTTCTAAGAGTTTTGATTTTCAGGCCAGTGTAAGGATCTCGAAAACTATCGGAGTTAGAGGATTACTTAACTTAAGGAAAAGTTAGCTTAAAGGGTGCTAAGTAATGTGTCATCAAGAAACTGGAATTATTTGCAACGGTTCCGGAGTTATCCGAGAAAACCCGAGGGTGTGTCTTCTAAGAGTTTTCATTTTCAGGCCAGTGTAAGAATTTCGAAAACTGTCGGAGTTAGAGAATTATTTAACTTAAGAAAAAGTTAGCTTAAAGGGTGCTAAGTAATGTGTCATCAAGAAACTGGAATTATCTGCAAACAAAAAAATTAATTAATGAAGAATATGTGGAGCGCGAAGCGAATGAGTTTAAAAAAGTCTTGATACTATATAAAAGTCTCTAATAAGTTTCTGACGGGACACAGTTGTTACAACACAACTAGAAGAGTTAAATTTAACTTCTTCCGGATGTACTTCTAGTAAAGCGGCGACAGACAAAAACGTTCAAATTATGATTTACGTTGAAAATTCTTAGACAAAACAAGGCTTTATATATTTTTTGGGTATATATAGGAATTTTTTATCGAGTCGCCATGACTTGTTCCGTCCTAATTAATAAATATATTACCAGATCAGACCGATAAGTACCCTCGGCACCATGTACACCATTTATGCCTCTTGATATTGTCACGAAGTGATTGATTACTTTAACGCACCGCGCCGCTGGGCCTTAAGGATTAAAGTTATGGAGGAGCAAATTTTGTCATTACATTCTTCTTTATCCCTGGATTGAAGGAAACAAAACAGATTTTCGGTTCTAAGGGGTTTTACAACCGAATTTTTTGAACGTCATTCCGTTCGCTCTTCTATTCGCTGCCTTCCTTTCTTTATTCAGTACCGAATTTTCGTCTTTGCACGTAACCAACTCTAATATTCTTCAGTTGTTATTGATCGTCCTGATGGTAGCGTTTCCAGAAGTTCAATTATTCCCCAGACCCTTCTAAGTTTGAAACCGCCTTACCTTGGAGACTAATTTTATGTCAGGCTACGAAGAATATCCATCTCTCTACCCCCCTCATAACTTATTAGTTGATAATTATTTATGCCTCGAGGCATTTTCTTGAACAAACCTGTAATAATTCAAACGGTCGTAATTGCTGATAGGTACGTGGATAATTTTGTTCGAAGGTTTGTTGAAGTAAGAGGGGTTGTTGAAAAGGAAAAGGAAACCGTGGCGGAAAAGCGTTCCTGGTTGCAGTCGAGCAGACTGGAAAAGTTGGCGCTGCAACGGTGCAGTGTTCCCATATCGACACCAGACGCAGTCTTCAGACCCTGTAAAAATCGATCTGGCTCCCTGTTCCGGCAACGCTGCAACGAGGTAACGTCCTATCCTAGGAATGAAAAATTATCGTGTAAGCGAAAAAACTACTGTCACTACATGGTATATATCGACCCGACGTCGCTTGGGGGTGGAGCGGTGCAACATGCAGTCTAGGATGCGGCCGGCGCCCGCCGTCCCTGCACAGGACGAAGAAGTGGCTCTAACACAAGACGAAGGCGTTGGCAGCTCCTGTGTATGTAAGTGAAGTAAATTCGTTAAAAATGATGGCTCTAAATCGCAAATCGAGCGAAGAGGAGCGTAGATGCATGGCCCAAGGCGGTTGGGTGTCGATGACCGGCCACTGCGCGTTTGCTGCCGCTGACGTCAGTTAACCGCCGTCGGGGTTGCCTGCGGCTCCCACCGCACGCATTCTGCATGACACTCATCTGACGTGGACGTGTCTCGTCACGCCACAAAGACCACTCATTCACCGATGCTAACGCTGCCTGATCCTGGACCGCAGCACCAGTTCTCACTAGTGCCTTTCGGGTTGTTATATTTCTCCTCGGCACGTTCGTTACGGCTCGAAGGACACGTGTCCGTTGTCCCAAGCTCTGACACTTTCAGTTAAGTATCGAAGCTTTGCCTGAAATCTTCAGCAGACTCAAAAATAAGTCTCCGAACAGTCAAGGGGGTACTGAAGAGTGTAATCCTACCCTTAACTCTCCTAGTTTCTAGATCATCAAACTAGGGGCAAACCCAGTAGGCCATTATTAAAACTATCGAAATATCTCCCCTCCAGGAGGAAGTGTCCTGAAAGCAACTTCGACGAAACTTGACATCCGGACACTCTGGCCAGGGTTGTGGATAATATCAAGTCCTGCTACGATCACAATATCATCTTAAAGAGAGACAGTTTCTTAAACTGTTACGGATTTTTTGTAAAATGTATTACAGAATTTCGCACTCACCAGGACGAAGCTGCGCTCGAGTTTTTCCTAACAGGATGTAGACTTGGATGCAGTTTCAAATTGGTTTAAAATAAAGAACATTACACTAATCCTTCTTGAATGGGATTTTAGATACTTTAAGGGTTTGTTTGGCGGGAGAAAATATTTTAAATCAAAGAAAATTTTATTTGGAGTAAGAAGAAAATTTAAAAAATTTGAGCATTTGGTTGGGGTTCGGAAACCGTCAAAGTTATAGGGAAAGTTGAAGTACAAAAAAGTTAGCTTAAAGGGTGCTAAGTAATGTCCCATCAAGAAACTGGAATTACCTGCAACGGTTCAGGAGGTATCCGAGAAAAACCGAAGGTGTGTCTTCTAGGAGTTTCGATTTTCAGGCCAGTGTAAGGATTTCGAAAACTGTCGGAGTTAGAGGATTACTTAACTTAGAGAAAAGTTAGCTTAAAGGGTGCTAAGTAATGTGTCATCAAGAAACTGGAATTATCTGCAACGGTTCCGGAGATATCCGAGAAAACCCGAGGGTGTGTCTTCTAGGAGTTTTGATTTTCAGGCCAGTGTAAGGATTTCGAAAACTTTCGGAGTTAGAGGATTACTTAACTTAGGGAAAAGTTAGCTTAAAGGGTGCTAAGTAATGTGTCATCAAGAAACTGGAATTATCTGCAACGGTTTCGGAGGTATCCGAAAAAACTCGAGGGTGTGTCTTCTAGGAGTTTTGATTTTCAGGCCAGTGTAAGGATTTCGAAAACTGTCGGAGTTAGAGGATTACTTAACTTAGAGAAAAGTTAGCTTAAAGGGTGCTAAGTAATGTGTCATCAAGAAACTAGAATTATTTACAACGGTTCCGGAGGTATCCGAAAAAACTCGAGGGTGTGTCTTCTAGGAGTTTTGATTTTCAGGCCAGTGTAAGGATTTCGAAAACTGTCTGAGTTAGAGGATTACTTAACTTAGAGAAAAGTTAGCTTAAAGGGTGCTAAGTAATGTGTCATCAAGAAACTGGAATTATCTGCAACGGTTCCGGAGATATCCGAGAAAAACCAAGAACGTGTCTTGTAACAGTTTGATTTTCAGGCCAGTGTAGGGATTTCGAAAACTGTCTGAGTTAGAGGATTAGTCAAATGAGGAAAAAGTTAGCTTAAAGGGTGCTTAGTAATTTCTCATCAAGAAACTGGAATTATCTGATAAGGTTCCGGAGATATCCGAAAATAACCGAAGGTGTGTCTTGTGGGTTTTTTGATTTGCAACAATACAAGTCACTGTACGGATTTCGTAAACCGTAAGGGTTAGAGGATTGGTTAAATTATAAAAAAGTTACCTAAAGGGGTGCTTTGGAATGTCCGATCAAGGATCTGGAATTATCTATTAGGGTTCTAGAGATATCCGAGAAAAACCGACGGTGTCTTTTGTAGGTATTTTGAAAGAAGCAATTTTGGTAATTTCTAAATAAAAAATAGTATTTCAGAAGACAAAACCAGAACCAAACTAAAAGATCTCGACTTTAAAATTTTAAATCACATGATACTCTAAAAAAAATGTCCCAAAAATAACTTCTGGTTAAGTTAGAAGCGACTCTTACTAAAAGGTGCTTAAAAATTCCTTCGAATACCTCATAAAATTTCTAACTGGATTCAATTACTGATAAGAACTAAAGTTTTTAGCGGGACTTTTAAATTTTTATAACGATCTTGCAATACATTTTCTGGATTTTCTTATAAATAGCTTCTGTATGTTCATTCCTCGGCCGATAGCAACAGTTCTTAAGACATTCTGCAGAGAACGTTTACTGTTTCTTTATGTATAACACTTAAACACTTATTAAACGATAATGTCTTGTAATTTACACCCACATTTCCACTTTGCAATACTGCAAATCCAAGTAGTAAATAATTTTAATCCTGAAATAAATTTGATTTGGAGTTTCCCTCCTTCGGTATTGATTGTTCTCCCTTTGTGGTATATTTTGTCCCCCTTTCGGATTTCAGTTTCATTAAGTTTTGTTATACGCTGAAGTGTATAAAGCAAACCGCTTTCAGATTGAAATCTATTTTTAATCATTCTTACTGGGATTTCCTGTGAGCTGATAGGTTCAACATTCTGCACCGACAAACATCTTTAAAACATCCATAGATTCAAAACTACCGTAACAACGTATATGTGGACATTATCATTTGTCATCATCGTGAAAAAATGAATGAATTTTTTTCCTACACTTGTTGTACCACGCGTAAATGTAAATTGAAAGATTAAATAAATCTTGACTAGGAGAATAAAGTTAGACAAGTTTATTTAACAAAAAAAAGTATGTAGGTAGTAAGGACATGATAATTAAAGGAAAATTCTAGGTTTGATTATTACGTGACGCGCTCCCTCCGAAGTACAGCCGGTTGCTCCTGTGGCACAATATTGCTCCACTCTCTTAGAATATCCTAAAGTCGATAATTCTGTAATTCCCACCCATTTCTGTTATTTTTAGGTGTTTTATAAATAAATTCTTGAGTTTGTTAATAAAAAAATTTAATCAAAGAAATTCGCATTAAAATATCTTTTAAATTTTAATTCTTTGTGGCTTTGGAACAAAACCTGATTTCCTGATAAATTAAAAACAACTTTCATAAACTCTCCAATATTCAAAAAATCTAAATCTCAATTAATATTACTACCGAAAATTATTTAATCTTTATTATCGAAATAATTAAATTATTTTTTTAGAAATGTTAATTTAGATAAGATGTGTGGTTTAATTGGTGCAAAAGGGAATGTAAAATACCGTAGGAGAAAAACACATCTTTGAAAAATAATAATAATAATGACAGGCATGTGGCAAAAACTTGGTAGGTGTCTACTCTACGTGAAAGCAGAGCATAATTAATCAGAAAGCATCTAATTGCTCCAGTTCGCCAAATTCTCCTTTGAAGGTATTTATAATTAGTATACACAAGCAGTTTTCACCTAACAACCGGACACTTTACAAAAAAAATGTAGATACAATTTTAAAAACTAGTACCCACCTGAGAGAAGCGCAATGTGAATCCACAAATCTTCTAAAGGTGCTTCTAACCTGTCAACGTTAATTATTAAACTTCGGATTTACGAAAGCGGAAATAATTAAAAAAATATTGGGAATATGATCCTCATTCAGTCAGATTCTGTTGTACTAGGTCATAGGCAATCTCAGATATATGCGATCAACCCCTCTGGCCTTTACGGAAACAAAACGAAAGAAATCCTTGATTTGCAAGCCGCTGTAGGGATTACGGAAACCATAAGAGTTAGAGAATCGGTTACTTGAGGTAAAAGTTAGCTTAAAGGGTGCTTAGTAATGTGCCCTTAACAAACTGGAATTATCTGTTACGGTTCCGGAGATATCCGAAAAAAACCGAAGACGTGTCTTGTGGGTGTTTTGATTTACAAGCGAGTGTAGGGATTTCGGAAACCGTAGGAGTTAGACAATTTCTTACATGAGGTAAAAGTTAGCTTAAAGGGTGATTAGTAATGTGCCCTTAAGAAACTGGAATTATCTGATACGGTTCCGGAGATATCCGAAAAAAAACAAAGACGTGTCTTGTGGGTGTTTTGATTTACAAGCCAGTGTAGGGATTTCGGAAACCGTAAGAGTTAGAGAAATGCTTACATGAGGTAAAAGTTAGCTTAAAGGGTGCTTAGTAATGTGCCCTTAAGAAACTGGAATTATCTGATAGGGTTCCCGAGATATCCGAAAAAAACCGAAGACGTGTCTTGGGGGTCTTTTGATTTACAAGCGAGTGTAGTGATTTCGGAAACCGTAGGAGTTAGAGAATTGTTTATATGAGGTAAAAGTTAGCTTAAAGGGTGCTTAGTAATGTGCCCTTAAGAAACTGGAATTATCTGATACGGTTCCGGAGATATCCGAAAAAAAACAAACGCGTGTCTTGGGGGTGTTTTGATTTACAAGCGAGTGTAGGGATTTCGGAAACCGTAGGAGTTAGAGAATTGCTTACATGAGGTAAAAGTTAGCTTAAAGGGTGCTTAGTAATGTGCCCTTAAGAAACTGGAATTATCTGATACGGTTCCGGAGATATCCGAAAAAAACCGAAGACGTGTCTTGGGGGTCTTTTGATTTACAAGCGAGTGTAGGGATTTCGGAAACCGTAGGAGTTAGAGAATTGCTTACATGAGGTAAAAGTTAGCTTAAAGGGTGCTTAGTAATGTGCCCTTAAGAAACTGGAATTATCTGTTAAGGTTCCGGAGATATCCGAAAAAAACCAAAGGCGTGTCTTGGGGGTGTTTTGATTTACAAGCAAGTATAGGAATTTCGGAAACCGTAAGAGTTAGAGAATTGCTTACATGAGGTAAAAGTTAGCTTAAAGGGTGCTTAGTAATGTGCTCTTAAGAAACTGGAATTATCTGATACGGTTCCGGAGATATCCGAAAAAAACCGAAGACGTGTCTTGTGGGTGTTTTGATTTACAAGCGAGTGTAGGGATTTCGGAAACCGTAGGAGTTAGAGAATTGCTTACATGAGGTAAAAGTTAGCTTAAAGGGTGCTTAGTAATGTCTCATCAACAAACTGGAATTATCTAATACAGTTCCGGATATTATCCATCTATAGACCGTCTATGCCCCCTTGGTTAGTTTTATGAACCCTAGGGGATCTGAATTTCGGGCTGCGGACCCTCTGCTGCTTTTATAAGAGTAAAACGTTTTGAGGAGCGATGAACCAAAAGCTTCAGGGTGATGGACGCAGTATACAACGGTCAGAATCAGCAACACCCTATTGGAGATTTCCTTAAAGTTCAGGAGGGAATGGGACGAGCGTGGATTCAGTGTAGCCGAAGTCTTAATGAAAACCAAACAACTCTTATGTTCGCTATTAAATTTCCTAGGAAATGTTAGCAAGGAAAGAGTCGAGCAGAGATCGGTTAGAAAATAAAACCAAGACAATTATTAGAGAAGCCCGTTTGCAATTTTTTATAGTTCGGGTTAGAATTTAGCGGTTATACAATGAGTCGAATCGGCAAGAAGTAGTAAGATCACTTAATTCCCGATTTTATAGTTATAACTATAAGATTTCAGCTTCATTAGAAAGCAATCATGCGCGCTAACTGTATTTCGCAGTTTTTATAGGGACGCCGAACCGAGAACGATCGTAATATACAGCTATAAGTTATTCAGTTCACTTTTTTTTACCAATACTCAGGAGGACTGGTTGGACTCAATCTCTCGACTAAAACAAATTAACGTTTCATTATACCTCTTACTGGAAAAATATTATCTAAATATAATAAATTGCGGTAGGACAGGTTATAAGCAGTCACAAACAGAATTGGCTTATAATTACTAAGAGATCAGATAAGAGGAAACGGGAGCGCCATCTCTTTCTCGCATGCTGCACTAGAACTCGTTTTCGTTAAATTCTTAGGCCATTGCCGTTTCTTAATGATTGATTAGGACGAACTGACACCGTGAAATTGCTCCTCGTCTCTACCTTTGATTTGTACGCACTGTCATTTTGAAAGTTGCTCGATATTTTTCATTCTTGAACTTTCAATTTTGTTGTTAATTAATTTTTGTTGACATAGAATGCGTAATAAGGGCAGCGTTTGGTTATTCGTGGTTTAACATTCGGGTTACAAAAGATTGTAACTAGAAAAAGGCAAAGGGTGCAGGACACAGTTTCTGTGACAAGAACTCTTCTTGCCATCCAACGCTAACTACCTCTAGGAATCCCCTAGGAAGGAATTCACCCCTACCCTCTTCCTTATTTGGCTCCTTACTTTCATCATCCCCTTTTCCTCGGTGGCATCCTCACCTTCGGCTTCATTCTCACCTTCGCCCCATCCTCATCCACCTCCCCACCTTCACCATCACCTCTTCCCCAGCCTCGCCCCACCTTCGATCTGTATCTTTTAATTCTTCGGATTCGAGTGTTTGGTGGCTGTATCGAATTTTTTTCCCGTAGATTCTTCTTGTCTTTTCCTTCTCTGCTAATTATTAAATCCGTTCCTAAGATTGCTTCCTGCTGAAATTCCGTCAACGCGGCCCTGTAGGGGTGTGTTAGAGACGCAGCCTTCGACTCTTCGGATTCGAGTGTTTCGTGGCTGTATCGAATTTTTTTCCCGTAGATTCTCCTCGTTTTTTCCTTCTCTGCTAATTATTAAATCCGTTCCTAAGATTGCTTCCTGCTGAAATTCCGTCGACGCGGCCCTGTAGGGGTGTGTTAGAGACACAGCCTTCGACTCTTCGGATTCGAGTGTTTCGTGGCTGTACCGAATTTTTTTCCCGTAGATTCTCCTTGTCTTTTCCTTCTCTGCTAATTATTAAATCCGTTCGTAAGATTGCTTCCTGCTGAAATTCCGTCGACGCGGCCCTGTAGGGGTGTGTTAGAGACGCAGCCTTCGACTCTTCGGATTCGAGTGTTTCGTGGCTGTATCGAATTTTTTTCCCGTAGATTCTCCTTGTCTTGTCCTTCTCTACTAATTATTAAATCCGTTCGTAAGATTGCTTTCTGCTGAAATTCCGTCGACGCGGCCCTGTAGGGGTGTGTTAGAGACGCAGCCTTCGACTCTTCGGATTCGAGTGTTTCGTGGCTGTATCGAATTTTTTTCCCGTAGATTCTCCTCGTCTTTTCCTTCTCTGCTAATTATTAAATCCGTTCGTAAGATTGCTTCCTGCTGAAATTCCGTCGACACGGCCCTGTAGGGGTGTGTTAGAGACGCAGCCTTCGACTCTTCGGATTCGAGTGTTTCGTGGCTGTATCGAATTTTTTTCCCGTAGATTCTCCTCGTCTTTTCCTTCTCTGCTAATTATTAAATCCGTTCCTAAGATTGCTTCCTGCTGAAATTCCGTCAACGCGGCCCTGTAGGGGTGTGTTAGAGACGCAGCCTTCGACTCTTCGGATTCGAGTGTTTCGTGGCTGTACCGAATTTTTTTCTCGTAGATTCTCCTTGTCTTTTCCTTCTCTACTAATTACTAAATCCGTTCACCTTCTGTAGAATTCTCGTGAACGCGCGCCGTCCCGTAGAGGTGGTAGAGCCGTTCGGTTCGTCTAATTAGAGATTCTTGTGTCTGGTGGTTGTACGAAATTTTTTTATCGTACATTTTTGGTGTCTCCCACCTCTTCTGCTATTATTAAACCAATCGATAAAGTGCAACCCCGTAAGGATGATAAAAAAGAAAAAAAATGTTAAAGGACGTTGTCGGTTTTTTTCGTGACGTCATGGAATTTGGAACGCATCGATCGAAGTTTCGCATAACGCATGTCTACGCACGCTTGTTGATTGAGTTACTCGCTGCGTGCACAGCTCCTCGTGAAACGGTTACAAATGCGAGTGCAGATCGTAGTATCGTTGGTCAGTCTGCCTACATCCCGCCACCGTTTACCCCGCCGCTTCGTTCGGCTTGTTATATTTTTGCGAAAGTCCGGCCTTTCCACTCACGGCAATAAGGTCAATGTTAATTGCTCGATGCGGACAAAACACAAATCGGGTTCTTATAATATATCTCTCCCATGCATTATTTTGTTTCGCGGATCATCGCTTGTTTTCTTCGGATTTACCTACTTTAATGATGGCGCCTCCCCAAAAAATTTTCCTATATTTTTTTCTTCCTAAACGACCCGTTGTAGTGAATTTAAAACAGCAGGAAATTAAACGTGTTACGTTTGTTGAAAGTTTTGAAAGTAATTGACATTATACACCTGCTTTGTGCTTCGTACAAGAAGTGCCTTTAGTTTTTGTTTTAAAAAGGCCGAAAAACTTTTGCAAGGTTAATTATTTATTGACCAATTATTATAAAAACGCCATGACAAATTGTGAGTCGTCACTTTTATATTGATCTGTATTCTTTGTCTGAGGTCAAGATGTTTGTTTAACACAATTAGCGTGGATGGAAGGAAATCAGGAAATCAATCAGAAAAGGACCTGGGAAATGTCTAGAAATCGACGAACCTCTAGACAAGCTTGTGGAAGTTGATGGCTAGAAGGAAACGTCCGATGGATGAAGAGGTTAAGGGTTGGGATTTTAAATAAAAAGTCGAGCCACCTCTTCAACCGATATAAGCGTCGGTTGGAATAGAAAATCCAACCCCTAGCCCCGTAAACAGGACTGTTCACTTCTGCAGATCTTTCGACGATCGCTGCCTTCCCCGGCCCAGAAGATTCGTCCGCAGTATTCCCAACTACGATCCCGGTCCTTATTCAAAACCCAAGCAAAAGAGGTTGAGAATCTCTTGACCACTTCGTCCTCCGTCCAAATCTTAATAGAGGAGCTCTCTTGATTTTATCCCTCCGCCTTCTTGAAGGCACAAGGATCCCTTCCTCAGGCAAACCTTCCCGATCCACATTTGCCGATTCCACAAACCTTCCACATCTCGTGGATTTTTGGATTCCCGATTCTGTCCCTGCAAGACTAACCTCGGGGACTACCACCAACCCTCCAGGAAATCCACAATTTTCTAAGAATTTTTCACCCCCGTCTTTTTGACGGCAACGTCAGCGTCCTGGATTGGTGGTTACCACAGTCTTCCATGAGCCGGATCCTTGAAAGTCTTCCTCGGCAAAGACGTCAGACCTAGTCATCCCGCGATAATTCTAAGAACTTCCGAGGACCTCGAGAAGGTTTGCCTCACCAACCTCTATCGACCGTTACGTCACTCCTCGCTAAGGACGTCTCTTCTTGAATTCGTCGGAGTTCGTCAGACGTTCATGACTTGCTCCGGCAGGCCCTCCGAAGCACGCGTTTGTATTAAACCTAGTCATCCCCTGATGACTCAAATCTTTTTCACTGAATCTCGACGATATCCAGGAGGGTGAGATCGCCGGTATTTCTTCCTCAGGACAGTCTATCTTTAATCTTCTCGTCGCTTACGCTTTGGACGTCGGAGACCTGTTCCAGGAGGTTCTCGGTCAAAGGTATCGACTCGGCCATTCCCTAAATCCATTACTGGCTTCACCATCCAACCACTATCAGACTTAACATCCTCCTTGCCTCAGGGTAGTTTATCCTTAATCCTCAACTCTTTTTGATTTGATGTCTGCGTCCGAAATTGGTAGCTTTCCACCTCCATGACTTCCTCCTTCGGATATCTTTACTTTTTAGAGTTTGTTTGCTCCGATCCAAACGGAGCCCCGACTCAATGTTGACTCCAATGGCTCTAAGCTTCCACCTGTGTCCGACAAAAATTTGCAAGTGTATGAAACGAAAACATTCCGACACAAGTTTGAATTTATCCTTCAACTTATAACCCTTTCCAATAAATATCTCTTTTCCTCAAATTAAGACTTGAATCGCAAAGTATCTTATAGTCTGGTGTTAAAAATTCGTCTCGGCTGCAAGGTCCAAAGGGCGTTGAATCTTATTTTAGTGAAACTGGGTGGCCGTTGCTGACCCTCCCATGTTTTCGTTCGCCACCCAAGTATTCACTTGAATCACAATTAATGTAAATTAAAGTTGATTCGAACTGGTAATCAATCATTTGATTGTAATTTACAATTTACTTCTTCTTCCGTTAAAACACTAAAGGTCACTCGTGGATAAAAATATTAAACGAAGGGAGAGGAGGTAAAAGTGAACTTCCTTGAGAGAATTAAAATTAGGATGGAGAATAGAGTCGAGGGAGCTTCCTGTGATACAGACGTCCACTGTTTTTTTAAATGTTCAGGTCTCGATGTTAAGCCTTAGTAGCAGAATTAAATGACGAAGCAGACTTGTGTTAAGGATTTTCTATAATCACGTAGGCACATCGAATAAATACTTGAGGATATCAAAAGACCATAAATATCTTATTTTATGAATCCTCGACATCAATGTCAGTACAATACGAATACGAAATTTAAAACTTGATTGTCAAACAATAGAGAAAAATGATTGTCATCTGCATACAAATTTTTCACCATTTTTTATTTTATTTCAAGGACAAGATATAATCATAATTTTTACAACTGACCTAAAATAAAGTAATAGAGCAACATTCCTAATATGTCCAACGCTTTTGATTAAAGATTGCACGGTTAAGATTTAAGGCATCGTATAAGCCACACGCTTGATACTAAATTGACTTTGAAATTCTTACTAGACTGTTAAACTGCGATGAAATAATTCATCTAAGTCATTCATAAATTTAAAAAAATCACAGATGCAACAAACCTAAATATAGACCTGTTCGTTAAACAAAATTTAATCGAGTTGGGTCTGGAGAATGTGGTCACCAAGTCCTTCGTGGCGACTCCGTTCCGTCCCTGAAACATTTCCAGACACATCCCTTTATCTGCTTTGGGTCTGGCTGGGTGTTAAAAAAATTTGAGCGAGTTAGTTCTGACGAATATTAAACTTTGATTTGAACCTGCGACCCCTAGCGCCACCTGTGGTGGGTTTGACTAACCTACCTACAACCGTAGCGTCATTTAGGATTTTATTGCGACCCTAGCGGCATCTGTTGTGAGTTTGACGAACTCTTCTGAATCATAGCGCCACCTGTGGTGGGTTTGACTAACCTCCCTACAACCCTAGCGTCATTTAGGATTTTATTGCGACCCTCGCGGCATCTGTTGTAAGTTTGACGAACTCTTCTGAATCATAGCGCCACCTGTGGTGGGTTTGACTAACCTACCTACAACCCTAGCGTCATTTAGGATTTTATTGCGACCCTAGCGGCATCTGTTGTAAGTTTGACGAACTCTTCTGAATCATAGCGCCACCTGTGGTGGGTTTGACTAACCTACCTACAACCCTAGCGTCATTTAGGATTTTATTGCGACCCTAGCGGCATCTGTTGTAAGTTTGACGAACTCTCCCAAATCATAGCGCCACCTGTGGTGGGTTTGACTAACCTACCTACAAGCCTGACGTCATTTATGATTTTATTCTGACGATAGCGGCATCTGTTGTAAGTTTGACGAACTCTTCTGAATCATAGCGCCACCTGTGGTGGGTTTGACTAACCTACCTACAACCCTAGCGTCATTTAGGATTTTAATGCGACCCTAGCGGCATCTGTTGTGAGTTTGACGAACTCTTCTGAATCATGGCGCCATCTGTCGTGGGTTTGACTAACCTACCTACAACCCTAGCGTCATTTAGGATTTTATTGCGACCCTAGCGGGATCTGTTGTGAATTTGACGAACTCTTCTGAGTGATAGCGCCATCTGTGGTGGCGTTACTGAGGTAAATATTTATTCTGTTGAACTTGAGCGTAAATTTTCCTTGATTTAATTGGAGTAGAAATATTTCCTCGTTCTTGCGTAGGCAAAATAATGAAACGTGTTCTTAGGAAGAGGTTCGTTTATTTCCTTTTGCTTGTTAATAAGTAAGAATTAAAATATTTCAAAGATCTTTGACTTAACAAGTTAATAATTCCAAGTTATTTGTTATTAATTAGTTCCCTGAATGCGACCAATGGAAAGGACTAAAAAGGACGATTTTACATGGAAGTAATAATTTCAACGTTTACGACTAGATCTACATAAATGTCGATACACATTAGAGCGGAATTTGTAACAGTTAAGTACGTCTTCTTAAAAATTAGGGACAACCTTTCCTCCATCTTCACATCCTGTCAGTTTCTTAAAGTCATCATTAACGACAAGCCGGCTTCATATTAAAGTGCTCGGTTTATTTATGTTCTAGGCCAATCAAACTCGAGTAGGTACAAGAGATAACTGTGTTGGAGCGTCCACATCATATCTCTATCACACATATCGGTGTAATTAGATCTGCATGCATTCTTGTTGAAATTTATAATTTACTCGGATACGACTACGATAATTTCATGCATAAACAAGAATTACACGTAATTATTGCGTCCGATACTCTATAAAACTTTTACAGATCAGTTATTTATTACCTTCGTAAAAGGTATATTTTTATTGCTCGGATACATCGATCCCTCTCGCTAAAGGAAACTTAATCTCGTAATTAACGTTGCATCTCCTTTTCGACAACCTTGGACAAGGTTTAAAAATTCTAACTAGATCTAATTAGAATCACGTTGAAGTTCATTCGTATCCAAAGTTAGCTAGTCCCCTCCATAGATGGCGCTAGGATTGTAGGAAGTTAGTCGAACCCACCACAGATGGCGCTAGGATCGCAGGTCCCTATCAAAGTTAAAGTGGATCTTGAATAAGTATTGGACGCAAGAAATCCAAAAATTGTTGAGAAAGAGCAGATAGGAGTTCAGGATTCAATCCTCGGAGTCCCCGGGCCACCAATTGCCTTTTCTACTGATGACAGAAAAGAAGGCCTGGGAGCAATAATAACAAAAAATAGAAAAATAAAATAATAAATTACGTAGAAGTTCGTATTGTAAGTTAGGCCCCACCAGAGATGGCGTTAGGGTTGTATACAAGTTAGTCAAACCCACCACAGATGGCGCTAGGATCGCAGGTCCCTATCAAAGTTAAAGTGGATCTTGAATAAGTACTGGACGAAATATATCCAAAAGAGAGCCCTCCTCCTCTTCCTCCACAATATACCAGACCATATACTTTTTTTTTTGGAGAATGATTTTGGTTTCTAGGTTCACTCAGCTTTAAGTGAGTGCAGCAGAACTCATAAATAAAGTAAAATGTATTGTTATTGTCTGTACTCGAGTATAATTAAGCAGTCTGTCATAGTTTGTGGTCTTACAATAGATTTAAGTCATTCTAAGGCGTCTCATTGCAAGTGTTAATGAATGCACTGTTTTTAGATGAGTTGCAGGTGCGTGCATTCCCAAGAAAGAACATTTAAAAGTAAACGTTATGGCAGCTCGGACATTAAATAGAACCAGTACAAGTGGTATTCACGCAAAAGTAATGAATTCTTGTGAAGGAATTTACACGAAGAATTAATTTTGATGCTTTTACATTATTTGGAACTCTTAGGGGGATAAATGTTGTAGGAGTCGCCCTATTTGGAAGGGTGGGCCACCTCTGATCTAGTATTTCCTAGATGAGATGTTTATGGACTGCGTCTACTGATTATTTCTGGGGCGTTTGCTCCCCCGTTTGGAGTAGTGGCTCAGGCGGATGCCGAGGCTTTACATCATGAAGATTTTTAAATTTTGAGATAGATTGAATGCTCTAAAGTTATGATAAATCCTTGCTCTAGTTCTGAAAGCAGTTGGCAAACAAATCGAGGATGAACGTGTCGGAACGATATTATAAATTCTAATTATTGTCTATGAAAACAAACATTATGCAACTGCAACTGCGACCTTGTTTGAATTAACCTTCACACCAGACGAAATACATTATTTGAGTCTTCTAATTAAAATCATCATCAGGATAATAATGTAACCTTGTGAGATCTCCAGACAGAATTATATCGAAAGCCACTACTACCTGACTCATTTTTCCTTAATTTCTAACCTTTTTTTTTACACTAGTTCTAAACAATTTATAGCGTCACAACACGGCATAACTGTCCGTTCAAGATGAAGGACGTCTCAGAGCTTAGTTACGAGACGGAATATTTACATGATGGTTATAAAAATGACGCAATAATTGGAAAGGTCAGGTTTTAGAACGTGATTAGAGCGTTATAGAATTAACCTCAACCGATTAGATTCGAGCTACCGAATGAACGAAAGTAACTTATTAGAAAACTTGGGATTTGAACCTTCAGGGTCATGTGACTTTAGATTTTTAACCTCTACAGGACCTTCGTAAAAACTTCGAAAACCGTGGTGCGGTAGAAGTGATACTAATCCTGGGAGGTACTGCGTTAGGACTTACAGTTTTTCGAAAATTTGTAAATTTTCAGAACTCGCTTTAAAAACTTGGTCTACATCTTGTCATAACTCGCTTCTTTTATATAAAACACCCAGTATATTTTTACATGATTTTATTCCTCGTTTAATTGACTTTCTAAATATCTTTCGATTTTGAAATTCCTTTGCGGCGTTGCCAAGTTATACATAGTTTTTCGAAAATTTGTAAATTCCCAGGACTCGCTATAAAAACTTGGTCTAACTTTAAGCTCTCATGACTTGCTTATTTTATATTAAACACCCTGTATATTTTTACATGATTTTTTTCCTCGTTTAATTGGCTTTCTAAATATCTTTCGGTTTTGAAATTCCTTTGCGATGTTGCCAAGTTATGCACAGTTTTTCGAAAATTTGTAAACTTCCAGGACTCGCTATAAAAACTTGGTCTAACTTTAAGATCTCATAACTCGATTATTTTATATAAAACACCCTGTATATTTTTACATGATTTTATTCCTCGTTTAATTGGTTTTCTGAATAACTTTCGGTTTTGAAATTCCTTTGCGGTGTTGCCAAGTTATGCTCAGTTTTTTGAAACTTTGTAATTTTCCAGGACTCGCTATAAAAACTTGGTCTAACTTTATCTTCTCATAACTCGCTTATTTTATATAAAACACCCTGTATATTTTTACATAATTTTATTCCTCGTTTAACTGGCTTTCTAAATAACTTTCGGTTTTGAAATTCCTTTGCGGCGTTGCCAAATTATGCATAGTTTTTCGAAAATTTGTAAATTCCCAGGACTCGCTATAAAAACTTAATCTAACTTTAAGCTCTCATAACTCGATTATTTTATATAAAACACCCTGTATATTTTTACATGATTTTATTGCTCGTTTAACTGGCTTTCTAAATAACTTTTGGTTTTGAAATTCCTTTGCGGTGTTGCCAAGTTATGCACAGTTTTTCGAAAATTTGTAAATTTCCAGAACTCGCTATAAAAATTTGGTCTGACTTTATCTTGTCATAACTCGCTTATTTTATATAAAACACCCTGTATATTTTTACATGATTTTATTCCTCGTTTAACTGGCTTTCTAAATAACTTTTGGTTTTGAAATTCCTTTGCGGTGTTGCCAAGTTATGCACAGTTTTTCGAAACTTTGTAAATTTCCAGGACTCGCTATAAAAACTTGGTCTAACTTTAAGCTCTCATAACTCGATTATTTTATATAAAACACCCTGTATATTTTTACATGATTTTATTCCTCGTTTAACTGGCTTTCTAAATTACTTTTGGTTTTGAAATTCCTTTGCGGTGTTGCCAAGTGTTCATTAAACTTTAAAAACTGTGGCGCTGCAGAAATGAAACTAATCAGCAGATCCTGTTCGCACGCCTCTCTCCTGGGTGGTACTGCATTAGGGGTGAAACACTTTTTGAAAATCATGTCCTCGGTAATTCAAAAGATAAAGTCAGATTCATAAAAACAGTTTGAATTGCAAAGAAACGGTTGCCGGGGATAAATTTACAAGCTCGTAAATTGTCTGCACTAAACAAATCCAAGAATTCCTTTCAAATTACATCAACGTCTGGAGCTGGTTTATTTTAATTATCGGTATAGCAAAATTTAAGCATTTTATTATTACCAACAGCTTTTTTTATAAGAGACCAGTCCTATGAGGAAGATGGATTATGCAAATTTCTGCAAACAATTTTTTGTACAACATGCAACACTGTTTAGAATAAATTTGTAATGCGCTAAAATTTCGATAAGGTCGAACTGACCTAGGTATATAATTTGCCCAGACAAGTTTTTGTTGACGATGTTGTGCAATGAAAACACAAAAGTGATATGTTGTGTGTGACGTAAATGCGAGGTATGCAGCGAGACAATGACAGCGAGATAGCAAGAGGAGGAACATCAACCAGACTGCATTGATGGTATTAATACTAACATCTTGTTATCCGAACTGACCTAGACCTAACTTAAGTAATTGTTTACAGTTCTGGACACCGCTGACTGCTGCGCAAAATGTCAATGCCGACCGCAATAAAATAAAAACACATTTAGCACCAGCAAGTGTCCTAATACGAAACATAATGCCTACCAATTTATTACATCTTTCTTTAATTATTTTTCAATAATTTTTATAAAAAAATATTTCGTTGCCCTCCCCGTAAGGTACACCCCTAGTGCCCAATTCCAATCCAGGCCGCTATAACTCTGGAACAAACCCTTTTCGGCTACCTCTCCACTCGTTATCACATGTGCCATGGGACACCCCGTATACTAAATTAAATTGTTTCTAGATCCACGATCCAAAGCCCAAATTTATATACAGGGTGATTCAAGAAACTTGCAGACTGATCTTGACTGAATTTTTTTAAGGTCCTTATCCTTTATCCAACTAAACAATATTTTTGAATAAACATTCTAAACTAGTCATAATTAAACATTTTAAGTTTAAAATAAACCCAAAATATTTATTTGCATATTATAAAATTATCAAAGCAACCTTGAAAATGCAGTTTTGTGGTGTTAAACAACAATGTTTAGTTGTTAACATTTAAATTTTATGTAAATGTATTCTAAAAGCGTCTACTAATAAATTTAGGTTGTTTAATACATTAGAAATTATTTTAAATCATTAGGATAAAACAAATTGCAGTTTTAAAAATATTAAAGGTTAAACTTTGACGATGTACAGGGTGTTGACTTTAAGATTTTTATAATTACGTCTTATAACTCGATTATTTTATATAAAACACCCTGTATATTTTTACATGATTTTATTTCTCGTTTAATTAGCTTTCTAAATATATTTCGTTTTTGAAATTCCTTTGCGGTGTTGCCAAGTTGTGCAACATTTTTCGAAAAATTGTAAATGTCCAAAACTCGCGATAAAACATTTATCCAACTTTGACGTGCCGTAACTCGATTATTTTAAATGGAACACCCTATATATTTTTACATGGTTTTATTCCTCGTTTAATTAGCTTTCTGAATATGTTTCATTTTTGAAATTTCTTTGGGGTGTTGCCAAGTTGTGCAACATTTTTCAAAAAATTGTAAATGTTCAAAAATCGCGATAAAACATTTATCCAACTGTGACGTGCCATAACTCGATTATTTTAAATGGAACACCCTATATATTTTTACATGGTTTTATTCCTCATTTAATTAGCTTTCTGAATATGTTTCGTTTTTGAAATTCCTTTGGGGTGTTGCCAAGTTGTGCAACACTTTTCGAAAAATTGTAAATTTCCTAAACTCGCGATAAAACATTTATCCAACTTTGACGTGCCATAACTCGATTATTTTAAATGGAACACCCTATATATTTTTACATGGTTTTATTCCTCGTTTAATTAGCTTTCTGAATATGTTTCGTTTTTGAAATTCCTTTTTGGTGTTGCCAAGTTGTGCAACATTTATCAAAAAATTGTAAATGTCCAAAACTCGTGATAAAACATTTATCCAACTTTGACGTGCCATAACTCGATTATTTTAAATAGAACACCCTATATATTTTTACATGGTTTTATTCCTCGTTTAATTGGCTATCTGAATATGTTTCGTTTTTGAAATTCCCTTGCGGTGTTGCCAAGTTGTGCAACATTTTTCGAAAAATTGTAAATGTCCATAACTCGCGATAAAACATTTATCCAACTTTGATGTGCCATAACTCGAATATTTTAAATGGAACACCCTATATATTTTTACATGGTTTTATTCCTCGTGTAATTAGCTTTCTGAGTATGTTTCGTTTTTGAAATTCCTTTGGGGTGTTGCCAAGTTGTGCAACACTTTTCGAAAAATTGTAAATTTCCAAAACTCGCGATTAGACATTTATCCAACTTTGACCTGTCCTAACTCGATTATTTTAAATGGGACATCCTGTATATTTGACATGGTTTTATTGTTTGATTAATTGGTTTCCAGAATATCTTTCGCTATTGAAATTACGTAGCGACCTTGCCAAGTTATGCAACATTTTTCGAAAAATAGTAAAGTTTCAAAACTTGCGATAAAAAATGTATACAACTTTTGTCCCTATCCGCAAATTTTCTACCCAACTAAAATATATTGCAGGGCTCTTTTAAATAGGTGGAAGAAAAATCCGTTCGTTTGAATCTTGGAACATTCAACATATCTGAAGATGTGCAGGATATGGACCCAGCATGACTACCTTCAGCATACAATTTTTTAAAGACCCTGTATATATTTATGTGTAATTGGAGAAGGAAATGATTTTCTTTGTGCATCGGCATCCATTCTTTGTGGCTAATACGACCAATTTACAAGCAATTCATCACCTATAGGAATAATTGCGTTCCAGATAGAGGGGAAGAAGAAAAGGCGATGTTCGTCTTCTAGGAGAGCATAAAGAAGGGGCAATCGCGAGTCCGCCTGAACTTGATTAAGGCACCCCCGTCCCGCGCATGCATTCATCTGCATTAACACCTGCAGCTACACACCGCATTTTTTCTACTTGGTCCGCCCCAGGACCCCAATACAGGATCTGCAGCCCAACTCTTGCGATGCTGCCCTGACAAGACCGACGCTGAACAACTCCACACGACTAATGCCATTCGAATACAATATCCATTATGTATCTTGCCCCTTTTATTATTATTATTCTCGCATTTACCAGACATCCTCTCTGTACAAGAATTAAAATCAAATTTGCTGAAGAACATTACCACAAATCTAGTGTGGATGATAAATTGCAAGGGGTACAATTATTATCATTATTATTATTTTATTTCTTTTCATTTACAAAACCTTGAGCACAAAATAATTCTTAACTCGTAACAATATTCGGAACTACAAGAGAAAGCAGAAGAGAAATCAGAACGAGGACGGTGCAAGAAGAGAGGGATGAAGGGGTTGGAAATAGGACGGTTTGAGGTATGATGATGATTATTGCAGAAATGGAAAAGGAGAGTGTAGGGAGCGGGAATTGGAAGGGGTTAGTGATGGATCTAGAAAGGGGAAGTCCCGAAAAGAGAAAAAAAAATTCTAGAAAGGGTAGTCAAAATCTTTTTTCAACGTCTTTGAATGTTGACGATCGTTTGATCGTTAATGAACTTACATTACACGCAACTGCGTCTGTATTTTTTTCCATTTAACATTAAAAAACCAGTACTTATACGTATACCTCGTAATGGTCTATTTTTTCTTGCATATAAAACGAATATATTATCTGAATAAGTTGTTAAGTATGACAGGTACAGCTGTGAACTGACACTCAACTGTGGTCGTTTGAATAATCGATGGAAAAAATTACCTTACACCTTTATTTCTTTTAAATTAGAAGATATTTTATAAACAAAGAACTAAAACATTCAAAAACTACACGGTGTTACATTTAAATAAAGCGAATTACGACACACAAATAAATTTGTGCAAATTTTGTTGTGCAAGTTCTGTACCTAACTTGGCAACGCCGCCGCAAAGGAATTTCAAAACCGAAAGTTATTTACAAAGCCAGTTAAACGAGGAATAAAATCATGTAAAAATATACAGGGTGTTTAATATAAAATAAGCGAGTTATGACAAGATAACGTTAGACAAAGTTTTAATAGCGATTTCTGGAAATTTACAATTTTTCTAAAAACTGTGCATAACTTGGCAACACCGCAAAGAAGTTTCAAAACCGAAAGTTATTTAGAAAGCCAGTTAAACGAGGAATAAAATCATGTAAAAATATACTGGGTGTTTTATATAAAATAAGCGAGTTATAACAAGATAAAGTCAAACCAAGTTTTTATAGCGAGTCCTGGAAATTTACGAAGTTTCGAAAAACTGTGCGTAACTTGGCACCACCGCAATGGAATTTCAAAACCGAAAGATATTTAGAAAGCCAATTAAACGAGGAATAAAATCATGTAAAAATATACAGGGTGTTTAATATAAAATAAGCGAGTTATGACAAGATAACGTTAGACAAAGTTTTAATAGCGATTTCTGGAAATTTACAATTTTTCTAAAAACTGTGCATAACTTGGCAACACCGCAAAGAAGTTTCAAAACCGAAAGTTATTTAGAAAGCCAGTTAAACGAGGAATAAAATCATGTAAAAATATACTGGGTGTTTTATATAAAATAAGCGAGTTATAACAAGATAAAGTCAAACCAAGTTTTTATAGCGAGTCCTGGAAATTTACGAAGTTTCGAAAAACTGTGCGTAACTTGGCACCACCGCAATGGAATTTCAAAACCGAAAGATATTTAGAAAGCCAATTAAACGAGGAATAAAATCATGTAAAAATATACAGGGTGTTTAATACAAAATAATCGAGTTACGAGAGGTTGAAGTTAGATCAAGTTTTTATAGCGAATTCTGGAAATTTACAAATTTTCGAAAAACTGTGCATAACTTGGCAACACCGCAAAGAAGTTTCAAAACCGAAAGTTATTTAGAAAGCCAGTTAAACGAGGAATAAAATCATGTAAAAATATACAGGGTGTTTTATATAAAATAAGTTATAACAAGATAAAGTCAAACCAAGTTTTTATAGCGAGTTCTGGAAATTTACAATTTTTCGAAAAACTGTGCATAACTCGGCAACACCGCAAAAGAATTTCAAAACCGAAAGTTATTTAGAAAGCCAGTTAAACGAGGAATAAAATCATGTAAAAATATACAGGATGTTTTATATAAAATAAGCTAGTTATGACAAGATAAAGTTAGACAAAGTTTTAATAGCGCGTCCTGGAAATTTACAAATTTTCGAAAAACTGTGCATAACTTGGCAACACCGCAATGGAATTTCAAAACCGAAAGTTATTTAAAAAGCCAATTAAACGAGGAATAAAATCATGTAAAAATATACAGAGTGTTTAATATAAAATAATCGAGTTACGAGAGGATGAAGTTAGATTAAGTGTTTATAGAGAGTCCTGGAAATTTACAATTTTTCGAAAAACTGTCCATAACTTGGCAACACCGCAAAGAAGTTTCAAAACCGAAAGTTATTTAGAAAGCCAGTTAAACGAGGAATAAAATCATGTAAAAATATACAGGGTGTTTTATATAAAATAATCGAGTTACGAGAGGTTGAAGTTAGATCAAGTTTTTATAGCGAGTCCTGGAAATTTACAATTTTTCGAAAAACTGTGCATAACTTGGCAACACCGCAATGGAATTTCAAAACCGAAAGTTATTTAGAAAGCCAGTTAAACGAGGAGTAAAATCATGTAAAAATATACAGGGTGTTTAATATAAAATAATCGAGTTATGACAAGATAACGTTAGACCAAGTTTTTACAGCGAGTTCTGGAAATTTACAACTTTTCGAAAAACTGTGCATAACTTGGCAACACCGCAATGGAATTTCAAAACCGAAAGTTATTTAGAAAGCCAGTTAAACGAGGAATAAAATCATGTAAAAATATACAGGGTGTTTTGTATAAAATAATCGAGTTACGAGAGGTTGAAGTTAGACCGAGTTTTTATAGCGAGTTCTGGAAATTTTAAAAATTTTCAAAAAACTGAGCACAACTTGGCAACACCGCAAAGGAATTTCAAACACCGAACATATTCAGAAAGCCAGTTAAGAGAGGAATATGAGAACATACCCCTATACGGAGAGGATTTCTCAGGACTCTCTTATGATCTCCGTTTACGTTCGGAAGATAATTTATTGCCAAGAAGCCTTTGATGCCCCACGTTGGGCGCCAATTTTTTTAAACAAACAGCAGAGAGTAAAAGCTAATCAGATTTTAAAAATCTCTTCGTACATTTATAATCAACGCTTTGAAACCCATTACAGCGTGTATATAGGATTTAATTAAAACATGCTAATGCATTCACGCAGATCAGAATATATTAACCGATAATGGTTAATATTGCTTCTATTGCCGTTACTGGTTTACTTCATGCTGGGACGATTTATAATTCAGAAATTAAAACTAATCGAAGTGGTAGTTCCCCATACAGGCGTTTTCCTGTTCTCATTAGGCGATTTTAAAATTCGAGAGGGACTTTTTACGAGAAACGACATGAATTTTTCCGAATGATTGTTTTGATTGATAGGAATCTCATGCAAAAAGTTGGTTAGCGGAGAGCAAACATAAGAATCGGTTGTTGATGTACGAGCAGCTAGTCCGGAGGCATTTCATCAAGATCTGGAGTCGATAGGGAGATGGGTAGAGAGCAAACCAAGATCGAATGGACGACCGGATTGATTGATAGTCAACCGGTAATTGATTAATTTTCTACGAGCGTCGTAGGAGTCTATTAGTCTTCATGTACTTCTGCAACTGTTCAATGACCAATGCATTTTATGCTCGTTCTTAGTTATTTATTGACTCGCTCTTGCATAAAACTTGTTTTCAGAGGTAAACCTTGTGTGTAGTGCAAGATTAATACTATTGCGTGTTGATAACTTTTCATCAGTTACTAACTACCTCTAATTTATTAACTAGAACTTAATTAATGGGAAATTTAAATCTTTCCTAGACGCTTTTGTGCTTAACACCTCTTACATCTTGTATATACCTTCACAATACCTTTTTTCCGTTTCGGTAACCACGCTACCAGTCTTCTAGATTCTAATCTCACTCGATATAAGATTTAATACAAGAGAAAGCAATCATTTTATTTTAGATTGCTTCATTCGAGATTCGACATTTGATTTCAATTCCCGAGACAGAGGAAGCCACAAGAAGCCCCAAGAATAAAGATCCGTGGAGAGAACACTATAAGAGCGCCCTCTATGTTTTTTCGAGGGCGACGAAGTCACACAACGCCCTCTGTCGGACAGCGTCTGAAATAGAAAGTGATCCAAGAGACTGAAACATTTAGGACGTGATTCGTCCACGTTGGCGTTCTCCGTGGGAAGAACACTACGAGAGCGCCCTCTATGTTTTGTTGAGGGAAGCTGTAAGCGAGAATCGGAGCCTAGGAAGTCACATAACGCCCTCTGTCGGACAGCGTCTGAATTAGAAAGTGATCCAAGAGAGTTTGTGTCAAACTTCCGACTACAACATTTAGGACATGTTTAGTCCTCGCTGGTGTAGATATTTCCAGGTACAGAAGGTTCGTTGATTTGAGGGAAAACCCCTTTGGGCCCCACCTTGGGCGCCAATATTTTCTCATCTCGTCCGTTCTCGCTACGATTTTCTTTTTAGAATAAAATAAAATATATTGCGGGTCCTGACCTTGAAATTAGTAAAATTTATTATTAAGGATTAGTAATGACACACAAACACTTCATTATGTTGGTTATAAAATGTGATTTGCATATTCTTGTGTTAAAAAATGTAAACAAAATTTGTCGGACTTGAATTCGTGTTTGCCTGTGGCAAACAAGCTTGCATTTCGTATGAAGGAGTACTTAAGGTGCAGATAAATTCTGATCACGGTTTTCTGTTGCATGTAGTGACCGTTTTGCATAAAAGTGATTAAATACGAGTTTGGAATCGATTGAATTATTAATACCGCGTAGATTCTAACGATACAGTCTTTAGAAAAAATAAAAATTATTTCTTGGGGTAGGTGTTAAGCCATAGCCGTAAATTTTGTTTATAAGAAACTGTTTCGCCTAAAGCAAGCTCATTTTATGATTCATGATAATCAGAAGCCGAATTAATAATAAAACTGAATTTATGTTATGCATTGGACCTAAAGTTCAGCTACACAAAATGTAACTTTTATTACGCCTGTCGCTACCAGCCAATATTTAAAATGCATTTTTAAACGTATATATTTACATAAATTTATGTTTTAAAACCTTCCGGATTTATTTTTAAATAAAACTTTTACAAAAAAAATAAAAAAAACATTTAATATTAATTTAATCTACCAGGCTTGCAATATTGCTCAGTTTTCCACAAGTACAGGATATTCCGAACGTAGGAAGTGTCAGAAAGTCTCCGGTACGGCTTCCTATGAGAGGAAGGGTTCAGCCGAATCATCTCTTCCTCAACCGTTGGTTTTATTTCGTCCACTACTTATACAAGAATTACTTTATCTTTGATAGGGACCGACGAACCTAGCGCCACCTGTAGGGAATTCGTCTAAGGCTTGCTAACCCTAGCGCCACCTGTTATAGGTTTGACCTAGTTACCTATGCGCCATCTATCGTAGGTTTGACCTACTTGCCTGTAATTCTGGCGCCATCTGTGGAGGATTAACCTAACGCTTGCTAACCCTAACGCCACCTGTCGTGGGTTTAACCCACTTGCCTATAACCCTAGCGCCATCTGTGGAGGCTTAACCTAACCCTTGCTAACCCTACCGCCATCTGTCGTGGGTTTAACCCACTTACCTATACGTCATCTGTCGTAGGTTTGACCGACTTGCCTATAACTCTAGCGCCATCTATGGAAGGTTAACCTAACGCTTCCTCACCCTAACGCCATCTATTGTGGGTTTGAACAACTTGCCTATAACTCTAGCGCGATCTGTGGTACGGATTATATTTTTTTTTCTCGACTCGACTACTTTGTTTAATGTCCTTTGGACGTTCTTGTTTATTTGATTAATAATTTAGAAGAATGATTCATTAATTTAACTGATACGGATAATATTGTGTATCTGTGTGAGAGTAAAAGCGAACTATCAATTTAAACCTCTCACATGTACTACGTCGATATAAAGGAAAAATAAAGCACTTATCCGAGAGTCTTGTTCGAGCAAACAATCAATTGTCTAAGTGTGTTTGCAATTACCCCCTTCCGCCGTTTCTTTAACACCAGTAATCGTCTGTAAAACAGAAAGCTGGTATCGATTGCACTCTTTAGCCTTTTATTTCAAATTTTATGTGGGTTTTTAAAAGTAGCTCGAGGATTCAGGGTCCTCAAGGCAGAAGACTTTATGGAAGCCAGTCATAATATTGCTCAATCGATATTTATGGTCCTTGAACTGAAATTTCGAGTCCAGGAATTTAATATGAAAGTCCATTAATAAAGAAAAGTGCATTCAAGCGTTGAAAGATTTACCGTAAACCATTTAATTTAACAACATTGACAACTTATTTGCAAGTAAAATGTTACAATAAAATTATATATTATAGATTTTCTCTGTAAATAATAACTGCAATACATTTACATGCCATTATGGGCATGCGTTATAGGTTTATATAGTAGGCGCTGTAAAGCATGGTGTGTTAATTAAATTAAATTAATTATTATAAGACTCAGTAGTTGCAAGTCCAAGTCGCTTATTATTATTGTTACCATTAATCTCGGTTCAGAAAGAATGTTAGGAATTATTATTACATTCATCTGGAAAGTTAGGGACTTAGTTGTGGAATAAGAAATGAATCGTGTAAGGTCATGAAAAGACATCTTCCTGTTACGTTTTTTAAACATTATCGTTCGCATCGGTTGGTGGGGTAAAGTGTACCTATCCATAGTGGATAGGTACAGTAAACCCCATTAACCGAAGCGAAGGATCGAGTTGATCTTAAACGATTTGGAGGCTCCTTGTTTGAAAAGGTAGGGGAGGAAAGGTCTAAAACACTTTTCCAACGTCTACGATACACCTCGATCGTGGACACAGCATCAAAGGTAAATGTTTGAACAGTTCCAGTATCCAATCTTTGCTGTAGCAGATTTATTACACAGTCTGGCAACACTGTAATATGGATGTCACAATAATCACGCCCTTTATGGGACCTGAGACACTTTCCTAACGTCCCACAATGTCGATGGGAAATTGTTGGACAGTTCCCGTATCCAATCTTTGGTGTGACAGATTTTTATGATACAGTCTGGCAACACTGCAATATGGCTGTCACAATAATCACGCCCTTTATGGGACCTGAGACACTTTCCTAACGTCCCACAATGTCGATGGGAAATTGTTGGACAGTTCCCGTATCCAATCTTTGGTGTGACAGATTTTTATGATACAGTCTGGCAACACTGCAATATGGCTGTCACAATAATCACGCCCTTTATGGGACCTGAGACACTTTCCTAACGTCCCACAATGTCGATGGGAAATTTTTGGACAGTTCCAGTATCTAATCCATGGTGTGACAGATTCTTATGATACAGTCTGGCAACACTGCAATATGGCTGTCACAATAATCACGCCCTTTATGGGACCTGAGACACTTTCCTAACCTCCCACAATGTCGATGGGAAATTTTTGGACAGTTCCAGTATCTAATCCATGGTGTGACAGATTCTTATGATACAGTCTGGCAACACTGTAATATGGCTGTCACAATAACCACGCCCTTTATGGGACCTGAGACACTTTCCTAACGTCCCACAATGTCGATGTGAAATTTTTGGACAGTTCCCGTATCCAATCTTTGCTGTAGCAGATTTATTAGACAGTCTGGCAACACTGTAATATGGAAGTCACAATAATCACGCCCTGAGACACTTTGCTGACGTCGATGGTAAATTTCGGAATCATTTCATTCTTCAATATTCAATAAAAAAAAATGTTTAACAATTAAATATTTAGGACGTCAAAGTTAAGGGATTGCTTTAAGTTTCTCCCCCTTAATATTAAATAATTTTCAAACTTGATTAGAGTAAGTTTCGGTAATTGCTACTCACAGTCACCTTTGATTGTCTGAAAACACCGGATGTTGTCACCGTAGACATACCTAAAGCATCTAAAATTATAAACACGAAATAAGAACACACCGTTTCCTGTTAAACTACCACCGGGACGACCGTTTTAACTCTTTCAATCGAGTATATCACAGTTGAAGACAGGAACAGTAAAGTACTCTTGTAGTAAGTGTCACGCGTGAAAACAGATGACGGAAATTAAAGCTTATCCGGACGAAATTCCTCTTCTGTGCTTGAAGCATTATTTCCCTTGTCGCTTTTTTTTATTCCTGTCCCACTTTAAATGTAAATAATGGAATAGACAATCGATAGAATAAAAAGACAGTGGATGGACCTGGAAATGGCAGGTAGTAATTATTTGATTCGGAATCAACAGGAGGAAGAGATTGAGACATCAAGGTGGAGTAGCCTCAGGCCACCACCAGGACAGTTCTGATCCTCCAATCTTCTCATGTACTGGATCTGGAGAATAAAAAATCCCAATGAGATGGTCTAACGAAAATTCAGTTTCTAGAAGAGCAAGAGTTTCAACCCGCTCCGTTCCGACAGCTTTAAACCAACCAAACGATCTCTTCAGTCGATACCAATGACCAGAAGCTAATCCTCAGCAATAGACCAGCCACCAGATCTTCTAACGCAGGAGTCTAAGGCTTTCCAACCCTATCACTGTCATCCATCATTCTCTATCTACCACAGCCTGCTCTATCAGACCAACAGATAGAGACCTCCACCTCATCCTACATCCTCCAGATTTAGGTCGTCAACTCCTGAGGACCTTACCAAAACGCAGCTTCAGGAATTGAGGATCTGGGCCTTTACATCCACGTTACCTCCTCCTCCACCAAGAACGATGTATCCCAACGGCAGATAAAGGAAGTCGGGGCATTAGGAAGGACCTGACCTGCGTCTGTTCCCTTGTTCTTAGAATTTTGTTTTTTTTTTGGTAGTTATTTCTTATTCGCGCAACTCTTCTACCCTTTTTCGTTTGTTCAGTCGTCCTGTGGATGGTATTTTTGATTCTTGCGTAGTTCAGGTCTAAAGAACCGCAAGAAGTCCAACAAAAAAGGAACAAATCAAGAAAATTACCGTAAGTAATAAAAATGTAACCGTGCAAGTAAAAAAGATCAAGCAATATGAGTATTGTTCATTGAGGATAAAATGTGAAAAAATTAAAGAAGCTGGGCAACACCACAACTGATCGAGCATGAGATATTCAAGCGGGTCCTAAGCCGATTCCCCGGGCCATCGTGCAGAACGACGACTATCCTTCATTGGACCATAACCCACATTTTATTTAATTACTTTTCTGTTAATCCACTTAAATGAAATAATTCCAAACTATTAGAAAGTATTTTTAACGTTTTTAGACAACACACTTTTTTTTTATAAGTATCGATTTATATTTTTCTAGACACGGTGTTGGAAGTAATCTACAAGAACTTTGTTTGGTAAGTCTGGAAAAATTAAGTTGGATCCATTAAAGGCATTCATCCACCCTTTAGCCTTTTTTTCATTTATCACGCCCTCTTACGGATTTTTGGTATTCTTTACATTTCCTACCAATAGATGGCGTGGTCGTTTTTTCGAATTCTGAATTCGTGATAAAAATAATTTAATTGGTCCAATAAATAGATGTGGAATAATTTTTACATAGCGTCTAGTACTTGAAGATACGTACGGGTAAGATGAGAAAAAGCTGACGCCATAAATCTGCAGGAGAATAAATGAATGCTAATTCTGTTTACATGGAATGAAATTTGGTTGTATGCAAGTGCATCCTGCAAGAAATGTAGCGGTGCAGCGGGCCAAGGAGCCTCGGGGGGGCGCGACAGGCACATTCATCATCATCACGGCGGAGCAGACAGGCGCCCCCCTGAACCCCCTTCGTTGCAGCAGCGGCTGCGATAACAACACACTGTGTTGGGTTCTTTGAACGCCTCCAACTCCTTCGGCAGATAATGCATCACCGTCCAAACGATCTTGCACGCTGCATGCCGTACGGAAATAAAATTCAAACAAAAAATACTCTTATAAAGTATTCTTATGAAGATGGATAACTCGCTTGTGAATTACGATTCGTTTTCAGTCGACACTGAAATGACGTGTTTTTATCAAAACTAATTCTCTGTTATGTTGAATTTATTCTTTACTTATTTCAACCGACATTGAAAGTATATTCATTTTATTCCAATTAAAGCTTACGTAATAAAAGTTTGATTACTCGAAAAAGGTAGAAGGAAGATGGAATTAACAGCAGGATCAACTTCAGAGGAACAGGGAAAGAGAGGTGGAGGCAAATAATTGGGAAGGATGGAGGAAATTCAAAAGAAGAAAAAGACTTAGAGACGAAATTTGATTACTCGATAAAGGAAGCAATAAGAAGAAAGGAGACGGAACAGGAGGAAGGATCAACTTCAGAGAAACAAACGTTCCAAAAGCGGAACTAGTAGAGGAAAGGAAAAATCGACGCCCTCTGGCGGACAGGCTGTGTCAATCCCACAGGGTTGAGATTTTGGAGAGATAACACGACCCATTTCCAACTGGCTTGCTTCGCTTCAGAGTTATAGGTCTCCGAAAATTACCAAGTCTATTGACTCTTCTAGTTTAACATTTTTTTCCTTCAGTGATATTTATAGAAATCCATCACAGGTAGTTAATTATTCTAAAAGAAAAGTTTTAGTGTATTAACATTGAAAGTGTGGCATTTCCGTTTGAAAATTGGTTCAGAAATAGAAATTGTAGTTAATTGGAATTGGCTTGTCAGTACGAAGAGTCTTTAACTTGATATTCAGTCCTTAAACGTAAGCTTGCATGATTCACATATTTCAGTGCGAGATTTATAATAACGCTTGCATATTATGCCCGATAGCCGGTTCAGTACATGCTCCGTGGAAATTTGCAAAGATAATTTAAACATATCCTGTTGGCGTGTCGAAGAGTTGTTAAATGCGAACGTTTAGGACTCGTTTCCATTTTGTTTTATTTACAAAATAATTGTTATAGAAATTAGAGACGTTTTCAAATTAAGGCGCGAAAATCCCATCATTTAACGTTGAGTCAATAGGTTTGTTCGTTTGTCTGCACTAAACTGCTCCGAACAGGAAACAGAAAAAGATGGCTACATACGGCGTTGGTGCATTAAAAAGAGATAGCATGTTGTTTGTTTCCTGTTCCATGCAGTTTAGTGCAGACAAACGAACAAGCCTAATGTGCACCCACCATCCCCTCCATATAGGAATTATGCTGCACTCGGGAAGGTTCGCGTTGCTTCGGGAAGATTCGCATTGCTTCGGGAAGGCTCGCGTTACTTCGGGATGCTTCACGCTTTGTATTGGTTCAAAACGAAAAGTGGGGGGCGGGGCAGACGCTATAAATCATCGCAGTTTGTAAAAGGGGCGGGGAACAAACCAAAAACACTTCTTCTAATAAATAATCACGCATCGCCCTGTATATTAAAATCATTTCTGTATCTTTAATTAAATTTCTTTTTGTGAAATCAAATGATTAATGATTTTTTAAAGTTGTTGCTTCCAGATTCGACTTTTTTCTTATAAACATGATTAAGTTTTTTTCTTTTAAATCTTGTATTTTGATTTTTATTCTATTTAGGATATTAGTAGCTCAGGTTTTTAATATTAATCACTGTTCCGGCACTAAATACAGGCATTAACAAATATTTGATTTGAATTTATTAGCGATGGCAATAAAATTGATGAGCATCATTAATTAAAGCGGAAGACTCATTTTTAGTTTTTCTTTTTTTTTCGGATTACTTGTTCCATGATAATTGACATAGTTTGATTGATTTTTCGTTCTTCTGTTCTTATTTTACAAAACAGAGCAATTTTTTTCCTTACCTACCTAAAATTACCAAACGCAATAGTGCGTCTAGTTGGCTGTGAACAAAATTCCTAGTCCCAGAAACTGTTCTGTTTAATCCTCTGATTATTTCGAAACCTTCCTTGAGAATCCGAACCTACCCGAGGATACTCGAAAAATTGTCGCAGAGAACCCGAGGGTATTCGAAGAGTTCTCGCAGAGAATCCGAACCGCCCCGAGGAGTTTAGATTCGGAGGGAATCCGAATCTTTCCGAATAATGCAAATTCCAAAAAAATCCGAAACTATCCGAGAAGGTCTCGCAGAGTATCCGGACCTCCCCGAGAGGTGCAAGAGAATCCGAATCTATCCAAAAAGTTCTCGTAGAGAATCCAGGTGTGCTCGTATTCGAACTTTCACGAAGAGTTCAGTTTCGCAAAGATTCCAAATCTCCTCGAAGAGTGTAGATTCCAAGAGAATCCCTGTCCGAAGAGTTCTCGTAGAGAATCTGAACCTCCCTGAAAAGTTCTCGTAGAGAATCCGAACCTCCCTGAAAAGTTCTCGTAGAGAATCCGCAAAGATTCGCAGATTCGCAAACATTCCGAACCTACTCGAAGAGTGCAGATTCCAAGAGAATTCCTGTCCGAAGAGTTCTCGTAGAGAATCCGCAAAGATTCGCAGATTCGCAAACATTCCGAACCTACTCGAAGAGTGCAGATTCCAAGAGAATTCCTGTCCGAAGAGTTCTCGTAGAGAATCCGCAAAGATTCGCAGATTCCAAGAGAATTCCTGTCCGAAGAGTTCTCGTAGAGAATCCGCAAAGATTCGCAGATTCGCAAACATTCCGAACCTACTCGAAGAGTGCAGATTCCAAGAGAATTCCTGTCCGAAGAGTTCTCGTAGAGAATCCGCAAAGATTCGCAGATTCGCAAACATTCCGAACCTACTCGAAGAGTGCAGATTCCAAGAGAATTCCTGTCCGAAGAGTTCTCGTAGAGAATCCGCAAAGATTCGCAGATTCCAAGAGAATTCCTGTCCGAAGAGTTCTCGTAGAGAATCCGCAAAGATTCGCAGATTCGCAAACATTCCGAACCTACTCGAAGAGTGCAGATTCCAAGAGAATTCCTGTCCGAAGAGTTCTCGTAGAGAATCCGCAAAGATTCGCAGATTCCAAGAGAATTCCTGTCCGAAGAGTTCTCGTAGAGAAATCGAACCTCCCTGAAAAGTTCTCGTAGAGAATCCGCAAAGATTCGCAGATTCCAAGAGAATCCCTGTCCGAAGAGTTCTCGTAGAGAATCCGAACCTCCCTGAAAAGTTCTCGTAGAGAATCCGCAAAGATTCGCAGATTCGCAAACATTCCAAACCTACTCGAAGAGTGCAGATTCCAAGAGAATTCCTGTCTGAAGAGTTCTCGTAGAGAATCCGAACCTCCCGGAAAAGAAGTTCTCGTAGAGAATCCGAACCTCCCTGAAAAGTTCTCGTAGAGATCCGCAAAGATTCGCAGATTCCAAGAGAATCCTTGCCCGAAGAGTTCTCGTAGAGAATCCGAACCTCCCTGAAAAGTTCTCGTAGAGAATCCGCAAAATTTCGCAGATACGCAAACATTCCGAACCTACTCGAAGAGTGCAGATTCCAAGAGAATTCCTGTCCGAAGAGTTCTCGTAGAGAATCCGAACCTCCCGGAAAAGAAGTTCTCGTAGAGAATCCGCAAAGATTCGCAGATTCCAAGAGAATCCCTGTCCGAAGAGTTCTCGTAGAGAATCCGAACCTCCCTGAAAAGTTCTCGTAGAGAATCCGCAAAGATTCGCAGATTCGCAAACATTCCAAACCTACTCGAAGAGTGCAGATTCCAAGAGAATTCCTGTCCGAAGAGTTCTCGTGGAGAACCCGAACCTCCCGGAAAAGAAGTTCTCGTAGAGAATCCGAACCTCCCTGAAAAGTTCTCGTAGAGAATCCGCAAAGATTCGCAGATTCCAAGAGAATCCCTGTCCGAAGAGTTCTCGTAGAGAATCCGAACCTCCCTGAAAAGTTCTCGTAGAGAATCCGAACCTCCCTGAAAAGTTCTCGTAGAGAATCCGCAAAGATTCGCAGATTCGCAAACATTCCGAACCTACTCGAAGAGTGCAGATTCCAAGAGAATTCCTGTCCGAAGAGTTCTCGTAGAGAATCCGAACCTCCCGGAAAAGAAGTTCTCGTAGAGAATCCGCAAAGATTCGCAGATTCCAAGAGAATCCCTGTCCGAAGAGTTCTCGTAGAGAATCCGAACCTCCCTGAAAAGTTCTCGTAGAGAATCCGCAAAGATTCGCAGATTCGCAAACATTCCAAACCTACTCGAAGAGTGCAGATTCCAAGAGAATTCCTGTCCGAAGAGTTCTCGTGGAGAACCCGAACCTCCCGGAAAAGAAGTTCTCGTAGAGAATCCGAACCTCCCTGAAAAGTTCTCGTAGAGAATCCGCAAAGATTCGCAGATTCCAAGAGAATCCCTGTCCGAAGAGTTCTCGTAGAGAATCCGAACCTCCCTGAAAAGTTCTCGTAGAGAATCCGAACCTCCCTGAAAAGTTCTCGTAGAGAATCCGCAAAGATTCGCAGATTCGCAAACATTCCGAACCTACTCGAAGAGTGCAGATTCCAAGAGAATCCCTGTCCGAAGAGTTCTCGTAGAGAATCCGAACCTCCCTGAAAAGTTCTCGTAGAGAATCCGCAAAGATTCGCAGATTCCAAGAGAATCCCTGTCCGAAGAGTTCTCGTAGAGAATCCGAACCTCCCTGAAAAGTTCTCGTAGAGAATCCGAACCTCCCTGAAAAGTTCTCGTAGAGAATCCGCAAAGATTCGCAGATTCGCAAACATTCCGAACCTACTCGAAGAGTGCAGATTCCAAGAGAATCCCTGTCCGAAGAGTTCTCGTAGAGAATCCGAACCTCCCGGAAAAGAAGTTCTCGTAGAGAATCCGAACCTCCCTGAAAAGTTCTCGTAGAGAATCCGCAAAGATTCGCAGATTCCAAGAGAATCCCTGTCCGAAGAGTTCTCGTAGAGAATCCGAACCTCCCTGAAAAGTTCTCGTAGAGAATCCGCAAAGATTCGCAGATTCGCAAACATTCCGAACCTACTCGAAGAGTGCAGATTCCAAGAGAATCCCTGTCCGAAGAGTTCTCGTAGAGAATCCGAACCTCCCGGAAAAGAAGTTCTCGTAGAGAATCCGAACCTCCCTGAAAAGTTCTCGTAGAGAATCCGCAAAGATTCGCAGATTCCAAGAGAATCCCTGTCCGAAGAGTTCTCGTAGAGAATCCGAACCTCCCTGAAAAGTTCTCGTAGAGAATCCGCAAAGATTCGCAGATTCGCAAACATTCCGAACCTACTCGAAGAGTGCAGATTCCAAGAGAATCCCTGTCCGAAGAGTTCTCGTAGAGAATCCGAACCTCCCTGAAGAGTGTCTATTCTAAGAGAATCCGAGCCTATCCGAAGGGTTCTGACAAAGAAACCGAATTTCCTCGAAGAGTCGATTTTCCAAGTCCCAGGAAGTGTTAAGTTTAATTCTCAACTATTCCTAAACCTTCCCTAGACAATCCAAAAACCTCCCCGTCCTGTCTAGACATTTTACCACAAAAATAAATAAACATTTTGTCGATTAAACGATAAAATTCCAAGCAACACGTGAGGTTACCAGACAAACATGGTTCATAATTACAATTTACTACACAATGATAATTATACACTAACGATCAAGGTTTTAAAAACCTTCTCAATAAAATATATGCCTACGAGATGCAGTACAACACCTGTGATTTTTTTGCCCGTGTGTGTGTGTGTGGGGCCAAAGAACGCACCTGTCGGGGCGTGAGAACTTCGACAGAGACTGAGCGAGGGTTGTCAGACCTTACGATTGCTCTTCATCAATATTCATTCTTTTACATAAGAAAAAATGTTTTAAAAACACTTTCGATTTTTAAATTTCGGTTGGATTGTGAAATGTTGCATTTTTCGCGGTGTTCAAAGGGCATGCCGTGTGGTAAACGCTTAAGAATGAATATTCGAGGATTACTCAACTACCAACAGTCTCGTTTAAATTTTTAAGGTTTACTTTTTATTACTGCAATTTTGAAAAGAGTTTTTTCTGTAGGCGGTGCGTGTGGTTTTGGTTTTCTGTTGGCGGTACCTGCGCTTTTAAAATTCTGTAGGCGGTGCGTGTGCTTTTGGAATTCTGTAGGCGGTACGTGTGGTTTTGGAATTCTGTTAACGACAAGTGTGCTTTTGGTATTCTGTTGGCGGTACGTGTACTTTTGAAATTCTGTAGGCGGTACGTGTTCTTTTGGAATTCTGTTAGAGGCAAGTGTGCTTTTGATAAATTCATCTCTTCCTTAATTCCTAGCCCTTGTAGCTTTTGTACACCTTGATACTTGATTAAAAGAACAAATTTTTCTTCCATAATAAATTATACATAGATATACCAGTTCGTATACCTTTATATCACTTTACATAATTTACAATCAAATACTTTTTATAAAAAAAAACCTCTACAAATCATCTATCTGCCAATATTTATGTTGAAAGTAAAGAGGTTTGTTTTATTATGCTAATGATATTGGTGCTTTGAAATCTAAATTGTAGCATTCAGTTGGAAATTATGACATTATCTGCCAAGAAGGCATTGTTGTTGTCTTATTTATGTGGCCATTAAAATTTCCATATCACTGACTGCGTCTATTTCCGTTTACTTCTTAATGTTTTTCAGATTTGTAACAATTTAATCGTATACAGGGATAATTTTTTAAACGTATCACGAAACAATACACAAGGTGTTAGTTAATCTTAATCGAAAGGCAATTAGAAAATATTTTAGACATACGAGAGGAAATAGAAAAGTTTTATTTTTTTAACTACGAAACGTGAAGGTTGCTTGTAGCTCTTAGGAGCAAAATAGGAAGAGATATTTGCCAGTTGTAGCGAAAGAAGTAGCGACGTTGGTGGTAGCAATGGTAGCGAAGCTGTAACGGCAGTAATTGGGGAAACGGAAGCGGAACCGCAACGCCGCCGCATCTGCGGTAACAGGATCAGTTACAGGCCCAAAAGTAACGACAAGGGCAACAAAAACGGAAGGGGCAGTGACAGTGCCAATAATAACAAAGGAAACTCTAACAGCGTTGCCGATTGGCTGGCATTGTCGCTTCCAGCGACAGACCCCTCTCTGCTGCTACAATCGCTACGACTATTGTTGCTTCTTCTAACAATGATGACCTTGTGCTTGCTGAAGAATTTATATTTAATACCTACTTAAGATTAATTAGAAATTAATAAGATGTAGAGTTTGGAGAAAATATGTACAAAGAAATGTTTGATTCAGAAAACTTGGACCTTCCCTAAAACTTAAAAAATTCGTGGAGGCCGTCACAGTTGTGCTAGAAATTTGGGGTTGGCGCCAAATTAAAGCCCTCGTTTTCTTCTATAAACCCACCAAATTTGAAGGAAGTTTGATCTAAAGGGCCGAAGCTAGGAATTTTCTTGAAAATTAAATTCTGTTTCTGAAAATATTACGAATTCTTCCTAACTATTCAAAAATTCATGGAGGCCGTCACAGTTGTGCTACAAATTTGGGGTTGGCGTCAAATTAAAGCCCTCGTTTTTTTCTATAAACCCACCAAATTTGAAGGAAGTTTGATCTAAAGGGCCGAAGCTAGGAATTTTCTTGAAAATTAAATTCTGTTTCTGAAAATATTACGAATTCGCCCTAACGCTTTAAAAATTCGTGGAGGCCGTCACAGTTGTGCTAGAAATTTGGGGTTGGTCTCAAATTAAAGCCCTCGTTTTCTTCTATAAACCCACCAAATTTGAAGGAAGTTTGATCTAAAGGGCCGAAGCTAGGAATTTTCTTGAAAATTAAATTCTGTTTCTGAAAATATTACGAATTCTTCCTAACGATTCAAAAATTCATGGAGGCCGTCACAGTTGTGCTAGAAATTTGGGGTTGGCGTCAAATTAAAGCCCTCGTTTTTTTCTATAAACCCACCAAATTTGAAGGAAGTTTGATCTAAAGGGCCGGAGCTAGGAATTTTCTTGAAAATTAAATTCTGTTTCTGAAAATATTACGAATTCGCCCTAACGCTTTAAAAATTCGTGGAGGCCGTTACAGTTGTGCTACAAATTTGGGGTTGGTCTCAAATTAAAACCCTCGTTTTTTTCTATAAACTCACCAAATTTGAAGGAAGTTTGATCTAAAGGGCCGGAGCTAGGAATTTTCTTGGAAATTAAATTCTGTTTCTGAAAATATTACGAATTCCCCCTAACGCTTCAAAAATTCCTTGAGGTCGTCACAGTTGTGCTAGAAATTTGGGGTTGGCGTCAAATTAAAGCCCTCGTTTTCTTCTATGAACCCACCAAATTTGAAGGAAGTTTGATCTAAAGGGCCGGAGCTAGGAATTTTCTTGAAAATTAAATTCTGTTTCTGAAAATATTACGAATTCTTCCTAACGATTCAAAAATTCCTGGAGGTCGTCACAGTTGTGCTAGAAATTTGGGGTTGCCGTCAAATTAAAGCCCTCGTTTTTTTCTATAAACCCACCAAATTTGAAGGAAGTTTGATCTAAAGGGCCGAAGCTAGGAATTTTCTTGGAAATTAAATTCTGTTTCTGAAAATATTACGAATTCTTCCTAACGATTCAAAAATTCATGGAGGCCGTCACAGTTGTGCTAGAAATTTGGGGTTGGCGTCAAATTAAAGCCCTCGTTTTCTTCTACAAACCCACCAAATTTGAAGGAAGTTTGATCTAAAGGGCCGGAGCTAGGAATTTTCTTGGAAATTAAAATCTGTTTCTGAAAATATTACGAATTCCCCCTAACGCTTCAAAAATTCCTTGAGGTCGTCACAGTTGTGCTAGAAATTTGGGGTTGGCGTCAAATTAAACCCCTCGTTTTTTTCTATAAACCCACCAAATTTGAAGGAAGTTTGATCTAAAGGGCCGGAGCTAGGAATTTTCTTGGAAATTAAATTCTGTTTCTGAAAATATTACGAATTCTTCCTAACGATTCAAAAATTCGTGGAGGCCGTCACAGTTGTGCTAGAAATTTGGGGTTGGCGTCAAATTAAAGCCCTCGTTTTCTTCTATAAACACACCAAATTTGAAGAAGGTTTGATCTAAAGGGCCGGAGCTAGGAATTTTCTTGGAAATTAAATTCTGTTTCTGAAAATATTACGAATTCTTCCTAACGATTCAAAAATTCGTGGAGGCCGTCACAGTTGTGCTAGAAATTTGGGGTTGGCGTCAAATTAAAGCCCTCGTTTTCTTCTATAAACACACCAAATTTGAAGAAGGTTTGATCTAAAGGGCCGGAGCTAGGAATTTTCTTGGAAATTAAATTCTGTTTCTGAAAATATTACGAATTCTTCCTAACGATTCAAAAATTCGTGGAGGCCGTCACAGTTGTGCTAGAAATTTGGGGTTGGCGTCAAATTAAAGCCCTCGTTTTCTTCTATAAACACACCAAATTTGAAGAAGGTTTGATCTAAAGGGCCGGAGCTAGGAATTTTCTTGGAAATTAAATTCTGTTTCTGAAAATATTACGAATTCTTCCTAACGATTCAAAAATTCGTGGAGGCCGTCACAGTTGTGCTAGAAATTTGGGGTTGGCGTCAAATTAAAGCCCTCGTTTTCTTCTATAAACACACCAAATTTGAAGAAGGTTTGATCTAAAGGGCCGGAGCTAGGAATTTTCTTGGAAATTAAATTCTGTTTCTGAAAATATTACGAATTCTTCCTAACGATTCAAAAATTCGTGGAGGCCGTCACAGTTGTGCTAGAAATTTGGGGTTGGCGTCAAATTAAAGCCCTCGTTTTCTTCTATAAACACACCAAATTTGAAGAAGGTTTTATCTAAAGGGCCGGAGCTAGGAATTTTCTTGGAAATTAAATTCTGTTTCTGAAAATATTACGAATTCTTCCTAACGATTCAAAAATTCGTGGAGGCCGTCACAGATGTGCTAGAAATTTGGGGTTGGCGTCAAATTAAAGCCCTCGTTTTCTTCTATAAACACACCAAATTTGAAGAAGGTTTGATCTAAAGGGCCGGAGCTAGGAATTTTCTTGGAAATTAAATTCTGTTTCTGAAAATATTACGAATTCTTCCTAACGATTCAAAAATTCGTGGAGGCCGTCACAGTTGTGCTAGAAATTTGGGGTTGGCGTCAAATTAAAGCCCTCGTTTTCTTCTATAAACACACCAAATTTGAAGAAGGTTTGATCTAAAGGGCCGGAGCTAGGAATTTTCTTGGAAATTAAATTCTGTTTCTGAAAATATTACGAATTCTTCCTAACGTTTCAAAAATTCGTGGAGGCCGTCACAGTTGTGCTAGAAATTTGGGGTTAGCGTCAAATTAAAGCCCTCGTTTTTTTCTATAAACCCACCAAATTTGAAGGAAGTTTGATCTAAAGGGCCGGAGCTAGGAATTTTCTTGAAAATTAAATTCTGTTTCTGAAAATATTACGAATTCTTCCTAACGATTCAAAAATTCATGGAGGCCGTCACAGTTGTGCTAGAAATTTGGGGTTGGCGTCAAATTAAAGCCCTCGTTTTTTTCTATAATCAGTGACAGGCTCAAAAGTAACGACAACGGCAATAAAAACGGAAGGGGCAGTGACAGTGCCAATAGTAACAAAGGTAACTCTAAGATCGTTGCCGATTGGCTGGCATTGTCGCCTCCAGCGACAGACCCCTCTCTGCTGCTACAATCGCTGCGACTATTGTTGCTTCTTCTAACAACGTTGACCTTTGCTTCTGTAGGTGCTGTGGGTGCCGCTGTGTGCCGCTACAGCTAACAGCTTCGTTTCTGCTGTCGCCTCTGGCATTGTCGCTTCCAGCGACAGGCCTTTCTGCTGCTACTATCGCTGCGGCTGTGGTTGCCTTTGATACTGCCAGTGCTGCCTCTGATTCTTCTGTAAATGCCATTGGCGTTCTGGGTGCCGGTAGGTACACTAAAGATGAATTTAAAAAACAAAGTGGAGGTGATCTGCATAATTTTCTCTTTTAAGTTAGTTTCTGTCTGTAGACGGAGTGTATTAGTCGAGATCGAAGGCGTTATAAATTACAAGGGAGTTTTATCTGGAAATCAAATTTCCGCTACAAGATGTTAACACTAATGGTCAAACTTCTTTGCATTCGTTAAAATTACCACCAAAGAAGTGACAAAATTAAAAGGATATAAAAATCGAACTTTTATGTGAAACAAGGTCATTTAAGTTCTCACATTTTGCAAAATTAATGTTAGTTCCAATTAAAATATTGATATGATGCGTTTGAGTACCGTAGCTGTTTAGCATTCCAATAAAAAGAAGTTTAAAAAAAGTGGTAAGCAGCAAGTCTCGCCAAATATAGATTGACTTAGATGAACATGTTCTATTAGTCATTATATCAATTAAAGTTTAAGGAATGTGGATCAAATCACCTGGAATCCATCATTAGTGCAGTAAACAACACCAACAACTTTATCGAACTTTTGTAAAAATATTTTGGCTTGATCCCCGATATCAAACACTATCCCCTTCTAAGGGCTGCGGGTGTAGTCCTTTCCGAGGGTTCCCTGTTCTTGTTGGGGTTACCACATCCACGAAAACTAAGCTCCAAAACGAGAAAGAAAATCCTGAGCCCTGGATGGTCCCATAAGAAGATCAACAACTCGGTAGGACTTGGAAAATGCCTACAAGGCTCTTCTAATTGTTTCATCAGACAATGTAGTATTTTGGGAAAAATCGGAGTAGACCTCCACAAACACCGGAAGCTGAAAGACATTCTTGGGTCGGACTTGGCGCCTCGAACCAAAGTCTAAGACGTAACTAGAGTACTGGAATGTCCGATCCAGCACCAGTTACTTTTGTGAAGGTAGAAGGATTTCTTTCTTTCCAAATTCTTCCTTTGTGTGTTTAAGAATAATTTTCATGTCCTAGTGTCATAATGGTAACACGAAAATAAAATATTTCTCTGGAGACGTAGATGATAAATATCTTCTGTTTCAAACAGGGCAGGTTTATTCAACGTGACAAGCATGACATGAACTTGGGATTTGACCGATTGGTAATAAGAGTCGCTCCACTTCTTCAGGCTAGAAGGCGGTACCTCGCCCTTTCTCCAGGTATCCGCTAAACGGTCGTAAAACGGATGCTATTTCAAGGTGTAAAACTTCGTGACCAGTTAAAATTAATGCTCCGTAATGTAAATTTAATGAAACTAACTTCGTTTCAGCGGGATGGTGATCTTCAACCAGACCTAAGCGACAAAAAGAGTTTTCTGATTGAGGAGACGCTAACGGACATTCAAATCATTCATAATTTGCATTTCGAAATACATTATAAACGCATTACTTCGATTAAAGTGATCTATTATCTACACAGGAAAAAAATTGACAAGTCTTTTAGTTTCTCTTGCAATATTCCAACACCGCCTTCAAATTAAATTCAAATTGTAAGGCCTAAAGCAACTGCGAGCTGTCTTTAGCAAGGAAACATCCCCGTCGAAACATTTACGTCCCAATTTACCTACAATCGCGCTATAGTGGCCCTCTAGGTCTCCGGTCTGAAGTGCTATCGCCTTCATATTGCGACTAAGGTTTCTAGGTCCAAGTTTTAAACTTCTGGAACTGTTCAGAAGCAAGACATGTTTGTTTTATTGCAGATTTTACTTGGAAGCATCCGGCACGGCCCTCTAGGTCTCCGGTCTGAAGTGCTATCGCCTTCATATTGCGACTAAGGTTTCTAGGTCCAAGTTTTAAACTTCTGGAACTGTTCAGAAGCAAGACATGTTTGTTTTATTGCAGATTTTACTTGGAAGCATCCGGCACGGCCCTCTAGGTCTCCGGTCTGAAGTGCTATCGCCTTCATATTGCGACTAAGGTTTCTAGGTCCAAGTTTTAAACTTCTGGAACTGTTCAGAAGCAAGACATGTTTGTTTTATTGCAGATTTTACTTGGAAGCATCCGGCACGGCCCTCTAGGTCTCCGGTCTGAAGTGCTATCGCCTTCATATTGCGACTAAGGTTTCTAGGTCCAAGTTTTAAACTTCTGGAACTGTTCAGAAGCAAGACATGTTTGTTTTATTGCAGATTTTACTTGGAAGCATCCGGCACGGCCCTCTAGATCTCCGGTCTGAAGTGCTATAGCCTTCATATGGCGACTAAGGTTTCTAGGTCCAAGTTTTAAACTTCTGGAACTGTTCAGAAGCAAGACATGTTTGTTTTATTGCAGATTTTACTTGGAAGCATCCGGCACGGCCCTCTAGGTCTCCGGTCTGAAGTGCTATCGCCTTCATATTGCGACTAAGGTTTCTAGGTCCAAGTTTTAAACTTCTGGAACTGTTCAGAAGCAAGACATGTTTGTTTTATTGCAGATTTTACTTGGAAGCATCCGGCACGGCCCTCTAGGTCTCCGGTCTGAAGTGCTATCGCCTTCATATTGCGACTAAGGTTTCTAGGTCCAAGTTTTAAACTTCTGGAACTGTTCAGAAGCAAGACATGTTTGTTTTATTGCAGATTTTACTTGGAAGCATCCGGCACGGCCCTCTAGATCTCCGGTCTGAAGTGCTATAGCCTTCATATGGCGACTGAGGTTGCCGCGGACCATTGGGATCTCTTCTGATGCAAAAACTTGGTTTGTTTTAGCAGAGTCGATGAGAAAATTTAGCAATATACAGGGTGTTGCGTATGTTTTCTTAGTAACCGCGTTGTTTTTGGGTTACATCTTGTATATTAGTTTGAATATCAAAGTTAGGCTTTTGAATTCCTCTTAAGTGGTTATGAGATGTTGTGATAGGGAATGGCGATGGCTGGTTCAGTGATTAAGCGACCGGTTTTAGTTTTTCACGTGATTAGCATAATATGAATTTTAATCTAAAGTTATATGTAACTGTATTAGTTTGTCGCTAATTAAATGGGAACGCTTTTTTGTTGCTGCTACACATTTTTTGCACAAAGAGAGACTGGCATCTTCGATAAAATTCTAAAGGCATTTGATACTGTTAAGGTGATCTTGTTTAAAGTGATTTGAGAACCAGAGGATTGTAGATCAGTCAAAGACCTTATCTTTTTAATGTGGACTTGTGTGTTGAAATTTATTCCAATTTTTCAAACGGTTCCATGATAACAACTCGTGAATAATTTATCACTTAATCCTAAAAGATTATTATTAATCCCGTGGACTTTCTTTCATCAATTATTTCGTTAAACCTTTTAAAAAAAATAATTTTCTTTGATACCTTAGAGCTCGGATTTATATGCACTTAAAGCTTTTCTGCAGGACCTTGTCCATCCAAAATTTTATTTCTTAATTGTCATTATTTTATTCAAACATTTAATAATATTATTATTATTATCATGTTTGCTCCATCATTGGCAGATGCAGAGAAATTCGAAATAAAAAAAAGGAAATGTAGTTGACTCTGTAATTATCATGTAAATCGAGATTAACTATTTCTGATTGCTATAAGATGGTCAATTAAGTGTTTGAGTATTTTTAGATCATTGCGAATGTCGTGGGCACTGTTTTTCAGATGTAAATCCGGTATCTTTGTTTATCTTTGTTTTTTTTCTTATAAGTATCTGTACTAGATCATAAAATTGCGTGCTTGCTGAAGAATTTATGTTTATTACCTATTTAAGATTAATTAGAAATTAATAAGATGTAGAGTTTGTTAGAAAATTTGTACAAGGAAATGTTTAATTAAGAAAACTTGGACCTTCCCTTAAACTTAAAAAATTCGTGGGGGTCGTCACAGTTGTGCTAGAAATTCGGGGTTGGCGTCAAATTAAAGCCCTCGTTTTCTTCTATAAACCCACCAAATTTGAAGGAAGTTTGATGTAAAGGGCCGAAGCTAGGAATTTTCTTGGAAATTAAATTCTGTTTCTGAAAATATTACGAATTCGTCCTAACGCTTCAAAAATTCATGGGGGTCGTCACAGTTGTGCTAGAAATTTGGGGTTGGCGTCAAATTAAAGCCCTCGTTTTCCTCTATAAACCCACCAAATTTGAAAGAAGTTTGATCTAAAGGGCCGAAGCTAGGAATTTTCTTGGAAATTAAATTCTGTTTCTGAAAATATTACGAGTTCGCCCAAACGCTTCAAAAATTCCTGGAGGCCGTCACAGTTGTGCTAGAAATTTGGGGTTGATGGCAAATTAAAGCCCTCGTTTTCTTCTATAAACCCACCAAATTTGAAGCAAGTTTGATCTAAAGGGCCGAAGCTAGGAATTTTCTAGGAAATTAAATTCTGTTTCTGAAAATATTACGAATTCCTCCAAACGCTTCAAAAATTCGTGGAGGCCGTCAGTGGTGTGCTAGAAATTTGGGGTTGGCGTCAAATTAAAGCCCTCGTTTTCTTCTATAAACCCCCCAAATTTGAAGGAAGTTAGATCTAAAGGGCCGAAGCTAGGAATTTTCTTGAAAATTAAATTCTGTTTCTGAAAATATTACGAATCCTTCCTAACGATTCAAAAATTCATGGAGGCCGTCACAGTTGTGCTAGAAATTTGGGGTTGATGGCAAATTAAAGCCCTCGTTTTCTTCTATAAACCCACCAAATTTGAAGCAAGTTTGATCTAAAGGGCCGAAGCTAGGAATTTTCTAGGAAATTAAATTCTGTTTCTGAAAATATTACGAATTCCTCCAAACGCTTCAAAAATTCGTGGAGGCCGTCAGAGGTGTGCTAGAAATTTGGGGTTGGCGTCAAATTAAAGCCCTCGTTTTCTTCTATAAACCCACCAAATTTGAAAGAAGTTAGATCTAAAGGGCCGAAGCTAGGAATTTTCTAGGAAATTAAATTCTGTTTCTGAAAATATTACGAATTCGTCCTAACGCTTCAAAAATTCATGGGGGTCGTCACAGTTGTGCTAGAAATTTGGGGTTGATCTCAAATTAAAGCCCTCGTTTTTTTCTAGAAACCCACCAAATTTGAAAGAAGTTTGATCTAAAGGGCCGAAGCTAGGAATTTTCTTGAAAATTAAATTCTGTTTCTGAAAATATTACGAATTCGTCCTAACGTTTCAAAAATTCATGGGAGTCGTCACAGTTGTGCTAGACATTTGGGGTAGCCGTAACCCTCAGCTTCTTTTTTGCTCTTTCAATCCCAATTCCTTCTCATTCACTCTCCCTTTTACTCCTTCTTTCGGCGTATGACTTTCTCTCTTGGACACAAAATATCAAAGACTTTGTTCGTGTTCTTCGCTGTATAAAGACATTCTCAATTTTTTTTATGTAATAACTAATAGGAATAAGCTCTAGTTCACATAAATTGACGTGTGATGGCTGTTCGCATGTCAGGTTATTCAGTTATTCAAGATTGTTATCTCCTGACACCCGTAATACCGCAATATATCAATTTCTACATCTTTTTCAGGCATATTAGCTGCTAGTTTTAGTTCTAAAGGAAACAGGTAACAGGATTCGGTTTTAATTAACGATTTATTTACTTTTTCACGCTGTGATGAAGAAATTAACTATTTTAACGTTTCTTCTTTTAATTGCCTGTATTAAAAGGCACTAACAGAAGCAATAACAACCTGTTTTCATTAATTAATGGATTTTCTCTTCCCAATCCACGTGCACTTTTCAAATAAATCTAAAGTCATCATAAACTGTCTGCCACCCACGATGCACGGATTTGAACCTCAGAACTCTTAGACCTTCCCCTGAGCCACTATGCCATTCAGGGCGAATTAAAACCAAAGATCAAATTGGATAATAACGATGGAACTTCACCCTATAGCTTCTGAGGTACAGATATCTACAAAACGAACGCTGAGACTTCGCTCTGTAGCTCCTGAGGTACCGATACCCACAAAACGAACGCTGAGGCTTTTCACTGTATCTTCTGAGGTACAGATATCTGCAAAACGAACGCTGAGACTTCACTCTGTAGCTGCTGAGGTACAGATACCCACAAAACGAACGCTGAGACTTCGCTCTGTAGCTCCTGAGGTACCGATACCCACAAAACGAACGCTGAGGCTTTTCACTGTATCTTCTGAGGTACAGATATCTGCAAAACGAACGCTGAGACTTCACTCTGTAGCTGCTGAGGTACAGATACCCAGAAAACGAACGCTGAGGCTTCGCTCTGTAGCTGCTGAGGTACCGATACCCACAAAATGAACGCTGAGGCTTCTCACTGTAGCTTCTGAGGTACAGATATCTGCAAAACGAACGCTGAGACTTCACTCTGTAGCTGCTGAGGTACAGATACCCACAAAACGAACGCTGAGACTTCGCTCTGTAGCTGCTGAGGTACAGATACCCATAAAACGAACGCCGAGACTTCTCATTGTAGCTTCTGAGGTACAGATACCCACAAAACGAAGGCTGAGGCTTCTCACTGTAGCTTCTGAGGTACGGATATCTGCAAAACGAACGATGAAACTTCGCTCTGTAGCTGCTGAGGTACAGATATCTACAAAACGACCGCTGAGACTTCGCTCTGTAGCTGCTGAGGTACAGATACCCACAAAACGAACGCTGAGACTTCGCTCTGTAGCTGCTGAGGTACAGATACCCATAAAACGAACGCCGAGACTTCTCATTGTAGCTTCTGAGGTACAGATACCCACAAAACGAAGGCTGAGGCTTCTCACTGTAGCTTCTGAGGTACGGATATCTGCAAAACGAACGATGAAACTTCGCTCTGTAGCTGCTGAGGTACAGATATCTACAAAACGACCGCTGAGACTTCGCTCTGTAGCTGCTGAGGTACAGATACCCACAAAACGAAGGCTGAGGCTTCTCACTGTAGCTTCTGAGGTACAGATATCTACAAAACGAACGATGAAACTTCGCTCTGTAGCTACTGAGGTACAGATATCTACAAAACGACCGCTGAGACTTCGCTCTGTAGCTGCTGAGGTACAGATATCCACAAAACGAAGGCTGAGGCTTCTCACTGTAGCTTCTGAGGTACAGATATCTACAAAACGAACGCTGAGACTTCGCTCTGTAGCTGCTGAGGTACAGATAGGTACCCACAAAACGAAGGCTGAGGCTTCTCACTGTAGCTTCTGAGGTACGGATATCTACAAAACGAACGATGAAACTTCGCTCTGTAGCTGCTGAGGTACAGATATCTACAAAACGACCGCTGAGACTTCGCTCTGTAGCTGCTGAGGTACAGATACCCAGAAAACGAACGCTGAGGCTTCGCTCTGTAGCTGCTGAGGTACCGATACCCACAAAATGAACGCTGAGGCTTCTCACTGTAGCTTCTGAGGTACAGATATCTGCAAAACGAACGCTGAGACTTCACTCTGTAGCTGCTGAGGTACAGATACCCACAAAACGAACGCTGAGACTTCGCTCTGTAGCTGCTGAGGTACAGATACCCATAAAACGAACGCCGAGACTTCTCATTGTAGCTTCTGAGGTACAGATACCCACAAAACGAAGGCTGAGGCTTCTCACTGTAGCTTCTGAGGTACGGATATCTACAAAACGAACGATGAAACTTCGCTCTGTAGCTGCTGAGGTACAGATACCCATAAAACGAACGCCGAGACTTCTCATTGTAGCTTCTGAGGTACAGATACCCACAAAACGAAGGCTGAGGCTTCTCACTGTAGCTTCTGAGGTGCAGATATTCATTTTTGACTCACGTGGGGGCACAGCGGCTCAAGTAGAAGCTTTAAAAGTTGGATTTGCGTCTTCTGAGTTATAAATTCCAACTAAAACCTTGAATATTAAATCGGGAAAATTATTTTGAGTGGACTGGGTGATCCAGTGGCTCAGGAAAATACCTGAGAATATTAAAACCTGTTACGTTTCTCCCTTATGTGTAACTTTATGGATAAATTTAGTAAAGAGCGGACGTTAAAAGCAAGCAACTGCTTAAATTTCTTCTTAATAATGTGAGTATTCAAGAACGAAGTTGAAGTTAAAGGGGATCCCGGCGGAGGCGCCTGTTGTCGGAGTACGTTAAGGTCGTAACGGCGCTGCCGATGTGAACTCCGAAACCTTCTTTTTCTCTTTTTACAACTCAAGTTTCACAACTCCATGTTGTTTTAGTTATCTATTTGCTCGACGAGCGATGAATGAACTGTTTTGATGCCTTTATTGCTACTATTACAAACAAAAGGACTCCAATAAACATTCCAACACGAATAAGTCCATCTTTGTTGCATTACCAAGACTTGTTCTTTACCTTTTTTATTCTTCCACACTCTTCCTATTGATTTTTTTCCTGACCTCGTTTACTCTTCGCTCTCTTGCTCCTTTTGCATCTCCGGGAAATCGATGGTTCCTACTTTAATAATGCAGAATGCAAGTCGTCTTGTTCAATAAACGAGCCCTGCAATTTCGATTGAAAATTTTTGAATACCGAATGAGAAAGTTTAAAATGATTTTCTTTCGCTAATTTTTTAAGAATGGTGATGAGTCATCTTGTGAATGAATGCATATTAATTTTTTTTAGTATTGGCAATGCTCCAGTTACGGATAACCTACATGTGGTCCAAATCTAAAAATTAAATCTGATTTATTTTTTAATTTTTTCTCGTTTTTGTTAGGTTACAGCTTCTGTTTAAAAAAATAACTATAGTAATAAGTGAAAGACTTTTACGACATTATTTTTACAAGAGTCTATAATTAAGTAGAATTATTTTTATTTTTTCCAAGGTTAGGCCAGTCGTAAATGCACGACAGCTGGTGCTTTCAATCGATTTTGATAACTTTCAGGACAAAGAAAAGAAAACAGTTTTTTTTCCTAAACAATCCGTAATCGGTTACTTTCGTGCCGCAAAACAGAACGGAAAAATTTCCAGAATAATTAATCGCGCAGTCGGTCAAATAAATACTGCTACCATATAGCTAGAGGGGTTCGTAAAGTCACTGTGTAACATTGCAGTATTGCAAGAGGCGCCGCCGAGCATTAGGTATCCCCGAGGACGCATATTAAGCTCCTGAAATATCTGAAAGTTGGTTAAAATTAGGGAAGGACAACTTTAAAAAAAATACCGTACTTCAGAGGCCGTTTTCAGGAATTTAAAGGCCGATAAGGATTTTTTCAGCCGTTACTCAAATATTGAAGGGTTTTTCCTGAACTTCCAACACTCTCTTCCACATTCAGGTATTCTGTCGTGCTTTTAAAAAAAATTCCCGCACTTCAGAGGCCATTTTCAGGACTTTCAAGGCCGTTAAGGATTTTTTCAGCTTTTACTCAAATATTGAAAGCATTTTCCTGAACTTATAACGATCTGTTCCACTTTCAGGTCTTCTGTCGTGCTTTTAAAAAAACTTCCCGCACTTTAGAGGCCATTTTCAGGAGTTTCAAGGCCGTTAAAGAATTTCTCAGCCGTTACTCAAATATTGAAGGCCTGTTCCTGAACTTCCAACGATCTGTTCCACTTTCAGGTCTTCTGTCGTGCTTTTAAAAAAAATTCCCGCACTTCAGAGACCAATTTCAGGACTTTCAAGGCCGTTAAGGATTTTTTCAGCCGTTACTCAAATATTGAAGGCCTTTTCCTGAACTTCCAACGATCTGTTCCACTTTCAGGTCTTTTGTCGTGCTTTTAAAAAAAAGTCCCGCACTTCAGAGGCCCTTTTCAGGACTTTCACGGCCGTTAAGGATTTTTTCAGCCGTTACTCAAATATAGAAGGCCTTCTCCTGAACTTCCGACGATCTGTTCCACTTTCAGGCCTTCTGTCGTGCTTTAAAAAAAATTCCCGCACTTCAGAGACCATTTTCAGGACTTTCAAGGCCGTTAAGGATTTTTTCAGCCGTTACTCAAATATTGAAGGCCTTTTCCTGAACTTCCAACGATCTGTTCCACTTTCAGGTCTTCTGTCGTGCTTTTAAAAAAAATCCCGCACTTCAGAGGCCCTTTTCAGGACTTTCACGGCCGTTAAGGATTTTTTCAACCGTTACTTAAATATTGAAGGCCTTTTCCTGAACTTCCAACGATCTGTTCCACTTTCATGTCTTCTGTCGTGCTTTTAAAAAAAATTCCCGCACTTCAGAAGCCATTTTCAGGACTTTCAAGGCCGTTAAGGATTTTTTCAGCCGTTACTCAAATATTGAAGGCGTTTTCCTGAATTTCCAACGATCTGTTCCACTTTCAGGTCTTCTGTCGTGCTTTTAAAAAAAATTCCCGCACTTCAGAGACCAATTTCAGGACTTTCAAGGCCGTTAAGGATTTTTTCAGCCGTTACTCAAATATTGAAGGCCTTTTCCTGAACTTCCAACGATCTGTTCCACTTTCAGGTCTTCTGTCGTGCTTTTAAAAAAAATCCCGCACTTCAGAGGCCATTTTCAGGACTTTCAAGGCCGTTAAGGATTTTCTCAGGCGTTACTCAAATATTGAAGGCCTGTTCCTGAACTTCCAACGATCTGTTCCACTTTCAGGTCTTCTGTCGTGCATTAAAAAAAATTCCCGCACTTCAGAGGCCATTTTCAGGACTTTCAAGGCCGTTAAGGATTTTCTCAGCCGTTACTCAAATATTGAAGGCCTGTTCCTGAACTTCCAACGATCTGTTCCACTTTCAGGTCTTCTGTCGTGCATTAAAAAAAATTCCCGCACTTCAGAGGCCATTTTCAGGACTTTCAAGGCCGTTAAGGATTTTCTCAGGCGTTACTCAAATATTGAAGGCCTGTTCCTGAACTTCCAACGATCTGTTCCACTTTCAGGTCTTCTGTCGTGCTTTAAAAAAAATCCCGCACTTCAGAGGCCATTTTCAGGACTTTCAAGGCCGTTAAGGATTTTTTCAGCCGTTTCTCAAATATTGAAGGCCTTTTCCTGAAGTTCCAACGATCTGTTCCACTTTCAGGCCTTCTGTCGTGCTTTTAAAAAAAATCCCGCACTTCAGAAGCCATTTTCAGGACTTTCAAGGCCGTTAAGGATTTTTTCAGCCGTTACTTAAATATTGAAGGCCTTTTCCTGAACTTCCAACGATCTGTTCCACTTTCATGTCTTCTGTCGTGCTTTTAAAAAAAATTCCCGCACTTCAGAAGCCATTTTCAGGACTTTCAAGGCCGTTAAGGATTTTTTCAGCCGTTACTTAAATATTGAAGGCCTTTTCCTGAAGTTCCAACGATCTGTTCCACTTTCAGGCCTTCTGTCGTGCTTTAAAAAAAATCCCGCACTTCAGAGGCCATTTTCAGGACTTTCAAGGCCGTTAAGGATTTTTTCAGGCGTTACTCAAATATTGAAGGCCTGTTCCTGAACCTCCAACGATCTGTTCCACTTTCAGGTCTTCTGTCGTGCTTTAAAAAAAATCCCGCACTTCAGAGGCCATTTTCAGGACTTTCAAGGCCGTTAAGGATTTTTTCAGCCGTTTCTCAAATATTGAAGGCCTTTTCCTGAAGTTCCAACGATCTGTTCCACTTTCAGGCCTTCTGTCGTGCTTTTAAAAAAAATCCCGCACTTCAGAAGCCATTTTCAGGACTTTCAAGGCCGTTAAGGATTTTTTCAGCCGTTACTTAAATATTGAAGGCCTTTTCCTGAACTTCCAACGATCTGTTCCACTTTCATGTCTTCTGTCGTGCTTTTAAAAAAAATTCCCGCACTTCAGAAGCCATTTTCAGGACTTTCAAGGCCGTTAAGGATTTTCTCAGGCGTTACTCAAATATTGAAGGCCTGTTCCTGAAGTTCCAACGATCTGTTCCACTTTCAGGCCTTCTGTCGTGCTTTTAAAAAAAATCCCGCACTTCAGAAGCCATTTTCAGGACTTTCAAGGCCGTTAAGGATTTTTTCAGCCGTTACTTAAATATTGAAGGCCTTTTCCTGAACTTCCAACGATCTGTTCCACTTTCATGTCTTCTGTCGTGCTTTTAAAAAAAATTCCCGCACTTCAGAAGCCATTTTCAGGACTTTCAAGGCCGTTAAGGATTTTTTCAGCCGTTACTTAAATATTGAAGGCCTTTTCCTGAAGTTCCAACGATCTGTTCCACTTTCAGGCCTTCTGTCGTGCTTTTAAAAAAAATCCCGCACTTCAGAAGCCATTTTCAGGACTTTCAAGGCCGTTAAGGATTTTTTCAGCCGTTACTCAAATATTGAAGGCCTTTTCCTGAACTTCCAACGATCTTTCCTGATTTTCCAACGATCTGTTCCACTTTCAGGTGTAATTTCCTGATTTTAAATATTTTTCCCACAGTTCAGGAGACATTTTCAGCGCTGTAGAGCTTTTATATTATACTAAAGTGAGTTTGCAGAATAAATTCTGAATAACGAAAGGAAAAATAAGCAAGTAGGATGTTTTAAAAATCCATCTAGAAATAATAACAGGAATTAAAGTTTTATTTCTGCATGGATAGGTAATCAATGGCTGTAAATGTAACGATTTTCCCGGTTAATTGTACACGGTTGCAGTCGCAGCTTCTATAAAATTATTAACCATTTTACATGTTTTACATGCAATTTTATGCACACTTCCGTCATTTGCTGATATCAAGATCTATCACAACTGAACGAGCGAACTGTAACTAAATACCTAATTAAGTGAGACATTGACATCTTTAGCGTTCAAATTTATTAACAGTTCCACGTGTTTCTGACAACCTGAACTTCATAACTAAACATTTATTTCAGTTTCTTTTCATTTGCTCTTTTTTGGGGAGCTTCAGACTGTTAGGTGGCGAGAATCCTGCAATATCAAAGCAAAATCGACAAACGGGCCGGACGATTTTTAAACGAAATCCTTCAATATTAGGGCAAGGTCTGAAAAATTCCTAAACAGCTTTGAAAGTCCTGAAAATGGCCTCTGAAATGTCGGAAAATTCTTTTAAATCACGACATTACATCTGAAAGAGGAACAGATCATCGGCTTTAAAAATCCTGAAAAAAGCCTCTGGAAATTCAGGAAAAGGCCTTCAATATTTGAGTAACGGCTGAAAAAATCCTTAACGGCCTTGATTGAAAGTCCTGAAAATGGTCTCTGAAGTGCGGGAATTTTTTTTAAAAGCACGGCGGAAGACCTGAAGGTGGAACAGATCGTTGGAAGTTCAGGGAAAGGCCTTCAATATTTGAGTAACGGCTGAAAAAATCCTTAACGGCCTTGAAAGTCCTGAAAATGGCCTCTGAATTTTTTTAAAAGCACGACAGAAGACCTGAAAGTGGAACAGATTATTGGAAGTTCAGGAAAAGGCCTTCAATATTTGAGTAACGACTGAAAAAATCCTTAACGGCCTTGAAAGTCCTGAAACTGGCTTCTGAAGTGCGGGAATTTTTTTTAAAAGCACGACAGAAGACCTGAAAGTGTAACAGATCGTTGGAAGTTCAGGAACAGGCCTTCAATATTTGAGTAACGGCTGAAAAAATCCTTAACGGCCTTGAAAGTCCTGAAAATGGCCCCTGAAGTGCGGGAAGTTTTTGAAAAAGCACGACAGAAGACCTGAAAGTGGAACAGATCGTTGGAAGTTCAGGAAAACGCCTTCAATATTTGAGTAACGGCTGAAAAAATCCTTAACGGCCTTGAAAGTCCTGAAAATGGCCTCTGAAGTGCGGGAATTTTTTATAAAAGCACGACAGAAGGCCTGAAAATGGAACAGATCGTCGGAAGTTCAGGAGAAGGCGTTCTATATTTGAGTAACGGCTGAACAAATCCTTAACGGCCTTGAAAGTCCTGAAAATTGCCTCTGAAATGCGGATTTTTTTTTAAAAGCACGACAGAAGACCTGAAAGTGGAACAGATCGTTGGAAGTTCAGGAAAAGGCCTTCAATATTTGCGTAACGGCTGAAAAAATCCTTAACGGCCTTGAAAGTCCTGAAAATTGCCTCTGAAGTGCGGATTTTTTTTTTAACAGCACGACAGAAGACCTGAAAGTGGAACAGATCGTTGGAAGTTCAGGAAAAGGCCTTCAATATTTGAGAAACGGCTGAAAAAATCCTTAACGGCCTTGAAAGTCCTGAAAATGGCCTCTGAAGTGCGGGAATTTTTTTTAAAAGCACGACAGAAGACCTGAAAGTGGAACAGATCGTTGGAAGTTCAGGAAAAGGCCTCCAATATTTGAGTAACGGCTGAAAATATCCTTAACGGCCTTGAAAGTCCTGGAAATGGCCTCTGAAGTGCGGGAATTTTTTTTAAAAGCACGACAGAAGACCTGAATGTAGAACAGATCGTTGTAAGTTCAGGGAAAGGCCTTCAATATTTGAGAAACGGCTGAAAAAATCCTTAACGGCCTTGAAAGTCCTGAAAATGGCCTCAGAAGTGCGGGAATTTTTTTAAAAGCACGACAGAAGACCTGAAAGTGGAACAGATCATTGGAAGTTCAGGAAAAGGCCTTGGATATTTGGGTAACGGCTGAAAAAATCTTTAACATCTCTCTAAAATGTAAAAAAATTCTTAAAGAGGAATAACTTTAATCTCGATACTATGAACAGTCCTGACTGCTTCTTTGATTTGATCCCCAGGTTCTGAAAATTTTCAATCGGGGTTTCCCCGACTGTTTCCGTTTAAACCTTACACCGAATCCTAAATTTTCGTGAAAAATTCCTGATGCTACAATTTTTGTATTATCCTTGCGATCTTTTAACAAAAACCCTGTCCTTGTATTTCCAAAAATAAAACCATTTTTTTCTAAATCTAGAAAGTTGATTTTCTTTTATCTAATTATGAAACGATAAAAGAGAACGTAAATATTACCACTTTTTATCTTACAATTTTTTAATTAAGAAAAGGTGCACATGCACGAATTTCTAACTCAAGATTTCTAGCGTTTAACAAACTGGTTAGGGATATAAAGCATCCAATTGCGAACCCAATTACAATCCTTCAGTGTTTTTGTTTTGCTTTTATGGAGTTCTAAGAATAATTTAACCCTGTCGCATGCAGTTCAAGGCATGAAAATTTGCAGCACGCCAGCGAATTCCAGCTTGCATCGAAATCTACTTTCGTCTCTACGAAGTAAGAGCATTGACCGTCTAAAAACAACCGCGTAATGTCATCTCCGTGAATCAGGCATATATTTATAGATTAAAGTTAAGTTTGTCTTCGTTGGGGCTGCATTTACTGCAGGTTCTTTTCCAAGAGAGTAGATGCTCTTGGAAATGCATTTCTTTTTCACTTCTCCTCACATCTAAGGAGGAAAGTTGCAAACTCTTTGCTTGGAAGAAAGAAAACTACTTGAAGGTTAATTGATTGCTCTTAGATGTCGCCACTTATTCTAAAGATTATCGAATTATTTACTCGAGAATTCGCGTCGAAGAGCGCCTGATGATAAGCAGCCCGGTGTACAGCGTTGCAACGGGCACTTTTGGGCAGTTGTTTCTTTTGTTTATTTTTTCTTTTTTCTCATTCTTGAGAATGTCCATCCAACGCGTCCACATCCAGATTTCTAGCTCCATTCGTTACGGAGTTATAGCACGCTAAAGTATCGAAAATTCAAGAGGTCCTAACTGCCAAACCGACCGCACCAGGGGAAAATCCTTTTGGCTGGAAGTTGTACCCAGATGGGTCTCCATTTTGCCCTATTTTCATCTCGATCGGGATCGATAACATTTTTTTTCAAATTTCAAGGGTTAGCCCTTGCTTTTTTTCAAAAAACAGTTTTTTCCTTTTAAAATGCACTTGCCGATGCCGTATCGCTTTTGCGCGTAGATGATAAGAAAGGTCTCGCGATGGTACGTCTTTTTTGTTCCGGGCACCGACTCGAAAATCCGTCCGGTTTCGGAGTTATTGCGCCGAAAAGAAAAACCACAAAACGCCCCCTAGCGGCCTGCATGACAATCGCAGTTTCTTTATTTAACGAAGGTAGATAAAGCTCGACGTGCTCTTTCCATTGCCGCAAACCGTGCCCCTCTAACTCTTTTACTTTCCGAGATATTAATTTTTTAAACTTTTTCCTAAAAAAAAATTCTAAACTCTCGCCAAAATCATCCAAAAACAATCCTCTTTTTGGCGACGTCGCCGACGAAAAACGCGTCGCCGGATCGAATCGCGGTTTGGACACGTCGTATCCGGTACCTTCCTCAAGTCTCCCTCGCAAGCGGAGCCCTACCGTTCCCATAGCAACGGAGCTGCGATTTTCCAAAGCCGCCTCTGCGAAAATCGGTTTTTCCCTTGTAGCGCGATAAAACGCTATTCGGGATCAGGTCGGGCCCAGTGGAGGTTGTAGCCCTCGAAAAGCTGCATCCGATAGGCTATAGCCCATCTCCCTAACCGCACTGGTTTCGGAGTTATGGGGCTCTATAGAAAACACTTTAGCGCCCTCTGGTGGCGACGGCGTCAACCTCAGGGGGTCCAGATTTGGCACAATTATACACTTTGACGAGCTCTTTCCAACGTCGCCAACTGCGATCTCCTATCTCGCTCGGTTTCATTTAGGGTATAGTTCGAAAAAAAAAATTACCGCCGATTTTAGTTGACCGACGTGTTTTTGCAAATTTCACCCTGAAGATGGCCTTTTTCGAAATTTTATCACCTGATCTATATTGTAGAGCAAGAAATTTGCAATTTTTTTCGGGGGACGAGGAATCGGGAGAAGCTGCGTCGTCTTCCTCTTGCAGGCTGGAGTATCTCTACGAGGTAGAGGAGGATGTCCAAATCATCCTTTCTGTAGGCGGTGCGTGCGGTTTGTATTGGGCTGCTTGGGTTACCCAGATCGTCCGTTCTGTAGGCGGTGCGTGCGGTTTGTATTGGGCTGCTTGGGTTACCCAGATCGTCCGTTCTGTGGGCGGTGCGTGCGGTTTGTATTGGGCTGCTTGGGTTACCCAGATCGTCCGTTCTGTAGGCAGTGCGTGCGATTTGTATTGGGCTGCTTGGGTTACCCAGATCGTCCGTTCTGTAGGCGGTGCGTGCGATTTGTATTGGGCTGCTTGGGTTACCCAGATCGTCCGTTCTGTAGGCGGTGCGTGCGGTTTGTATTGGGCTGCTTGGGTTACCCAGATCGTCCGTTCTGTAGGCGGTGCGTGCGGTTTGTATTGGGCTGCTTGGGTTACCCAGATCGTCCGTTCTGTAGGCAGTGCGTGCGATTTGTATTGGGCTGCTTGGGTTACCCAGATCGTCCGTTCTGTAGGCGGTGCGTGCGATTTGTATTGGGCTGCTTGGGTTACCCAGATCGTCCGTTCTGTAGGCGGTGCGTGCGGTTTGTATTGGGCTGCTTGGGTTACCCAGATCGTCCGTTCTGTAGGCGGTGCGTGCGATTTGTATTGGGCTGCTTGGGTTACCCAGATCGTCCGTTCTGTAGGCGGTGCGTGCGATTTGTATTGGGCTGCTTGGGTTACCCAGATCGTCCGTTCTGTAGGCGGTGCGTGCGGTTTGTATTGGGCTGCTTGGGTTACCCAGATCGTCCGTTCTGTAGGCGGTGCGTGCGGTTTGTATTGGGCTGCTTGGGTTACCCAGATCGTCCGTTCTGTAGGCGGTGCGTGCGGTTTGTATTGGGCTGCTTGGGTTACCCAGATCGTCCGTTCTGTGGGCGGTGCGTGCGGTTTGTATTGGGCTGCTTGGGTTACCCAGATCGTCCGTTCTGTAGGCAGTGCGTGCGATTTGTATTGGGCTGCTTGGGTTACCCAGATCGTCCGTTCTGTAGGCGGTGCGTGCGGTTTGTATTGGGCTGCTTGGGTTACCCAGATCGTCCGTTCTGTGGGCGGTGCGTGAGATTTGTATTGGGCTGCTTGGGTTACCCAGATCGTCCGTTCTGTAGGCGGTGCGTGCGGTTTGTATTGGGCTGCTTGGGTTACCCAGATCGTCCGTTCTGTGGGCGGTGCGTGAGATTTGTATTGGGCTGCTTGGGTTACCCAGATCGTCCGTTCTGTAGGCGGTGCGTGCGATTTGTATTGGGCTGCTTGGGTTACCCAGATCGTCCGTTCTGTAGGCGGTGCGTGCGGTTTGTATTGGGCTGCTTGGGTTACCCAGATCGTCCGTTCTGTAGGCGGTGCGTGCTGTTTGTATTGGGCTGCTTGGGTTACCCAGATCGTCCGTTCTGTAGGCGGTGCGTGCGGTTTGTATTGGGCTGCTTGGGTTACCCAGATTTTCCGTTCTGTAGGCGGTGCGTGCGGTTTGTGTTGACCTGCTGGAGTTACTCCATTTGATCGACTATTTGATTGAATGAGAATTTGCTTTAAAGCATAATAAGAAGCAGAACTTGTTTGTAAAGGAACTAAATTTTGTATAGCGTCAACAGAATCGATTCTAACGAGTTTATTCTTATAAAATATATAATACATAAAATTACAGCTAACATTTGTTAATATCACTGGATAAAATCAACATTTATCTCTACTCTTTTGCAAATAAAATCTATCTGAAACTAAAATAATAAATCGAGTTATATTTATCTAAAAAAATATAGGTTAATGTTAGGTTGTACATTTTTTTTATTAAAAGTCGTTATTAGCATCGTTATTCTTATTATCGTACACATTTAAAGCTCAATTAGCAATGATTTCAAATTATTCACAACATACATAAATAAAATCTTAATTTTAATATCTTCCGTTTCGATCTGAATATTTTGAAGAAAGTTTGCTGACTGAATATCTATCGCTGTATCGATCCCGATCGTCATTATATTTTTCTTCTGCTTTATAATGTATTTCAGGAGAACCAATATTTTTTTGCCAATGATGTGTCCAATATAGATCTTCAGGATTTACATCTTTTGGGGATCGTGCATCTCGAAACACTACCACGCAGTAAATCAGACTGATTATCAAAGTTAGGAATCCAAAAACCAAAAATACTATCCCTAATATCCTGCAAAAAAAAAATAGGATTAAGGAAAAATTAAGACTTGCAGCGTCATAACTCGAATATTTTAAATACAACACCCTGTATATTTTTGGATTATTAGACACAGTTTTTTATGCTCTACAAATTTTATCCTGGGTTAGTTTTAGATAAAGCCAACGGTTTAGGAGAAAATTTGATTTTAAGGAAAAATTAAGACTTGGAGCATCATAACTCGGATATTTTAAATACTACACCCTGTATATTTTTGGATTATTAGACAGTTTTTTATGCTCCACAAATTTTAATCTGGGTTAGTTTTGGATAAAGCCAACGGTTTAGGAGAAAATTTGATTTTAAGAAAAAATTAAGACTTGCAGCGTCATAACTCGGATATTTTAAATACAACACCCTGTATATTTTTGGATTATTAGAGACAGTTTTTTGTGCTCTACAAATTTTATCCTGGGTTAGTTTTGGATAAAGCCAACGGTTTAGGAGAAAATTTGATTTTAAGAAAAAAATAGGACTTGCAGCGTAATAACTCGGATATTTTAAATACAACACCCTGTATATTTTTGGATTATTAGATACAGTTTTTTGTGCTCTACACATTTTATTCTGGGTTAGTTTTGGATAAAGCCAACGGTTTAGGAGAAAATTTGATTTTAAGAAAAAATTAAGACTTGCAGCGTCATAACTCGGATATTTTAAATACTACACCCTGTATATTTTTGGATAATTAGACACAGTTTTTTATGCTCTACAAATTTTAATCTGGGTTAGTTTTGGATAAAGCCAACGGTTTAGGAGAAAATTTGATTTTAAGGAAAAATTAAGACTTGCAGCGTCATAACTCGGATATTTTAAATACAACACCCTGTATATTTTTGGATTATTAGACACAGTTTTTTATGCTCTACACATTTTAATCTGGGTTAGTTTTGGATAAAGCCAACGGTTTAGGAGAAAATTTGATTTTAAATCTTTTTTTTTTAAATGATTATATTAATTTTCTTACCATACATAAACCGGTTGGAAGAATTGCAGGACGATTACAAAACCTAACGTCACGAGGATGATCCCCAAATTTAATAAAAGTAGGAGGCAACACATTCCTTTGATGTTAGGACAAAAAGGATTGGGTGCCGCCATAGCTTCGACGGTAACGCCACCTTTACGGGATGTTCGTGTTTTGGTTGTGCTTGCAACAGATGGCGCTCTTCCACTTCTATACGAATAATGGCTTGGAGCTCTATGTGATCTCGAACCTCGACTAAAAACAAACCAAATTATATTTTACGCTATGCTAACCCACCCTTAACTACTCACCTTATTTCCGAAGGGGACTTGTAAGCACCACTCGTGACGTAAATGTCTGATCCTGTATCTCCATAACCGCTCCCTTTACTAAGCACCGAAGGCGCCCTCGGAGAATTATGCGACTGATACCTTCGTCCATTTTTGTCACTCACTACTGTATAAGGCTGGAAATATAAAAAGAATTAATACAAGGGTTGATTCTTATATTCAAAGATTATTTCTTACCACTGACGTGTATTCGGATACAGTACGATCGGAAGCAGCTCGTTGGCTTTCTTCTCCATCGGAATATGCTAAGTTTCTTGAGACATGGACAGGGGTGGGCGATTCTGTGGGCCTGGGCGCCACGTAATGGTTTTTTGTAACTCGTTTAGCCATCCCTTAAATTATTTTCATCTGAAATTAAAATAGGGATGTTAAATTATTGTCTAAAGTTCAAGAAGCGTTTAAAAATAATTGTTGGGGAAAGTTGGAGGCGGATTTTATATTTTTGTTTGACAAGTTGTGTAAACTTTAGGAATTCAACAAAATACATAAATTACTGTTAACTGGCCATGAAATAATTCAACAATCCATGAAGTGATTATTAAAAAAAAAAAGTATATATAATTATCTCATTGAAAGAAACCGAAAATCACGCAAGCGGAGATCTTAGAACGCTTACCTAACACCCTGTATGGTATTTTATAAAATATTTTTTTTAGAAAAAAAATTTAATGCGTGCCATATAAAATATTTTAAAAGCGTGTTAAGACATTTCCTTAATCTTATGTAGCAGCAACTTTCTCTTGAGATATAATCAACGCATTTTTTACACAAATTAGTCGATATTTAATGCACACGTGATTAAAATAAATGCATTAGTTATCATTAAGAGAAAGTATACTTACTATTATAATTTTTCCTTATTTATAAAAAAAGACCCAGAGACCGACCCAGAGACAGTTCTTTATGTAACACCTAACACCTTAAAGTTTGAATGTTTATTAAAATTAGACGGAATTTTAATGTAAAAAGTGATAACATATAACTGTTAGAAGAGAAGGGGAATATACAGGGTGATTCTAAATTCGAATCGGGAGCTTAGACTCACTTATATATATATAGACGGTGTTTCTGGCACCCGCGTAGGGGTGTCCGTTTTGGATAGCTCATACATTTGTGTGTATATATCGGTAGTCAAAAAGGCCATACAAAGGCTTTTTTATACATATAGATTGTCAAAAAGACCATATCATAAAGATCTCGTATATATAAACGGGTATATATACATGGATCGTTTATGACACCCTCTTGGAAAAGTTTTTATTGGCTTCCTTATACATATAGGTAGTCAAAAAAATCAAATCCAAGAGGGTGTCACAAAGGACAAATGTATATATATGCGAGTATATACATGGATAGTTTGTGACACCCTCTTGGGAATGTTTGTTTTGACTTCCTTATACATATGGGTGGCCAAAAAGACCATATTCAAGAGGGTCTGACAAAAAACACATGCATATATGCGAATATATACGTGCATACCCTCTTGGGGCAATGCGATATCGGTATGGTTTCATTTTCCAATATCTCAGTCGAGTTTGAACCCGCGTTTTTCTCAACAATCTACACTATCCAGATTTTTTAATATTTTATATACATATACTCAAAATATATACTCCAATAATTTTAAACTTAACATTCTCTTTTCGTTTCTTAAACAAAATAATTGAATATTGTAATACAATTAACATTCCTAAAAAATAATTATAGCAGGCTAGGTAACTTTCGCTTTTAAAAATAAATATCGTGACCATTGATTATTATCGTGAGATTAGGACTTTCCTAATAAATTAACAACATTGTTGGTTTCGTTACAAGTCGCTGACAACAATAAGCTAAGACATTCCAATGTAAACATCACATCCAGGATTTATTTATAACATTACGGTTTCCGAAATCCCTACAGTGGCTTACAAATCAAAACACCCACAAGACACACCTTCGGTTATTCGCGGATATCTCCGGAACTGTATCGGATAATTCCGGTTTCTTGATTGGACATTACTAAGGACTCTTTTACGGAACTTTTCCCTAAATTAACCTTTCCCCTAACTCTTATGGTTTCCGAAATCCCTACAGTGGCTTACAAATCAAAACACCTACAAGACACACCTTCGGTTATTCGCGGATATCTCCGGAACTGTATCGGATAATTCCGGTTTCTTGATTGGACATTACTAAGGACTCTTTTACGGAACTTTTCCCTAAATTAACCTTTCCCCTAACTCTTAAGGTTTCAGAAATCCCTACAGTGGCTTACAAATCAAAACACCCACAAGACACACCTTCGGTTATTCGCGGATATCTCCGGAACTGTATCGGATAATTCCGGTTTCTTGATTGGACATTACTAAGGACTCTTTTACGGAACTTTTCCCTAAATTAACCTTTCCCCTAACTCTTATGGTTTCCGAAATCCCTACAGTGGCTTATAAATCAAAACACCCACAAGACACACCTTCGGTTATTCGCGGATATCTCCGGAACTGTATCGGATAATTCCGGTTTCTTGATTGGACATTACTAAGGACTCTTTTACGGAACTTTTCCCTAAATTAACCTTTCCCCTAACTCTTATGGTTTCCGAAATCCCTACAGTGGCTTACCAATCAAAACACCCACAAGACACACCTTCGGTTATTCGCGGATATCTCCGGAACTGTATCGGATAATTCCGGTTTCTTGATTGGACATTACTAAGGACTCTTTTACGGAACTTTTCCCTAAATTAACCTTTCCCCTAACTCTTATGGTTTCCGAAATCCCTACAGTGGCTTATAAATCAAAACACCCACAAGACACACCTTTGGTTATTCGCGGATATCTCCGGAACTGTATCGGATAATTCCGGTTTCTTGATTGGACATTACTAAGGACTCTTTTACGGAACTTTTCCCTAAATTAACCTTTCCCCTAACTCTTAAGGTTTCAGAAATCCCTACAGTGGCTTACAAATCAAAACACCCACAAGACACACCTTCGGTTATTCGCGGATATCTCCGGAACTGTATCGGATAATTCCGGTTTCTTGATTGGACATTACTAAGGACTCTTTTACGGAACTTTTCCCTAAATTAACCTTTCCCCTAACTCTTATGGTTTCCGAAATCCCTACAGTGGCTTATAAATCAAAACACCCACAATACACACCTTCGGTTATTCGCGGATATCTCCGGAACTGTATCGGATAATTCCGGTTTCTTGATTGGACATTACTAAGGACTCTTTTACGGAACTTTTCCCTAAATTAACCTTTCCCCTAACTCTTATGGTTTCCGAAATCCCTACAGTGGCTTATAAATCAAAACACCCACAAGACACACCTTTGGTTATTCGCGGATATCTCCGGAACTGTATCGGATAATTCCGGTTTCTTGATTGGACATTACTAAGGACTCTTTTACGGAACTTTTCCCTAAATTAACCTTTCCCCTAACTCTTAAGGTTTCAGAAATCCCTACAGTGGCTTACAAATCAAAACACCCACAAGACACACCTTTGGTTATTCGCGGATATCTCCGTAACTGTATCGGATAATTCCGGTTTCTTGATTGGACATTACTAAGGACTCTCTTACGGAACTTTTCCCTAAATTAACCTTTCCCCTAACTCTTAAGGTTTCAGAAATCCCTACAGTGGCTTACAAATCAAAACACCCACAAGACACACCTTTGGTTATTCGCGGATATCTCCGGAACTGTATCGGATAATTCCGGTTTCTTGATTGGACATTACTAAGGACTCTTTTACGGAACTTTTCCCTAAATTAACCTTTCCCCTAACTCTTAAGGTTTCAGAAATCCCTACAGTGGCTTACAAATCAAAACACCCACAAGACACACCTTTGGTTATTCGCGGATATCTCCGGAACTGTATCGGATAATTCCGGTTTCTTGATTGGACATTACTAAGGACTCTTTTACGGAACTTTTCCCTAAATTAACCTTTCCCCTAACTCTTATGGTTTCCGAAATCCCTACAGTGGCTTATAAATCAAAACACCTACAAGACACTCCCTGAGGTTTTCGTAAAGCGTTCTATAGACGGTACGTGTACTAAAACTTTCTTTAACTAGTAATAATAATTATTCTATGCCCAATTAACCTAACAATGAAGTAAAAAAACAAACAAATTACATCATTTCCTCTTTTTTTTATAATAAATTTTTTTTCCACCTGTTAAAATAATTCCCAGCAGTGACAAATGATTTAAAACAATCCCATTTCGTCATATGTAAAAAAATCTCGTCCGTGCATAATTATTACAAAACTAATCAAAACAAATCTAGAACAATAGGAAAAAAAGGGCAACGTCCCAAACAATTCCGGTATTAATGAGAATTCCTCAGTGAAAGTATTTGTTACGTTTGCATAACAACAAAACCGAGTTGGGCGTTCTCTTTAAGGCCGAATACCTTAAATGACATATGAAATGCGTAGGACATGGAGATATTTATGGATTACGATGGTGACGTAGTCCATAACACATGAAGATCCTAATTTGTTTATTCTTCTTTCTGTAGGCTGGATTTGTTTGTGTGCAAATTATTGCGTGACATCCTTTGCTGTCATGTAATATAAACACCCAAGACCAAAACAGACGGATGACTCTGTTACGTATGCTTTAATTATGTAAAAATTTTGGGTTGGGTTCAGAACTTATTCCTAACCAGAAAAATAATTTAAATGGAATTTTGAAGACATATAAACATGTTGGCCAAGCACCGGATCCCTTAGACACATTCCCAGATGTTACAGTTAGTATCCTGAAGGCGTCGAAGACGCTAATAGGGAATTGCCAAAAAACCAAAGAAGAGGAATCAAAGATTGACTTTCTTAAACCCTCATGGGACACCCTGTATATACAAAAAACATTAAAAAAATTCTTAATATTTCAAACACCTGTTTTAATTTTCCTATTAACATTAAACCCATCTCTAACTTTTGTCTTGAGATTCATCTTAAGTTTGCAGTCTTAAGTCGTGATTAATTTTGTTGAAGTTGATGCCCGTACACCTATTCACCTTTTCGGTCAACGACCGTTGCCAAAAACCTATCCAATCCGTGATCAAAAACTAAAGATTGATTAAAGGATTTCGCGTCGAAATAAACTGAAAGTTGAGTTGCAATTTTCAAAAAAGGATAAAACAACTTTCATTCTGTCTGATTTGTTCAGAAAAAATAATAATAAAATTTAATATCGAGGAGGAAAGGGTAGAAATACAAGTAGCTACGCCTGCTTGATTTGTATGTAGATTAAATTGAGAGTAGGAGGTTTACGGTTTTGGTTACCTAAGAAGGAAAACTTGTTTTTATTTTATCCTTTCGATTAAATTGCTGTAATTTTTGAGTAAAGTGCATTAACGCCCAGGGACTAACTTAACTGTTAATTATTTGATTTCTTAGTTATCTGTAAAAAGGAAATTGCAAATTCGTGTCTCAGTATAGAGATCGACTTTTCTGGGGTATCTCCGGAATCTTTCAGATAATTCGGGTTCCTTGACAGATTATTACTAAGCACCCTTTGAGGTAACTTTTTCCTAATTTACACGTTCTTCTAGCTCTTACAATTGCCGAAATCCCTACAGTGGCTTATAAATCAAAACCCCCACAAGACACACCTTCGATTTTTCTCGGATATCTCCGGAACCATATCAGATAATTCCGGTTTCTTGATGGGATATTGCTAAGCACTCTTTTGTGCAACTTTTCCCTACATTAACCTTTCCCCTAACTCTTATGGTTTCCGAAATCCCTACAGTGGCTTATAAATCAAAACACCCACAAGACACACCTTCGGTTTTTCTCGGATATCTCCGAAACTTTTTCAGGTACCTTCAATTTCTTAATGAGGCATTACTAAGCGCCCTTTTCCGCAACTTTTCCCTAAATTAACCTTTTCCCTAACTCGTATGGTTTCCGAAATCCCTACAGTGGCTTACAAATCAAAAAACCCACAAGACACACCTTCGGTTTTTCTCGGATATCTCCGGAACTTTTTCAGGTACTTCCAATTTCTTGATGACACATTACTAAGCGCCCTTTTCTGCAACTTTTCCCTAATTAAACCGTTCCTCTAACTCTTATGGTTTCCGAAATCCATACCGTGGCTTGAAAATCAAACTTCCCAAAACAGACACTGTTAGTTTTTCCGGGATATCTCCGGAACCTTTTCAGGTACTTCCGATTTCTTAATGACACATTACTAAGCGCCCTTTTCTGCAACTTTTCCCTAATTTAACCGTTCCTCTAACCCTTATGGTTTCCGAAATCCATACCGTGGCTTGAAAATCAAACTTCCCAAAACAGACACTGTTAGTTTTTCCGGGATACCTCCGGAACCTTTTCAGGTACTTCCAATTTCTTGATGGCACATTACTAAGCGCCCTTTTCCGCAACTTTACCCTAATTTAACCGTTTCTCTAACTCTTATGGTTTCCGAAATCCATACCGTGGCTTGAAAATCAAACTTCCCAAAACAGACACTGTTAGTTTTTCCGGGATATCTCCGGAACCTTTTCAGGTACTTCCAATTTCTTGATGGCACATTACTAAGCGCCCTTTTCCGCAACTTTACCCTAATTTAACCGTTTCTCTAACTCTTATGGTTTCCGAAATCCATACCGTGGCTTGAAAATCAAACTTCTCAAAACAGACACTATTAGTTTTTCCGGGATATCTCCGGAACCTTTTGAGGTACTTCCGATTTCTTAATGACACATTACTAAGCGTCCTTTTCTGCAACTTTTCCCTAATTTAACCGTTTCTCTAAGTCTTATGGTTTCCGAAATCCATACCGTGGCTTGAAAATCAAACTTCCCAAAACAGACACTGTTAGTTTTTCCGGGATATCTCCGGAACCTTTTCAGGTACTTCCGATTTCTTAATGACACATTACTAAGCGCCCTTTTCTGCAACTTTTCCCTAATTTAACCGTTCCTCTAACCCTTATGGTTTCCGAAATCCATACCGTGGCTTGAAAATCAAACTTCTCAAAACAGACACTATTAGTTTTTCCGGGATATCTCCGGAACCTTTTGAGGTACTTCCGATTTCTTAATGACACATTACTAAGCGTCCTTTTCTGCAACTTTTCCCTAATTTAACCGTTTCTCTAACTCTTATGGTTTCCGAAATCCATACCGTGGCTTGAAAATCAAACTTCTCAAAACAGACACTGTTAGTTTTTGCAGGATATCTCCGGAACCTTTTCAGGTACTTCCAATTTCTTGATGACACATTACTAAGCACTCTTTTAGATAACTTTTTCCTAAGTTTAGCCGCAACACTTTTTCTTGGCCCCATGTTGGGCGCCTATTTTTGAGAGACGATGTTTGAGGATTTATCCACATAAGGAAATTAGGTCTGCATTAATATTTCATTTGTTTACGCATTTATTTATGCCTAACCTTCAAACGTATTTGGTTCGTGCTATGGGTAATGGAGAGAATATTTAATAGAGCTCTGATTTTGCAACCTACTCGCGTACAATCACAGATGGTCTCTTTAAAAGACCTTCGCAGGTTTTTGGAGGAATTTTAAACGTTGTCAAGTGTTCTTTCTGCATGGTTGGATCAAAACATGGCATCGTCTTCTGAAAGTTCATGAACCTTAACACTAGAATGATTTATTAACTTGAAGAAAAAAATTTGATTGAAACTTTAAGAGCAAAACTTTTTTGTACGAAGCCTTTCCCCATTCTTTGTGATTACGTAAAATCTGCTCACGAAATATTCGGTTCTCTAATTGATACAAATTTCAAAGAAATGAAAGCAGTTGAGTTTAAAAAAAAGAACAAAACCTTCACATAACGGTATGTCAGGGAATTCAACATTAAAATGTCAAAAGATTACACCTACCTAATCTTTTTTTTCTGGTGCTATAAGCACAGGTTAAAAAAATTTCTCCTTTAGTTCAAACAAATCAGAACATGAAAATGTGACCTGGTAAAAGCAAATTTCTCTTCTTCTGAGATAATTTGATAATACAACAAAGGTTAAAAAAAAATTGTAGCATGAAATTTCTCGTGGATCTTCTGACACGAACTGTTTTTTTTTTTAGAATTTAGTTGCCTTGGTGTAAAAGATTTATTGTTATTGCTATTTTACTGTTATAACAAGATTGTGTATTTTTTTTTAAATTAATTGCTCAGTTGAGTTGTCCAGAAGGAGAATTGGATGCGACGCTTTCTCGTCGTTCTCCCTCTTACACACGACAGACTTAAAACAAATTTAAGAAATAATTTATAAATAATTAACAATAAATACTTTAATATCCAATCAAATCACTAATAAACTAAATTTGTGCCGAAAATAATTGGCCATAAAATTAAAACGAATTACGTTCTCCTAAAAATAATTAAAACCTCAGAGCAGATGGCTACTGAAAAATTTTTTTTAGCTGATTGGTCTTACTTATCTATAATTTATTACTAATTTACATCGATAATTACATGTAATTAACATAATAATAAGTCTTAATAATCTTATTAGCAGTGCAGGAAGAGCCTTAGGCGTGTGGCTACTCTAAACTTTCTAACAGATTCTAATTTTCTAAGAAAAACACGAAAGGGTAACGTAATACATTTCCTTAACAATAAAAAATGAAAAAAATCAGTCTATTACTTGCAGAATTAGATGGTTTGTTATGATATTCTGGCCAGCAGAGTCGCCGGATCTTAAACCGACAAGAAGACCGTTTCTGTTTTTGGGTACTGTGGGGATTTCAGAAACCGTAAGAATTAGAGAATTGGTTAAAGCGTTCGAAACGAAATATATTCAGAAACCCAATTAAATGGGGATTAAGATCATGTAAAAATATATAGGGTGTTCTATTTAAAATAATCGAGTTATGGCACGTCAAAGTTAGATAAAGTTTTTATCGCGAGTTTTGGAAATTTACAATTTTTCGAAAAGTGTTGCATAACTTGGCAACGCCACAACGGAATTTCAAAAACGAAACATATTCAGAAAGCCAATTAACCGAGGAATAAGACCATGTAAAAATATATAGGGTGTTCTATTTAAAATAATCGAGTTATGGCACGTCAAAGTTAGATAAAGTTTTTATCGCGAGTTTTGGAAATTTACAATTTTTCGAAAAGTGTTGCATAACTTGGCAACGCCACAACGGAATTTCAAAAACGAAACATATTCAGAAAGTCAATTAACCGAGGAATAAGACCATGTAAAAATATATAGGGTGTTCTATTTAAAATAATCGAGTTATGGCACGTCAAAGTTAAATAAAGTTTTTATCGCGAGTTTTGAAAATTTACAATATTTCGAAAAGTGTTGTATAACTTGGCAACGCTGCAACGGAATTTCAAAAACCAAAACATATTCAGAAAGCCAATTAAATCGGGATTAAGACCATGTAAAAATATATAGGGTGTTCTATTTAAAATAATCGAGTTATGGCACGTCAAAGTTAGATACATTTTTTATCACGAGTTTTGAAAATTTACAATTTTTCGAAAAATGTCGCATAACTTGGCAACACCGCAACAGAATTTCAAAAACGAAACACATTCAGAAAGCCCATTAAATAGGGATTAGGACCATGTAAAATATATAGGGTGTTCTATTAGAAATAATCGAGTTATGGCACGTCAAAGTTAGATACATTTTTTATCACGAGTTTTGAAAATTTACAATTTTTCGAAAAATGTTGCACAACTTGGCAACACCGCAACGGAATTTGAAAAATGAACCATAGTCAGAAAGCCAATTAAACGAGGAATAAAACCATGTAAAAATATATAGGGTGTACCATTTAAAATAATCGAGTTATGGCACGTCAAAGTTGGATAAATGTTTTATCGCGAGTTTTGGACATTTACAATTTTTCGAAAAATGTTGCACAACTTGGCAACACCGCAACGGAATTTGAAAAATGAACCATAGTCAGAAAGCCAATTAAACGAGGAATAAAACCATGTAAAAATATATAGGGTGTACCATTTAAAATAATCGAGTTATGGCACGTCAAAGTTGGATAAATGTTTTATCGCGAGTTTTGGACATTTACAATTTTTCGAAAAATGTTGCACAACTTGGCAACACCGCAACGGAATTTGAAAAATGAACCATAGTCAGAAAGCCAATTAAACGAGGAATAAAACCATGTAAAAATATATAGGGTGTACCATTTAAAATAATCGAGTTATGGCACGTCAAAGTTGGATAAATGTTTTATCGCGAGTTTTGGACATTTACAATTTTTCGAAAAATGTTGCACAACTTGGCAACACCGCAACGGAATTTGAAAAATGAACCATAGTCAGAAAGCCAATTAAACGAGGAATAAAACCATGTAAAAATATATAGGGTGTACCATTTAAAATAATCGAGTTATGGCACGTCAAAGTTGGATAAATGTTTTATCGCGAGTTTTGGACATTTACAATTTTTCGAAAAATGTTGCACAACTTGGCAACACCGCAACGGAATTTGAAAAATGAACCATAGTCAGAAAGCCAATTAAACGAGGAATAAAACCATGTAAAAATATATAGGGTGTACCATTTAAAATAATCGAGTTATGGCACGTCAAAGTTGGATAAATGTTTTATCGCGAGTTTCGGACATTTACAATTTTTCGAAAAATGTTGCATAACTTGGCAACCCAGCAACGGAATTTCAAAAACGAAACATATTCAGAAAGCCAATTAAATGGGGATTAAGACCATGTAAAAATATACAGGGTGTTCTATTTAAAATAATCGAGTTATGGCACGTCAAAGTTAGATAAAGTTTTTATCGCGAGTTTTGGAAATTTACAATTTTTCTAGAAATGTCGCATCGGTAACTTGGCAACACCGCAAGGGAATTTCAAAAACGATACACGATCACGCGGATCACTCCCTGCGTCTTTAAAAACTTGGCGCCCAACGTGGGGCAGAAAGGCCGAATTCAATCCAATCGTTGGCAAACCCAACGCAAATGTTTACTAAAACTCTAACGTAGGCTTTAGAATGAAAGTTTATTCGAAGTACTCGGTTCAAAATGCATTTCCTGTTTATAAATCAACATTTTTTAAATGTCAAACAACAAATCGAAGTGTTGTAAGAAAATCCTAATTGGAAAATACTGTAAGCTGTTTTGAAAATACTAGAACTAGTTTGCTTGAGGGGAAGCCAGAACTTTCTAAATACGTTAAAACGATTCATTACGGTATTGTTTACAGAATCGGTTTAAGAATTACTTTTATGATTTGGTATGACGTAGAAAATAACGGAAGCTCCTTGGAAATACAGGAAGCAGATCCAAAAAAGGGTAAGTTAATACCTGGAGGTGTTTGAAATATTAATTAGGATTGGAAAATCAACCAAAAGATTACAAATCGTTGGAGTACAGGGAAAATAAGAAGAGAGTAGGGGTAAGAGAACAGGAGGCGAAAGGGGGAACAGTAGGGGAGCACAAGAAAAGGGGCTGAAACAGGAAAAGAGACTAAGTTGAATGACTAAAGCAGGAGAGCAGAAGGAAAGGTGGAGGGGCGGAAATAGGAGGAAGAACAAGGGCGCCAGATAAGGAGCAGGAGAAGAAGACAGAAAAGGAGAATAGGGGCTGAGAAAAGCAAGAGAGGGAGGTAGGAGGAAAGCAGGAGAGTAGAAGAAGGGTGTAAGGACAGAAGGACAAGCCAAACCAGGAGAGCAGGATTAGAAGCGGGAAAAGAAGGAAGGAACTAGCCGGATAAGAAAAACAGAAGAGGAAGTCTGAGAAAAGCATCTCTCTCGCTCTCCTCACTGTCTTCCTTTAGTCATCTACCTCTCTTACTGCCTTCCTTTACTAACTGCTCCTGTCTCGTCTTTCTCTCATCTCTCATTTCTCTTTGAAATCTCCTCACACTCTTTCTTTCCTCCAATATTTTTTGTCTCGCTCCCTCCCTCTAGATAGATAGACATAAATTAACTTAGCGGCCTCCACGTTTGCAATTTCCTTCAAGTTCCGACGTTTCGTTATCCACTGTGGGTAACTTCTTCAGAGTATGGCAAGGAATTTTCTTATGCCGAAGACAGCAATGGATAAAAAATTGCCAAGGGTAGTTATTAAAAGTTTAACCCTGTCTTTTTTTAAATTAAGCCTTGAAATCTTTAAATCTTCACAAAAAGGGTCTTAAATGGAAATAATTCTGTACAACATCGCAATACAATGCGTCATAAACCTGATGAACCGTAATTTTTTCCATTTTAATTAAATGTACAGTTTCTTGACTTACCTCGTGTTCCAAAAGGTACTAAGAAGAAGAAAATCTCGGTTATCTCCTTGTATCCATGGTCAATTGCACAGTTCACTCTCACTAATGAAACTGACCCACTCTTAAAAGAACGCACAAAACAATAATTACGTGTAAAGTCGTCGCCCAACAAAGTGATCTTGACATGGAGCTGCACGGGAGGAAAGGCGGTGTTCACCTGAGCGAGGGGAAAGCGGAATATTACGTCATCCTCGAAGGTTGAGAAGCGAATCTCGGACTTGCAGATGGTACCACCGACTATACTTTTTTCCCCCAACTATTCTTTTGTTTACGGTAACGATGCGGTTAGATGAAGGCCGTTCTGCTAACTTCCAGTTTAGAAACAAAAAAAATAAAAAGGAGAAACACGTCTGGGTATGCTAATTGGTCAGGACTCTTTGGAATCCATGAGAAATGTTAATATTTGTCTGGGAGATTTTGTGTTAAACTGTAGAGACTTCAATGAACAATCAGAAGTGTAACCCTCGGTTTTATAGGAATAGACTTGTTACAAATTTGCAAAGAAATAAATGAAAAAGAAAAAAAAAGAATTAAAAATAAAATAAATTAAAAAAATAAAAATAAATGAAAAAAGAAAAAAATAATAAAATTAATAAAAATAAAAATTAAAGAAAAATAAAAATTAATAATTTTTTTAAAGTAAATGGAAAAAGAAAAAAAAATAAAAATAAATAAATAAGAAAAAAATAATATAAATTAAAAAAAATAAAAATTAAAAAAAAATAAAAATTAAAAATTTTTTTTTAAAGTAAATGAAAAAAGAAAAAAAAATAAATGAAAAAAGAAAAAAATAAAAATTAAAAAAAAATAAAAATTAAAAAAAAATAAAAATTAAAAAAAAATAAAAATTCAAATTTTTTTTAAAGTAAATGAAAAAGAAAAAAAAATAAAAATAAATGAAAAAAGAAAAAAGTAATAAAAATTAAAAAAAATAAAAATTAAAAAAAAATAAAAATTAATTTTTTAAAGTAAATTAATGAAAACTCAAGGAATTAAATCCTAAAGGGACATTTCCAACCCTTTCTGTCTCTTGTGTCACTCTAATCCTCTATTCTGCACTCTCTACCGCGCTACCCCTCTCTAGGCCTCTATTTGTGTCCCTTTCGTTCTAAGAAAAAATAAGCCTTTTTCCTCCAGGCTTTTCCCTACAAATTCCTCTCACCTTACCTTAGGTTAGTACTTCCTTCAACTCAAGCCCAATAAAATAATGAGTCAATGTTAAATAAAAAAAAAGAACTATGGGTTCATAAGTTTTATTTATTTAATATTTTCCTTATATAATCTATATCCCAGTTCTAGCTTTGATCCAACTACGATAAAAACTTACGTTGGTATAAACATCAGGAACTCCATTAGCACAAGGAATATTCCAGGAAGCAATCCCATGTTGAACCCCATTACAAGTTAACGGGCTTCCAAGATCTCCCCGACATACCCCCTTTCCACGTACATCGTGAGAACAAATATTCGATTGATTGATCAGAGAACCAAGTAACATCTTTTGGCATTCTTCAATCGTGATGAGGGTTACACGAAAATGTTGCAAAGCGTCTGGAAGATTTTCCGAAGGGTATTTGGTTTGACCCCATCCTGATAACCAACAGGACGCATCGGTTGGCATTGGAGAATCGGATAATCGGGCGGGTTGGACAACAGGGTTGAAGGTTATGGATCTTGCCAAACGAACCAGGACGATATCATTTGCAGTGCTTTCTGGATTGTAACCTTCGTAGTAGACCAGGGAAGATACGTCGGTTGTAAATCCTCCTGAGTTTATGTAATTTGATCCTACAGTTACTTCGAGGGAACCAGGGGCTTTTCTGTAACATGATCAAAAAAAAATATTAAAACCCAGAGAGGAACTCCAACCCCAAGAAGAACTGATCTTGCCCATAATAGGAAAGCGGTTCCCGAAAACAGTCCTTCTTAGGGCAAGGGCCCCGTTCTTTCAATTCTGGGATTTATTTTCCTATAATGGCCCATCGTATACTTACCCAAATGTACAATGAGCTGCACTCAAAACCCAAGAATGGGCAATGAGGGAACCACCGCAGATGTGGAAGTATAATTTTGACTTTAAGGAAATTTGATGCGGATATTGCCCAACTGCCGCAGGTGTTCCACCGATAATCCGCTCCTCGATATTCCTTTCCAAAACAGGTCCAGCTGAGGGAAATCAAATTATACCGCGAAGATTTTAGCTGATTTTTGACTTACCAAGAGCACCCACGAGGAGAAAAACAAACAAAAGTAGGAGCTTCGACATTTTGACGAATTTTAAAGATAATTTTGGCAGGTCCTCCACTTTTATACACTTTTGACGATCTTGATAACGTTTTGTATCAAAGTTTTGCTTTTATCTATGTTTGGCAAACACAGGAAAGGGGCACTCGAAACCGAGCCAAGTCAATGTTTGTTGTGCAATTAAGCAAACAATGAATAGAAAAATATTTTTGGAATAGGGCAGGAGGTAATCCGATATCGGTCTATGACGCAATTGGGTCGTACTCCGTTTCCTAACACGACCATTCGACGTATTTGCTCCGGTAGGCTCTGACAAAGCCAATGGACCGGGTTCTATACCCCTAGAGCGTCCTCTATGAATAATTTATCTTGTTGCCCCAAAAAAATTAACAGAAAGGACCAAAGGCAAGAGAGGATGCTACTAGGGTGGCGTCTATGTTCTATTGAGGGCAACTAGACAAAGATTAAATCACACCCCGCCATCTATTGCCTCCTAGGAAGCCACTAAGGCCTCCCCGCAGAAATCAATTGCTGCCGACTCTGCAGACAACTTCTATTTCACAGACCCCGACATCTATCATCCGCTACCGTTAACAGACGAAGCCATCAACCCTTGTAGCTTCACTTTCGCCAACCCAATCCTTGCCTTCGAGTTCCTGCAGTTGATCCCGTAGCCTGATACCACCCAGGATTGAAAAAGACAACGCTATACCCTAGAAGGGCACTCCTAGGACACGATGGGTTTTGTGGGCTCCACCTACCATTTATCCTAGACATTTTAAAAAATCCCCAAGGGAACAAATAAAAACAAGAATATAATCAACATTTTATTTATTCCTATACACCAGTTCTAATTTCAATCCACTCGCGAAAAAAGGAAACGCTGGTAAAAACATCGGGTTTTCCCGTAGCACAAGGAATACCCCAAGACCCAATACCATGTTGGATACCCCCGCAAATCAATGCACCCCCATAATCTCCAACACAAGCTCCTTGGCCGTTTTCTGCCAAAGCACAAAGATGTCCACCAGCAACGGGAAACTGATAGGGAAACGGTAAATATTTTTTACACTGTTTCAAGTTAATGGAAGTCAAAGCAATATGTTGTAAACTATTTGAAGTTTCATTGGATGGGTAAGAGGTTAGACCCCATCCTGATAACCAACATTCTGTACCAACAGGTGGCTCTGAAGTACTAGCAAGAGTAATAGGACGAGCGAACTCGGTAAAAACAATCGGTATGGCTAATCTCAAAGCAGCTACGTCATAATAATTGTACGTTGGGTTATTGAGTCCGTGTATAATGATTTCTGAGACTCGATATAGGGCTCCGCCTGAATTTAAAGTGTTCGTTCCAACAAGGACTTGGACAGTACTGGGATCTAAACTGTAATAAGATCATCAAAAGTTAATCAAATTAAATAAGAGTTATACGTACTCCCGCACGCAATGAGTTGATGTTAAGATCCAGATATTGCTAATGATCGAACCTCCACAGAAATGACCATGTTGAGTTGACCTCAAAGAAACTTGATGAGGGTATTGGCCTTTTTCTGCAACTTGTCCTCCAACAATTTTTTCCCCATTGTTAGCTCTTTCCAGGACTGCCCCAGCTGGAAAAAATCAATAATGACCCTCCTCCTTATTTACCCAATAGGAAATTTTACTTACCAAGAGCACAGCCAAGGGCACCCGTAATAAAAATCAGTTGCCGAAACATTTTGACGGGTGCGTTTGAGTGATAACACTTATTATATATGGTTCATCATCTGAACATTAAGTTTTTGTTAATCTTATTAGATCCCACTGATAAGATTTTAGATTACACGGTTGTCAAGTCCACAAGAATTGATTAAATCGACAGTAATCTACTTGGACCCTTAAACATTAACACGAGATTTCCTTATCTGGTCTAGAACCATCAGAATTTTTTAAAATATTGTCAGAAGGTTATCTAAACGAGTCAGGGACAAACTCTGTATGGGGTGGATGCCAGAACATAAAAGAGATGGAATTCCGTTGCGGTGTTGCCAAGTAGTGCAACATTTTTCGAAAAATTGTAAATGTCCCAAAACTCGCGATTAAACATTTATCCAACTTTGACGTGCCATAACTCAATTATTTTAAATGGAAGGCCCTATATATTTTTACATGGTTTTATTCCTCGTTTAATTGGCTTTCTGAATATGTTTCATTTTTCAAATTCCGTTGCGGTGTTGCCAAGTTGTGCAACATTTTTCGAAAAATTGTAAATGTCCAAAACTCGCGATTAAATATTTATCCAACTTTGACGTGCCATAACTCAATTATTTTAAATGGAACACCCTGTATGTTTTTGCATGGACTTATTCCTCGTTTACTTGGCTTTCTGAATATGTTTCGTTTTTGAAATTCCCTTGCGGTGTTGCCAAGTTGTACAACATTTTTCGAAAAATTGTAAATGTCCAAAACTCGCGATAAAACATTTATCCAAATTTGACGTGCCATAACTCGATTATTTTAAATGGAACGCCCTATATATTTTTACATGGTTTTATTCCTCGTTTAATTGGCTTTCTGAATATGTTTCGTTTTTGAAATTCCCTTGCGGTGTTGCCACGTTGTGCAACATTTTTCGAAAAATTGTAAATGTCCAAAACTCGCGATAAAACATTTATTCAACTTTGACGTGCCATAACTCGATTATTTTAAATAGAACACCCTATATATTTTTACATGGTTTTATTCCTCGTTTAATTGTCTTTCTGAATATATTTCATTTTTCAAATTCCGTTGCGGTGTTGCCAAGTTGTACAACATTTTTCGAAAAATTGTAAATGTCCAAAACTCGCGATAAAACATTTATCCAAATTTGACGTGCCATAACTCGATTATTTTAAATGGAACGCCCTATATATTTTTACATGGTTTTATTCCTCGTTTAATTGGCTTTCTGAATATGTTTCGTTTTTGAAATTCCCTTGCGGTGTTGCCACGTTGTGCAACATTTTTCGAAAAATTGTAAATGTCCAAAACTCGCGATAAAACATTTATTCAACTTTGACGTGCCATAACTCGATTATTTTAAATAGAACACCCTATATATTTTTACATGGTTTTATTCCTCGTTTAATTGGCTTTCTGAATATGTTTCATTTTTCAAATTCCGTTGCGGTGTTGCCAAGTTGTGCAACATTTTTCGAAAAATTGTAAATGTCCCAAAACTCGCGATTAAACATTTATCCAACTTTGACGTGCCATAACTCAATTATTTTAAATGGAAGGCCCTATATATTTTTACATGGTTTTATTCCTCGTTTAATTGGCTTTCAGAATATGTTTCGTTTTTGAAATTCCGTTGCGGTGGTGCCAAGTTGTGCAACATTTTTCGGAAAATTGTAAATGTGTCTTTAGATCTTACCAAAAGACAAAAAGGTAGCAGGAGTATATATATCCGTATATATACAACACATATGAGTTTTCTGACGCCCACAATCCACATCTGTTATATTATACATGGTATATAACCGATTGGTTTTGTGGTGCCCATGCACCATTGATCAAACACGGATAGGGGAACTATTTACGAATAATAACAACAAAATATAAATCAAACTTTAATTAATATCCTGTTCATATTTTTATATACCAGTATTAACTTTAATCCAGTCACGATAATAAGCCACACTGGTAAAGACATCAGGAGTTCCCTTAGCACAAAGAAGACCCCAAGAAGCAATACCATGTTGGACACCATGGCAGATCAATGGGCTTCCCCAATCCCCATCACATGCTCCTTGACCATTTAGTCCCGAAGTACACACATGTCCAGTTGTTATAGGGTTACCAGGTAAATCCTCTTGACATTTTCTTACACTAATCGAACTTAAGCTTATATGCTGCAAAATGTTTGGGAATTGGATCGATGAGGAACTAGTTAAACCCCATCCTGATAACCAACATTGTATCCCAGCAGGAGTTGGGGTACTAGCAAGGGCTGTAGGAAGCGCCCAGTGGGTAAATATAATCGGCGTAGCCAATCTGATAACGGCTATGTCATCGTATTTTTTGGTTGGTTCGTAAAATGCGTGGATTATGATCTCAGACACTTTGTGGGTAGCTCCGCCAGCGTTTAAAGTGTTTGTCCCGACAACTACTTGGATATCAGTAAGAGACTTTCTGAAATAAGAAAGTTTACGTTTAATTAAAGAAGTTGAGGTAAAATAATCGTACATATCGTTTACGCAATGAGCTGCAGTCAATATCCAGACACTGCTAATAATTGAACCACCACAGAAATGGACGTTTTGGTTTGTTCGTAAAGAGGCTTGATGAGGATATTGAGCTTCCGCAACCGCCGTTCCTCCGATTATCCTTTCCTTATTCTGTCTTGGTTCGAATAATGTTCCAGCTGTAAGGGAATTAATTTTGTAGCACCCCCTTTTTCTTAATCCTTAATTTTTGACTTACCAAGAGCACAGCCGAAAACAAGACCAAACACAATTAAATTCTGCATCATTTTGGGAAATGTAACTTACGTTTGACTACACAAATCTTTTTATAATAAATTTGATGAGTGTAAGAAAGTCATCATTTCGTGAATACTTCAAGTATTCTAGGTTTTGGATTGTTTGACTAAACTGATAACATTTTCAAAGGTCCTCTGGTTTAGATTGTCACAGACGATATCACTTTTGTGGATCATCGAAGATAAGGTGGTACCTACTTAACGATAAGTCTTGGAAAGGATACACGTCGGTTTTCTTGTAAATTTGCGACTCAACAATATTTCCCCGATATCTTCTTAACCGTTGGTTTTTTCTGATTTTTCAAAACAGAGAATCTTATTCAGAATTCCAAAATACACAAAAAAGTCTTGTTGGTAAAATAAGATAAACTCAAGCGTTCGGCCAAAAAACGTCTTTAAGCCTCGGGAACGTTTAGAAAAAGACGGCCAGTTACTATTTCCCCGATATCTTCTTAACCGTTGGGTTCTTCTGATTTTTCAAAAAAGAGAATTTTATTCAGAATTCCAAAATACACAAAAAAGTCCTGTTGGTAAAATAAGATAAACTCAAGCGTTCGGCCAAAAAACGTCTTTAAGCCTCGGGAACGTTTAGAAAAAGACGGCCAGTTACTATTTCCCCGATATCTTCTTAACAGTTGGGTTTCTCTGATTTTTCAAAACAGAGAATCTTATTCAGAATTCCAAACTACACAAAAAAGTCCTCTTGATAAAAGAAGATAAACCCAAGCGTTCGGCCAAAAAACGTCTTTAAGCCTCGGGAACGTTTTAAAAAAGACGGGCAGTTACTATTTCCCCGATATCTTCTTAACCGTTGGGTTTCTCTGATTTTTCAAAAAAGAGAATCTTATTCAGAATTCCAAAATACACAAAAAAGTCCTGTTGGTAAAAGAAGATAAACCCAAGCGTTCGGCCAAAAAACGTCTTTAGGCCTCGGGGACGTTTTAAAAAAGACGGGCAGTTACTATTTCCCCGATATCTTTTTAACCGTTGGTTTTCTCTGATTTTTCAGAAAAGAGAATCTTATTCAGAATTCCAAAATACACAAAAAAGTCCTGTTGGTAAAAGAAGATAAACCCAAGCGTTCGGCCAAAAAACGTCTTTAGGCCTCGGGGACGTTTTAAAAAAGACGGGCAGTTACTATTTCCCCGATATCTTTTTAACCGTTGGTTTTTTCTGATTTTTCATAAAAAATAATCTTATTCAGAATTCCAAAATACACAAAAAAGTCCTTGGTAAAGGAAGATAAACCCAATAGTTCGGCCAAAAAACGTCTGTAAGCCTCGTGGACGTTTAAAAAAAGACGGGCGGTTACTATTTCCCCGATATCTTCTTAACCGTTGGTTTTTTCTGATTTTTCAAAAAGAGAATCTTATTGAGAATTCCAAAATACACAAAAACGTCCTCTTGATAAAAGAAGATAAACCCAAGCGTTCGGCCAAAAAACGTCTTTAAGCCTCGGGGACGTTTTAAAAAAGACAGCCAGTTACTATTTCCCCGATATCTTCTTAACCGTTAGGTTTCTATGATTTTTCGAAAAAAAGAATCTTATTGAGAATTCCAAAATACACAAAAAAGTCCTCTTGGTAAAAGAAGATAAACCCAAGCGTTCGGCCAGAAAACGTCTTTAAGTCTCGGGGACGTTTTAAAAAAGACGGCCAGTTACTATTTTCCCGATATCTTCGTAACCGTTGTTTTTTTCTGATTTTTCAAAAGTCAGCTGACAATGTTTAACGCACGCTGAATGGCTTCGAGGAATTTCTCGAGGACTGTAATCCTCATTACCTAACTTACGAAACGGATTGCTTCCTAAACGCTTGTGAGGACGAGTCAGGGTAATATAAAACAATATTGTTGATTGCTAAGTCTTTATTAAAACTAAATACATTATTTTTTTAAATTATATACCAGTATATACCATCGATGGGTTTTATGACGCCCACAATGCATATCTGACATAACCGATTGGTTTTGTGGCGCCCATGCACCATTGATCAAACACGGATAAGGGAACTATTACGAATAATAACAACAAATATAAATCCTGCTTATATTTTATATACCAGTATTAACTTTAATCCAGTTGCGATAATAAGCCACATTGGTAAAGACATCAGGTTTTCCCTTAGCACAAGGAATACCCCAAGAAACAACACCGTGTTGGACACCCTGACAGATCAATGGGCTTCCCGAATCCCCATCACATGCTCCTTGACCATTTCGTCCCGAAGTACACACATGTCCAGTTGCTATAGGGTAACTAGGTAAAGCTTCCTGACATTTTGCTGCACTAATCCAGCTTAAGGTTATATGCTGCAAACTGTTTGGGAATTGGTTGGATGGGTAACTCGTTACACCCCATCCTGATAACCAACATTGTATTCCAGGAGGAGTTGCGGAACTAGCAAGGGATATAGGAAGCACCAAGTGGCTAAATATAATCGTCGTAGCTGTCTTCACAACGGCTATGTCATCATATTTTTGGGTTGGTTCGTAAAATGCGTGGATTATGACCTGAGACACTTTGTAGGTAGCTCCCCCAGCGTTTAAAGTGTTTGTCCCGACAACTACTTGGATATCCTCAGGAGCCTTCCTGAAATAAGAAAGTTTGGGGTTGATTAAAGAAGTTGAGGTAAAATAATCGTATACATACCCAGTTACGCAATGAGCTGCAGTCAATATCCAGACACTGCTAAAAATTGAACCACCACAGAAATGGATGTTATTGTTTGTTCGTAGAGAAGCTTGATGAGGATATTGAGCTTCAGGAGCTATGGTTCCTCCGATTATCCTTCCCTTATTGTTTCTTGGTTCCAATAACGTTCCAGCTGTAAGGGAATTAATTTTGTAGCTTAGTCACCCACCCCCTTTTCTTAATCCTTAATAGATTTTTGACTTACCAAGAGCACAGCCGAAAACAAGACCAAACACAATTAAATTCTGCATCATTTTGGGAAATATAACTTACGTTTAGATACACAAATCTTTTTATAATAAATTTGATGAGTGTAGGAAAGTCATCATTTCGTGAATACTTCAACTATTCTAAGTTTTTGATTGTTTGACTAAACTGATAACATTTCCAAAGGTCCTCTGGTTTAGATTGTCACAGACGTTGTCACGTTTGTAGATCATCGAAGATAAGGTGGTACCTACTTAACGATAAGTCTTGGAAAGGATACACATGGGTTTTCTTATAAATTTGCGACTCAACAATATTTCTCCGATATCTTCTTAACCGTTGGGTTTTTCTGATTTTTCAAAAAAAAGAATCTTATTCAGAATTCCAAAATACACAAGAAAGTCCTGTTGGTGAAAGAAGATAAACCCAAGCGTTCGGCCCAAAAACGTCTTTAAGCCTCGGGGACGTTTTAAAAAAGACGGCCAGTTACTATTTCCCCGATATCTTCTTAACCGTTGGTTTTTTCTGACTTTTCTAAAAAAAGAATCTATTCAGAATTCTAAAATACACAAAAAAGTCCTCTTGGTAAAAGAAGATAAACCCAAGCCTTCGGCCAAAAAACGTCTTTAAGCCTCGGGAACGTTTAGAAAAAGACGCCCAGTTACTATCCCCCCGATATCTTCTTAACCGTTGGGTTTTTCTGATTTTTCAACAAAGAGAATCTTATTCAGAATTCCAAAATACACAGAAAAAGTCCTCTTGGTGAAAGAAGATAAACCCAAGCGTTCGGCCAAAAAACGTCTTTAAGCCTCGGGGACGTTTAGAAAAAGACGGGCAGTTACTATTTCCCCGATATCTTTTTAACCGTTGGTTTTTTCTGATTTTTCAAAAAAGAGAATCTTATTCAGAATTCCAAAATACACAAAAGAGTCCTCTTGGTAAAAGAAGATAAACCCAAGCGTTCGGCCAAAAAACGTCTTTAAGCCTCGGGAACGTTTTAAAAAAGACGGGCAGTTACTATTTCCCCGATATCTTCTTAACCGTTGGGTTTCTCTGATTTTTCAAAAAAGAGAATCTTATTCAGAATTCCAAAATACACAAAAAAGTCCTCTTGGTAAAAGGAGATAAACCCAAGCGTTCGGCCAAAAAACGTCTTTAAGCCTCGGGGACGTTTAGTAAAAGACGGGCAGTTACTATTTCCCCGATATCTTTTTAACCGTTGGTTTTTTCTGATTTTTCAAAAAAGAGAATCTTATTCAGAATTCCAAAATACACAAAAAAGTCCTGTTGGTAAAAGAAGATAAACCCAAGCGTTCGGCCAAAAAACTTCTTTAAGCCTCGGGGACTTTTTAAAAAAGACAGCCAGTTACTGTTTCCCCGATATCTTCTTAACCGCGGGGTTTCTATGATTTTTCAAAAAGGAGAATCTTATTCAGAATTCCAAAATACACAAAAGAGTCCTCTTGGTAAAAGACGATAAACCCAAGCGTTCGGCCAAAAAACGTCTTTAAGCCTCGGGGACGTTTTAAAAAAGACGGCCAGTTACTATTTCCCCGATATCTTCGTAACCGTTGTTTTTTTCTGATTTTTCAAAAGTCAGCTGACAATGTTTAACGCACGCTGAATGGCTTCGAGGAATTTCCCGAGGACTATAATCCTCATTACCTAACTTACGAAACGGATTGCTTCCTACGCGCTTGTGAGGACAGGTCAGGGTAATATAAAACAAAATTGTTTATTGCTACGTCTTTATTAAGTCAAAAATTATATACCAGTATTACTTTTAATCCAGTCGCGATAATACGCCACGCTGGTAAAGACATCGGGATTTCCAACAGCACAAGGAATTCCCCAAGAAACAACACCATGTTGGACACCCTGAGAGATCAATGGGCCACCAGAATCTCCTTCACAAGCTCCTTGCCCTCTTGGTGCTAAAGTACATACATGCCCAGAACTTATAGGGTAACCAGGTAAATTTTGCTGACACTGCCCGATACTAATGGAGGTTAAGGCAATATGTTGCAAACTGTTTGGAATTTGACTTGATGGGTAAGAGGTTAAACCCCATCCTGATAACCAACATTGCAGACCACCTGGGGTAGCTGAAGCAGCAAGGGCAATAGGAAGAGCTAAGTTGGTAAAAGTAATAGGGGTTGCTAATCGCACTACAGCGATGTCGTTGTAATTATTTTGTGGGTTATAAAGTGCATGTACAATGATTTGAGACACCGGATGATGAACTCCACCTGAGTTTAAAGTATTGGTGCCGACAACTACTTGGATAGCACTAGGAGTCTGCCTGTAATAAAATATTTTTGAACTTTCCCAAAGAAAATTATCTTATACATACCGATTTACGCAATGAGCTGCTGTTAAGATCCAGACAGTGCTAAAGATTGAACCACCACAGAAATGCCGATTTTGATTTGATCTTAGAGAAACTTGATGAGGATATTGGCCTGCCGATGCAATTTGTCCTCCAACAATCTTTTCTCCTTTGTTCGATGTTTCCTGGATCGACCCAGCTGTAATAGAATTAATCAAGAATAAACCTCCCTATTCCTGCGTTACTCGAACCCCATCTACTTCCATAAATGTTAAAACAGATTTTTTTACTTACCAAGGGTACCACCAAGAAGGCACGCAAGTACAATTAGATGCTTTACCATTTTGATAAGTGCTGGTTCTGTTTCGATGAGGATCCTTTAAATTTGAGAAATTGTTTGTCAATTAAACACTTAAAGTGTTCTATTTTTATTTTATTTGTCTCCTGATAATGTTTTATCAAATTTTTTGTTTAAGATTAGGTACCGAATTATGAATCATGTCCGGTAGAGTAAACAGCTTGAAGTATTTAGCAAGGATACTAAGGAGAATCTAAAAGGTAGACAAAGAATGATAAGACTGTGTTTTCGAACAATAATCTACGGAAGAGAAACGTTAGCCCTTAAGATTTATTCCGAAACTGCAGGTCTATCGATTGGCATCGAAAAATATTCAGTGATATATTTGAAATAAGAAAGTTCGGGTTATTTCCGGTAAAACCGGAAGTGCTCCAGGTGATTCACCTTGCCCATCTTCTCCTCTACAACTTTTGTCCATGAAGCATCTCTCTAGCTCTTCACACAAACGCGCTAGACCAGGGAGAGACAGGAGAAATTTGCTTGAAGAATTTTCTGAACTTCAAGTGACTATAACTCGGGTAACCGTAGATTTTAGGATAGAAGTTGTATTTAACTTTATGCTCAGAATTGATTGGTCCATTGATTGGCACCGAAAAATATACGGTTTTCCGTTTCAAATAACAAAGTATGGGCTACTTCCGGCAAAATCGGAAGTGATCCAGGTGATTTATCTAGCGCAATCGTTAGCCCGCGTCCTCCTCTACAATTTTTCTCAATAAATCACCCTTCTAGCTCTTCACACAAACGCGCTAGACCCGGGAGAGACAGAAAAATATTTGCATAGTAAATTTTCTGAACTTCGAGTGACTATAACTCGGGTAACCGTAGATTTTACGATAACGGTTGTATTACATTTTATGCTCAGAATTGACAGATCTATCGATTCGCACCGAAAAATATACAGTGTTGCATTTGAAACAACAAACTTTGGGTTACTTCCGGCAAAACCGGAAGCGCTCCAGGTGATTCAGCTAGTCCATTCGTTAGTTCACGTCCTCCTCTATAACTTTGCTCAAAGAAGTTCCTCTCTAGCTCTTTAAATAAAACGCTACAGCGGGGAGAGACAGGAGAATATTTTCATGATACATTTTCTGAACTTCGAGTGACTATAACTCGGGTAACCGTAGATTTTAGGATAGAAGTTGTATTTAACTTTATGTTCAGAATTGATTGATCCATCGATTGGCACCGAAAAATATACTATATTTTATTAGAAATAACAAAGTATGGGTTATTTCCGGCGAAACCGGAAGTGCTCCAGGTGATTCAGCTAGTCCATTCGTTAGCTCGTGTCCTCCTCTACAACTTTTCTCAAAGAAGTACCTCTCTAGCTCTTTAAATAAAAACGCTACAGCGGGGAGAGACAGGAGAATATTTCCATGATACATTTTCTGAACTTCGAGTGACTATAACTCGGGTAACCGTAGATTTTAGGATAGAAGTTGTATTTAACTTTATGTTCAGAATTGATTGGTCCATCCATTGGCATAAAAAAATATACTACATTCTATTAGAAATAACAAAGTTCGGGTTATTTCCGGCGAAACCGGAAGTGCTCCAGGTGATTCATCTAGTCCATTCCATAGCCCGCGTCCTCCTCTACAACTTTTCTCAAAGAAGTACGTCTCTAGCTCTCTAAATAAAAACGCTACAGCGGGGAGAGACAGGAGAATATTTCCATGATACATTTTCTGAACTTCGAGTGTCTATAACTCGGGTAACCGTAGATTTTAGGATAGAAGTTGTATTTAACTTTATGTTCAGAATTGATTGGTCCATCCATTGGCATAAAAAAATATACTACATTCTATTAGAAATAACAAAGTTCGGGTTATTTCCGGCGAAACCGGAAGTGCTCCAGGTGATTCATCTAGTCCATTCGATAGCCCGCGTCCTCCTCTACAACTTTTCTCAAAGAAGTACGTCTCTAGCTCTTTAAATAAAAACGCTACAGCGGGGAGAGACAGCAGAATATTTCCATAACTTTTCTGAACTTCAAGTGACTATAACTCAGGTAACCGTAGATTTTAGGATAGAAGTTGTATTTAACTTTATGTTCAGAATTGATTGCTCCATCCATTGGCATGAAAAAATATACTAGATTCTATTAGAAATAACAAAGCTCGGGTTATTTCCGGCGAAACCGGAAGTACTCCAGGTGATTCAACTGGTCCATTCGTTAGCTCGCGCCCTCCTCTACAACTTTGCTTAAAGAAATACCCCTCTAGCTCTTTAACTAAAAACGCTACAGCGGGGAGAGACTGAAGAATATTTCCATGATACATTTCCTGAACTTCGAGTGACTATAACTCGGGTAATCGTAGATTTTAGGATAGAAGTTGTATTTAACTTTATGCTCAGAATTAATTAGTCCATCGATTGTCATCTAAAAATATACTATATTCTATTAGAAATAACAAAGTTCGGGTTATTTCCGGCGAAACCGGAAGTGCTCCAGGTGATTCAGCTAGTCCATTCGTTAGCTCGTGTCCTCCTCTACAACTTTTCTCAAAGAAGTACCTCTCTAGCTCTCTAAATAAAAACGCTACAGCGGGGAGAGACTGAAGAATATTTCCATGATACATTTTCTGAACTTCGAGTGACTATAACTCGGGTAACCGTAGATTTTAGAATAGAAGTTGTATTTAACTTTATGTTCCGAATTGATTGGTCCATCGATTGGCATCGAAAAATATACTGTATTCCATTTGAAATAACAAACTGCGGGTTACTTCCGGCGAAACCGGAAGTGCTCCAGGTGATTCAGCTAGTCCATTCGTTAGCCCATATCCTCCTCTACAACTTTTCTCAATAAAGCACCCCTCTAGTTTTTCACACAAACGCGCTAGACCAAGGAGAGACAGAACTTCGAGTGACTATAACTCGGGTTACCGTAGATTTTAGGATAGCAGTTGTATGCTCAGAATTGACGGGAAACAAACTTCTTTCCCATGCATGGCAATCCTAAAACGTTTGATCTTGACATTTTAGCCGCTTTTCCCACGCAAATCATTGCCAGAAATTAAAAAAAAAACTAAATTTTTGTTCACAGACTTTATACCTTAGTACTGTAGTCTTTAGGCGTTCTAATATTGAAAGATAAGGTGGTGTCGATTTATTTTTTGAAAAGAAGAAGATAACTTAGAGAGTAGCCCTCGTATGTGCTTGCTTTGTTTCCCGCCTTTACAAAATCTTAGGTAAAAAAAAAATTGTATCAAGTGAGAAAGGTGTTCGAAATGTCAGATTTAAAAAGTCAAAAATAGATTGAAGCTGTAAAATGTGGTCTTGTACTACGAATCTAGGCCCTTTTATCATTCTTTTTATCGAAAGAAACTATAAATACAACAACAAAAATATATAAAGTGTTACCTAACATAATTCCTTGAAATTTTGTGTGACAGATAAAAAATGGTTGTGAGATGTTCCACGCAACAATTATTAAATTCTAGTAAGAATATTGTGTTTAGAAAAAATCTACAATTATGTAAGCGACCTAGTCTTTGCCTTTTTGACGACCTTCATAAAAGACAGCTATTTTATCATAGCAAACCTAATGTTAGGTTATGTGTCTTCCGATGTTATCATTCTTCGAGAGAACCTAGGACTACCCTTGGAAAATTATCACCACAAGAGGTATTTTAACTTTAGTTTCATGTTCTAAACTTATTTGAGAAGTTTTTTGCTTAAAATGTATGTTTTAAGGGGAACAATAAGAGTTGTTACGAAACGTTCGATTGTATGCATTCGAGGTAATACCCAGTAAAAAATATCTCAAGTTTTTTATTTAACGTACAGTTTATTACAAACCTATTAAGGTAAATTAAATAAAATACAATCATACTAAACTATTTTTGGTGTGTTAGAATAAAGATTTTCCTAAAATAATCGAGACAATTAGATTTGCCCCGATTTTTAAATTTGGAGGCAATAGGAAAAGGATAAATTCAACAATTTTATTTAAAACTACGGGTGGTAACATTAATCTATGCTTCAAACTATAATCTGCAATTAATAAACCTGCCGAAATAATTTTCGCAGGAACCCCAAGGTTAAATAAAACCGAGTAATCGATGTTAAACGTTTCCAAAATATTCTTGACCTGAACAAAAATAAATTTAACAAAACCAGGTAAGAAATATAAATTACCATTTAAGGTTTGATTAAGGGTTGCAATTTCAAAGCAGAGTTTGTTTAAACCTTTTTGGCAAATTCCAAGAATTGGGTTAAAACCAAACCCGGAAGGGCAGGTTAACTTGCTTGGTGTTCTATTCTCATTACAAGTAATGTATTCGGAACAATTTTTCAGGTTTGGTAATTTTCCTTCCCTTTTACAAATCCCTTGACAAGTCCTCGTGCTTAAATTATATACGGAATTTTCATCGCAGGCTTGTAATTTCCCTAAACCTCCCCCGCATTGGTAATACAACGAAGCATCCCCTGGATAAACATTAACGTTGCTTAACATCCCACAGGTTACTTGAAAACAATTAGAATTTTCTAATTGGATTATGCATTTTCCCAAGGTTTGGTTATAAATGTGCATTGGGGGGCATTCAAATGTCTTTGGGGCATCGTCTTCGCATTTGGTAAATCGACTGCAATTATTAATGTCTGGGAAAATTCCATTTGGACGTAGACATTTAATTCCACGTTTTGGAGAACATTCAGGGGGTGGGGTGCTTGTACATTGGTATGTTTTGGGGTTGCAGTAGATATTCGGGTTGTTAGGCGAACCTTGACAGGAAGTGTTTGACCAAATGGAACCTCCAATACAGAGTTTTTGTGTGTAGCAATCCAGGCAAGATACACCAAAAGTATCACATCCTGGGGTGAAAAATTCGGCGGCCACAGACGTAATTGCTAGCTAGAAATTCAAATATTAAAAGTTTTAGCTTAAAGTAATCCCGGAAACAGTCCCTATCGTCTTTCAGCCTCGGGGACGTTTTAAAAAAGACGCGCAGTTACTATTTCCCCGATATCTTCGTAACGGTTGGTTTTTTCTGATTTTTAAAAAAGAAGAATCTTATGCAGAATTCCAAAATACACAAAAATGTCCTCTTGGTAAAAGACGATAAACCCAAGCGTTCGGCCAAAAAACGTCTTTAAGCCTCGGGGACGTTTAGAAAAAGACGGGCAGTTACTATTTCCCCGATATCTTCTTAACCGTTGGGTTTGTCTGATTTTTCAAAAAAAAGAACCTTATTCAGAATTCCAAAATACACAAAAAAATCCTCTTGGCAAAAGAAGATAAACCCAAGCGTTCGGCCAAAAAACGTCGTTAAGCCTCGGGGACGTTTAGAAAAAGACGGACAGTTACTATTTCCCCGATATCTTCTTAACCGTTGGGTTTTTCTGATTTTTCTAAACAAAGAATCTTATTCAGAATTCCAAAATACACAAAAAAGTCCTCTTGGCAAAAGAAGATAAACCCAAGCGTTCGGCCAAAAAACGTCTTTAAGCCTCGGGGAGGTTTTAAAAAAGACGGGCCGTTACTATTTCCCCGATATCTTCCTAACCGTTGCTTTTTTCTGATTTTTCAAAAAAAAGAATCTTATTCAGAATCTCAAAATACACAAAAAAGTCCTCATGGTAAAAGAAGATAAACCCAAGCGTTCGGCCAAAAAACGTCTTTAAGCCTCGGGGACGTTTAGAAAAAGACGGGCAGTTACTATTTCCGCGATATCTTCTTTACCGTTGGTTTTTTCCGATTTTTCAAAAAAAGGAATCTTATTTAGAATTCCAAAATACACAAAAAAGTCCTCTTGGTAAAAGAAGATAAATCCAAGCGTTCGGCCAAAAAACGTCTTTAAGCTGCGGGGACGTTTAGAAAAAGGCGGGCAGTTACTATTTCCGCGATATCTTCTTTACCGTTGGTTTTTTCTGATTTTTCAAAAAAAAAAATCTTATTCAGAATTCCAAAATACACAAAAAAGTCCTCTTGGTAAAAGAAGATAAATCCAAGCGTTCGGCCAAAAAACGTCTTTAAGCTGCGGGGACGTTTAGAAAAAGGCGGGCAGTTACTATTTCCCCGATATCTTCTTAACCGTTGGGTTTTTCTGATTTTTCAAAAAAAAAGAATCTTATTCAGAATTCCAAAATACACAAAAAAGTCCTGTTGGTAAAAGAAGATAAACCCAAGCGTTCGGCCAAAAAACGTCTTTAAGCCTCGGGGAAGTTTAGTTACTATTTCCCCGATGCCATCTAGCGGCGTCCTATATAAACTGTTGTTGAAACCCGCCCTAGGTCACAAAATAAACGATTTTTTCTTTCTAGGGTGTGTTTACTTTTAAATGGAAGCGCGATAAAATGTTATTCTATAAATATTCGATACTTACCACAAAAAAAATTAAAGAAAAATATTTCTTATTGCAAATCATGGTTGATGCCGGTACGAACGGCCTCGTAGAAGTAACTGTAATGGATTTGCGTAGAAAATAATGCAAATATAATAATTTACAGAGTTCTCATCCTTATCTTATGTCAACTAAGCAAGTAAATAATATTTTATTAACTTCAAAGAATTCGGTGGAACAAAGAAAAATTTGTTTAAGCTTTTAATCCGTTTTTCCTGAAATTGAATTTTGGTTAGCAGCGACGCGCATTATTTGACTGTAAATTAATTTCCACGCATAAGGTGCGTGTACATGAAAATAATTTTTGATATTATGAATCGTTGTCGGCAAATATCAAACTGTGGCACGATCTGTAAAGTCCAAGCCCGGTTCTTTTAGTAAACATAGACGAATATTATTAAAAATTCCTTGTGTATTCAAGGATTTTGATAAGGTAACAAGATTTAGTAACAAAATATTTGTGTAAATGCGTGCGTTTGACGCAGTTATTCCCATTATTTTTCTTACGTAGCAAATTCATGTAATTAGAAAATATTTGCTCTTGTATAAAACAAAGTCCTCCGGTAAATAAAGGAAAGGAAGGATATAATGTTTCTTTTAAGCCATTTTTCGGGTCAAATTAAATTTTCTTTTACAATTTTAGTGAGAGACTTTGAAAAGAGTACAAAACAGGAAATAATTTTGTTTATTTTTACACCAATCAATACTTTTTTAAACTTGAATGGCTTGACAGCTCGAGAAGGGACGCTGTCTTCTGAGAGGATTGCAGACAGGACCGCATTTATGAATAAAAGGAAGAAGCGCCGATTTTTTTTCAGATCATTAGAGTTGAAAAAAAATCGCATCATGGCTCAGGAAGGCATTTTTCCCGACGTCCTGAGCTTCTCTTACTATCGTAGTCTACTCTTTCCGGTTTTTGACTTCTTTCATCCGATTTTCTGCCCCTAAGCCTTACTGTACCAATACAATATGGAGACACCCATAGATCCTTTCATTTTTCTGTACTAATTGACGCTTTAGTATAATAGCCACAAGCGCGTCTGCTTTTGATGCAATTACGTCATCGGAAGGTCTTATTAAACAAAAGCACAACTATATAAAAGTTTTATTGCCATTAATCTACATTATAGGATTGGATTAAGTGGTAGAAAAAATTTCCCCGATATCTTCTTAACCGTTGGTTTTTTCTGATTTTTCAAAAAAAAGAATCTTATTCAGAATTCCAAAATACACAAAAAAGTCCTGTTGGTAAAAGAAGATAAACCCACGCGTTCGGCCAAAAAACGTCTTTAGGCCTCGGGGACATTCTAAAAAAGACGGGCAGTTACTATTTCCCCGATATCTTTTTAACCGTTGGTTTTTTCTGATATTTCAAAAAAAAGAATCTTATCAGAATTCCAAAATACACAAAAAAGTCCTGTTGGTAAAAGAAGATAAACCTAAGCGTTCGGTCAAAAAACGTCTTTAGGTCTCGGGGACGTTTTAAAAAAGACGGCCAGTTACTATTTCCCCGATATCTTTTTAACCGTTGGTTTTTTCTGATATTTCAAAAAAAAGAATCTTATTCAGAATTCCAAAATACACAAAAAAGTCCTCCTGGTAAAAGAAGATAAACCCAAGCGTTCGGCCAAAAAACGTCTTTAGGCCTCGGGGACGTTTTAAAAAAGACAGGCAGTTACTATTTCCCCGATATCTTTTTAACCGTTGGTTTTTTCTGATATTTCAAAAAAAAGAATCTTATTCAGAATTGCAAAATACACAAAAAAGTCCTCCTGGTAAAAGAAGATAAACCCAAGCGTTCGGCCAAAAAACGTCTTTAAGCCTCGGAGACGTTTTAAAAAAGACGCTTTAGTATAATAGGCGCAAGAGCGTCTGCTTTTGGTGCAATTACGTCATCGGAAGGTCTTATTAAACAAAAACACAACTATATAAAAGTTTTATTGCCATTAATCTACATTACAGGATTGGATTAAGTAATAGGAAAAATTTGATTTACCAAATTTGTAAATCCTCGCTGCAACAAAGCCAACTCCTGAAGAAACGCTCCTCCGGTTACAGCATTAAGATTCCCAATAACCATATTCAAAAAATTTAAAAGAAAATTCCTTGTCGGATCATTTACCGCCCTTGCAGATCTCTTATTCGAACTACTAATAAACATGTTAAAGAAATATCTAACAGTTTCTCTAACATAAACCAAAAAATCTACACCTCTTTTTATAAAACAATTCAAAGTGTGGGCTACTATCGAAGCAAATAATCCAGGAGGTTCGCTTTTCTTCGTGAAAGTAACCAAACCAGTAATGGTAACGTCGAAAAATCCCAAGACGAAATCCCTTGCGGCTTTTATAATTGGGTCTGTTGCGGCAAAAAGCATTTTTTTTAGAAAATTTAATAGAGAGTCGAAGATGGACAATGGAGTAGGTATTAGACCTATTCGGGAATTTATTTCCTCTTCTGGAAGAGATGGAGTCTTGGAAAGGGTTGTTTGATTTTCTTCCAGAGGTGCAGGGCCTATTCGGGAATTTATTTCCTCCTCTGGAAGAGATGGAGTCTTTGGAAAGGTTGTTTGATTTTCCTCCAGAGGTGCAGCAGCGTCTATTCGGGAATTTATTTCCTCTTCTGGAAGAGATGGAGTCTTGGAAGGGGTTGTTTGATATTCCTCCAGAGGTGCTGCAGCGTCTTGTGATTTCGGTTCTTCTTCTTCGAGTGGTAGATCTCGTTTATGTCTTCCATTTTCAAAAATATTTTTGATGTGATTCACATTTCCTTCAGTCAGTCCCTTACCATTTGGATGAACCTTTATTTTACCACATTCTACAGTTGTTAGCTAAAAATAATTTAAAAGAAACTAGAATTAAATAAAGACTGGAAAAATACTTACGTATACTGCTGCAAGGACGTATACTGTGATATATTTAGGATTCATTATCTATCACCTTCGTTTTTGCCCGAAATATGAATGAAACAAACTTCTTTGAACAATTCTGTGCTACGTAATCGGTTATCAGACTTTATCTACATTTAATTTATGGATTGTAAATTTTCATAAACGCCTCTGTGTTTATTCAAGAGTATCCTTAGGAAAGTATTTTGGCCCTACCGTTTCCATAGCAACCGAACGGGAATTTTTCAAAGCCGACCATGAGGAAGACGGTTTTGTAAGGTCAACATTTTCTTCGTGTTGGGGATCAAAGACGCATTGCGGTATCGAAACAGTATAGCGGTATGTTGTACCTTATACTTCCCCGAAGCCTTCTACGAAAGTACGGCCCTACCGTTTCCATAGCAACCGAACGGGAATTTTTCAAAGCCGACCGTGACGAAGACGGTTTTGTAAGATCTACATTTTCCTCGTGTTGAGGATCAAAGACGCATTGCGGTATCGAAACAGTGTTGCGGTATATTGTACCTTATACTTCCCCGAAGCCTTCTACGAAAGTACGGCCCTACCGTTTCCATAGCAACCGAACGGGAATTTTTCAAAGCCGACCGTGACGAAGACGGTTTTGTAAGATCAATATTTTCCTCGTGTTGGGGATCGAAGATGCGTTGCGGTATCGAAACAGTGTTGCGGTATGTTGTGCCTTATACTTCCCCGAAGCCTTCTACGAAAGTATGGCCCTACCGTTTCCATAGCAACCGAACGGGAAATTTTCAAAGCCGACCGTGACGAAGACGGTTTTGTAAGATCTACATTTTCCTCGTGTTGAGGATCAAAGACGCATTGCGGTATCGAAACAGTGTTGCGGTATATTGTACCTTATACTTCCCCGAAGCCTTCTACGAAAGTACGGCCCTACCGTTTCCATAGCAACCGAACGGGAATTTTTCAAAGCCGACCGTGACGAAGACGGTTTTGTAAGATCAATATTTTCCTCGTGTTGGGGATCGAAGATGCGTTGCGGTATCGAAACAGTGTTGCGGTATGTTGTGCCTTATACTTCCCCGAAGCCTTCTACGAAAGTATGGCCCTACCGTTTCCATAGCAACCGAACGGGAAATTTTCAAAGCCGACCGTGACGAAGACGGTTTTGTAAGATCTACATTTTCCTCGTGTTGAGGATCAAAGACGCATTGCGGTATCGAAACAGTGTTGCGGTATATTGTACCTTATACTTCCCCGAAGCCTTCTACGAAAGTACGGCCCTACCGTTTCCATAGCAACCGAACGGGAATTTTTCAAAGCCGACCGTGACGAAGACGGTTTTGTAAGATCAATATTTTCCTCGTGTTGGGGATCGAAGATGCGTTGCGGTATCGAAACAGTGTTGCGGTATGTTGTGCCTTATACTTCCCCGAAGCCTTCTACGAAAGTATGGCCCTACCGTTTCCATAGCAACCGAACGGGAAATTTTCAAAGCCGACCGTGACGAAGACGGTTTTGTAAGATCAATATTTTCCTCGTGTTGGGGATCGAAGATGCGTTGCGGTATCGAAACAGTGTTGCGGTATGTTGTACCTTATACTTCCCCGAAGCCTTCTACGAAAGTACGGCCCTACCGTTTCGATAGCAACCGAACGAGAATTTTTAAAGGACGTGGTATCGAAATAGCATTGCGGTATATCGTGCCTTAACTTTTCTGGAAGTCGGCTGCGAAATCAAAACAAAGACACCCATGTCTACAAGACAACTCTTGATCGTTTCCGAACTTGCTAGGATTTGACGGATTTAAAGTCCGTTCTGGTTTTTATTGTTACAGGTCGATACCGTACTACGTGCCAACGAATATAGTCATGAGTTTTCCAGCGGAGGTTCGGTAAAATCCTACGACTCGAACCAATTAGCATCAAATAACCCTATCGAGGATACACGATCTGAAGCGACATGTTTACTCACAACGGGTTAGTGATCAACCAAAACGAGAAAGTGGAAGACGTAATCGATTTATGTTTTATAGGAGTTCTCGTTGGAGTCTTCGATGGCCACGGAGGAGGAGCATGTGCTCAAGTAATCGCCAAACGTTTATACAAATACATTGCCTCTTGTTTACTACCTCCGGATCATCTAAAAAAATACATAACGTCGCTAGAAACAGCAGAGCCGTTGGGATTGATAGAAACGTACAACGATAAAGTGCAATTTGTGGAAGACGTTCGCGATATTTATCTGAAAAGCTTTTCGGATTTTGTTAAAGACTTGTCTAAGGTATTTGATTTTTTTTTTTAGAAATCGTGTCTTTAATTTTAGCTTCCAGGATGGGTATAAGAGCGGGTTTGATATGCGCAAGGCTTTGGAGACGGCTTTTGTCCGACTCGACGACGACCTTTCCAAAGAAGCTCTTCCCGATTCTTCGGAGAAGGTTAACATGAAGACCTTATCGGTAGCAATGTCTGGAGCTGTAAGCTGCGTGGGTCATATTGATGGACCCCATCTCCATATTGCCCACGTGGGGGATTGTAACGCAATCATAGGTAAGTGTTGTTTTTGGATGTTGAATTAATTTATTTTAGAATGATTTTAGGATCCTTAACCGATACCAATTCCTGGCGTGTAAACAAACTCACCACCGAACACAATACGTACAATCAAGATGAGGTGGATCGGATAATCAAGGAGCATCCTTACAATGAAAGCAGTACCGTCATTAAAATGGAACGGTTACTAGGACAACTCGCGCCGTTAAGAGCCTTCGGGGATTTTAGATACAAATGGAGCAAACAAATAATGACGGACGTCGTGGTAAAACATTTCGGTGCAAATTCAATGCCTTCGAATTATTACACCCCTCCTTATCTAACCGCGAAACCGGAAGTTATCTACCATAGACTAACTCCAAGAGATAAGTTCCTTGTAATCGCATCAGATGGCTTATGGGATATTATTTCCCCTTTACAAGTTGTTCGTTTAGTTGGCGAACACATGAGCGGGAAAGTTACCCTTAGTCCTTTAAAGCTTCCGCGCCGGAATATGAAATTAACGGAAATTAATGAAATGTTACTCCAACGAAAAGAAGGCCTTAAAATGAAACCGAAAGATAGGAACGCAGCTACGCATTTGATTCGAAATGCGCTTGGTGGAACTGAGTATGGAATCGATCATGGCAAGCTATCTCAATTATTAAGTTTGCCTGATGATGTCAGTCGGGTGTTTCGTGACGATATTACAATAACTGTCGTTTATTTTGATTCGGAATATTTAAGGCATTGTCCTGCGTAACATGGATGTACATTGTTTCTAATGAGTGCCATATTTTCTTCCAAGACATGGAAGGTTTTGTCCATTGTTTTTGTTATTCGTGAAATTTATTTTCATAAAGATTATCTGAAACTGTGGAAATTTTATTTTTCCCTCCTTTCCTTTATCCCGCCCGGAAAGTCTTGTTCTCGAGTTTTGATGCTCAGATTCCATGTACCTACAACTGAAGACGTGGTTTCTGTGTCGGTGTTGCTTTATAATGTGCTGTAGCATTATCTTGATCGGCGGTTATGTTTTCCGGTATATCCATCCGGATTTTGTAAGGTATCAACATTTTCCTCGTGGTGGGGATCGAAGACGCATTGTGATATCGAAACGGTGTTACGGTATGGTCTACCTTATGCTTCCGCGAAGCCTTCTACGAAAGTACGGCCCTACCATTTCCATAGCAACCGAACGGGAATTTTTCAAGGCCGACCGTGAGGAAGACGCTTTTGTAAGATTGACATTTTTCTCGTGTTGTAGATCGAAGACGCATTGTAGTATCGAAACAACGTTGCGGTTAGTTGTACCTTATGGTTCTCCAAAGCCTTCTACGACAGTACAGCCCTACCATTTCGATAGCAACCGAACGGGAATTTTTCAAAGCCGACCGTGGGGAAGACGATTTTGTAAGATTGACATTTTTCTCGTGTTGTGGATCGAAGACGCATTGTGGTATCGAAACAACGTTGCGGTATGTTGTACCTTATGGTTCTCCAAAGCCTTCTACGAAAGTACAGCCCTACCATTTCGATAGCAACCGAACGGGAATTTTTCAAATCCGACCGCGAGGAAGACGCTTTTGTAAGATTGACATTTTTCTCGTGTTGGAATCGAAGACGCATTGCGGTATCGAAACAACGTTGCGGTATGTTGTACCTTATGGTTCTCCAAAGCCTTCTACGAAAGTACAGCACTACCATTTCGATAGCAACCGAACGGGAATTTTTCAAAGCCGACCATGAGGAAGACGATTTTGTAAGATTGACATTTTCCTCGTGTTGTGGATCGAAGACGCATTGTGGTATCGAAACAACGTTGCGGTATGTTGTACCTTATGGTTCTCCAAAGCATTCTACGAAAGTACAGCCCTACCGTTTCCATAGCAACCGAACGGGAATTTTTCAAAGCCGACCGCGAGGAAGACGATTTTGTAAGATTGACATTTTTCTCGTGTTGTGGATCGAAGACGCATTGTGGTATCGAAACAACGTTGCGGTATGTTATACCTTATGGTTCTCCAAAGCCTTCTACGAAAGTACGGGCCTGCCGTTTCCACAGCAACCGAACGGGAATTTTTCAAAGCCGACCGTGAGGAAGACGCTTTTGTAAGATTAACATTTTTCTCGTGTTGGGGATCGAAGACGCATTGTGGTATCGAAACAACGTTGCGGTATGTTGTACCTTATGGTTCTCCAAAGCCTTCTACGAAAGTACAGCCCTACCATTTCGATAGCAACCGAACGGGAATTTTTCAAAGCCGACCACGAGGAAGACGCTTTTGTAAGATTAACATTTTCCTCGTGTTGGGAATCGAAGACGCATTGCGGTATCGAAACAGTGTTGCGGTATGTTGTGCCTTATGGTTCCCCGAAGACTTCTACGAAAGTACGGCCCTACCGTTTCCATAGTAACCGAACGGGAATTTTTCAAAGCCGACCGTGAGGAACACACTTTTGTAAGATTAACATTTTCCTCGTGTTGAGGATCAAAGACGCATTGCGGTATCGAAACAATGTTGCGGTATGTTGTACCTTATGGTTCTCCAAAGCCTTCTACGAAAGTACAGCCCTACCATTTCGATAGCAACCGAACGGGAATTTTTCAAAGCCGACCACGAGGAAGACGCTTTTGTAAGATTAACATTTTCCTCGTGTTGGGAATCGAAGACGCATTGCGGTATCGAAACAGTGTTGCGGTATGTTGTGCCTTATGGTTCCCCGAAGACTTCTACGAAAGTACGGCCCTACCGTTTCCATAGTAACCGAACGGGAATTTTTCAAAGCCGACCGTGAGGAACACACTTTTGTAAGATTAACATTTTCCTCGTGTTGAGGATCAAAGACGCATTGCGGTATCGAAACAATGTTGCGGTATGTTGTACCTTATGGTTCTCCAAAGCCTTCTACGAAAGTACAGCCCTACCATTTCGATAGCAACCGAACGGGAATTTTTCAAAGCCGACCACGAGGAAGACGCTTTTGTAAGATTAACATTTTCCTCGTGTTGGGAATCGAAGACGCATTGCGGTATCGAAACAGTGTTGCGGTATGTTGTGCCTTATGGTTCCCCGAAGACTTCTACGAAAGTACGGCCCTACCGTTTCCATAGTAACCGAACGGGAATTTTTCAAAGCCGACCGTGAGGAACACACTTTTGTAAGATTAACATTTTCCTCGTGTTGAGGATCAAAGACGCATTGCGGTATCGAAACAATGTTGCGGTATGTTGTACCTTATGGTTCTCCAAAGCCTTCTACGAAAGTACAGCCCTACCATTTCGATAGCAACCGAACGGGAATTTTTCAAAGCCGACCGTGAGGAAGACGCTTTTGTAAGATTGACATTTTTCTCGTGTTGGGGATCGAAGACGCCTTGTGGTATCGAAACAATGTTGCGGTATGTTGTACCTTATGGTTCTCCAAAGCCTTCTACGAAAGTACAGCCCTATCATTTCGATAGCGACCGAACGGGAATTTTTCAAAGCCGACCGTGGGGAAGACGATTTTGTAAGATTGACATTTTTCTCGTGTTGGGGATCGAAGATGCATTGCGGTATATCGTACCTTGAGGTTTCTGGAAGGCGGCTGGAAAACAAAGATATCCCGGTTGTCTTCCTTTGTTTCTCCTGTTTTCCCCAAAAATTATTTCGTGCAAGTGTGAGATACGACATTCCGCGCTTCCTCGCTCTTGATACTCTTTTCTGCTGTATCCGTCTGGGTTCCGGATGAAGAATAGGCCCAGGGAATCCCCTGCCAGTCGTAAAAGGCGACTAAATGGGTCCCACCTTTCCCTTCCTTCTTATCCTCTCCCTGTCAGCATTATCCTTCCCTTTATTCGCGAGGCGGTCAAAAATTGTGAAGTGTTTGTAGAAAAAAAACTTGGTGCTAATGGTAAGCAAAAGGGGAGGTTTAAATTACTTTTGAACTTTAATTGGTAAGAAGCAAAATTAAAATTATAGGAAATTATTTCTATCAAAAAAATTTTTAGACGTTCAAGAGCGTGGGCTTGGGAACTGTCTGGGATTCGAATTTGCGGTGTAGAGAGTTGCTTAAAGGTTAGTGCTAAATTGGTTATTCAAGAAATAAAATTGGTCGTGGTAGAATTCAAGTTGGTCCCACGTTGGGCGCCAATTTTTAAACTCTTTAGGGCGGAATCGTTTTTTTACGATTGATTAGGCAAGAAATCTTTATTAACATTAAAATAATACAAAGTAATCTTAAAATTTACGGTTGTGCTTGTATAGAAATTGGAGTTGGATCCGATTTTCCGGTCACCATGTAATACCTGAAAAAAAACTTTTAGTAAACTTTCTTTTACTTACGATTTAAAATTACTCACCGCTTTTTAAGCAACCTCCATGTGTTTTTGTTACAAACAAACATGAAAAATATTATAACTCCAATCCCTGCGTTGCAAACCTCTGCCAGGTACCATAAAAATGGGAAATTTCCTATTTTCCATTTAACAGCCCACTGGATGATTTCCACTGACCAGTTGATTCCCATAGCGAACATCAACTTTACGTAGACTTTAAATCTAAAAAATTAAAGTCCTTAGATAGCTCGCTACTATACTAAAAAAAATACCTTCCTCTAGCTTCGGAGTTATGCGACTGACTTCCTTCTCCTCTTAGCACCGCAGTTTGTTTACGAGTTTTTATGATTTTCCAAGAAGTAGCAACAAATAAAGAAATGTTAATTGTAATAAGAAGTCCAACAGGGCCATAAAAATAAAAAAGTTCAGTGTATCCCACTAGAATAAGATAAAAGAATTGTTTGGGTTGTTAAATTTGAAAATAAGTCCGCACCTTTAAACCAGACGTCGGTAGGATTAAAAGGAGCATACCATGACTTTGATGGAACAATATAATGCATGGTAATGACGAAGAGGATTAACACCGAAGGTGTTCCCCATGCATAGAGACTGTACTTCAGAAAACCTCTCTTGTCGTTATTTAGAATTCTTCTGCTACCCCTAAGGATTTAAGAAATCTCTTTTCGTTCCTAAAAAATTCCCTTTTAACTCACCTGAATGTTAACCAAATGTCCATAGCAATCACGTTCATCCACGCAAAAGAAGCCATGAAGAAAAAATAAACGGACATTACTGTAAGGACATATAAGTTTAATTTTTTTTTCATTCTGTTCCATAAGCGCTTACTTATAATCCTTCCGGTTAGTATAGATCCTTCTCCTGATTGGAAGTAAAGAATAGAGAAAACTGGCAAAAAATATGCCCAAAAAAGCGTAAAAACGTAACACATCAAACACTTTGTATACAAATTCCGTTCTGGTAGAAGGGCGTAAATTATAAAAGTTACCAGGAAAAAAGGAAGCGATATAATCATTCCTGAAACAAAAAAGGACCTAGATGCTCAGAAAAAAAAATATAAAACCAATTGGTCTTTACTTACCAATCCACCCTAATATTTTGGAAACTTCATCCACACTTTTCTTGTCTTGAAATCCAGGAAAACAAATGAAAGCGATTATTCCAAGCTTTTCATGATATTCGAGACAAAATTGTTTGTTCCCAAAAGATGCGTTTAGATTTAATACCCAAAGTAGTCCGTCATTTTGCAGGAAAAATCCTTCATCAGGATTGAATTCTTGTACAAGAAGAAAATTTTCCTCTTTATAATCAACACAACTTACTGGAAAGTAGGTAAAGTTGAATTTTCTTGAGTCATCTCTTGTTACGTGATCCGTTTTGTATACAGGGAGAGTTAATAATTTTGTTGTGTTATCCAAAGCACATCCGTTTTTTTTTATAATGGAATTTTCGGGGCAGCATTTAGTAATCGAGTCGTCCTTGATAGGAAAAACAGATCGGAATAGAAAAATTAGGATTATCAGGATGAGAATCATTTTAAAGGTACAATTTTTTGCCACTTAAACCTAACAACTTCCTAATTAGACTAAGAAAATTTTTTGTGGGTTTGTTGAATATTTTATCTCAAGCCACAATTCTTGAATGATTGCAACCACCAGACGTCCTTCCAACTGATAAAAGACTAATTAAAATAAAGATTAGAAAATAATAGAAAATTTCTTTATAGGAGTTAATTTTTTCTATAAAAACAAGAAAATACATTTTTCTTCGCTAGTACACTTCTCACGCACGATCGCGATTGGGACGCCGTTGTTGTCTCTTCCCACTAATCAGTTTTAATTCTTTCGCGATAAGTTTGTCCGAGGAAAAATAAAAAGGCCTGTCATGGATAAAATCAGGATCTGTAAGGAAAAGGGGAGGAAGAACTTCCTTAACGACAGAAAAGTGAAAGTTCGTAAAAAAGGAAGCAAGACTGAAAATATAGAAAGATAAGGGTGCTTAGAAAGAAGGAGCCAACTGAAGAACTTCCTGGTGCGGCTCAAAAGAAATTACGCCAACTCGATTGTGCTTGATCCCAGCCCTGTACAAACCATTCTTTTTTTTAAATTCTAATCATGCTAATATCTAACGCAAGAAATTTTGATTACTACGTAAACAGACTCGACAAATACTTTTCTTAAAGACAAACGTAAAAAATATAAGCACTCCGTATTAAATGTGAGAACACTACTACAGTGCCATCTCTACTCTGTCAAGAGTAACTAAACAAAGCTCAGACTCTTGTCTTGTCAAATTTCTTGCGAGAACTCTAGTACAGTGCCATCTATGTTCTGTAAACGGTAACGAGGCAAAGTTTAAATCTCTGTGTTGTCGTTAGACGACTAGAGAACGCCATACAGCGCCCTCTATATTCGGTCAGGGGTAACCAGGCAAAGCTTAGATCCCCGCCTTGTCAAATTAATTGCGAGAACTCTAATACAGCGCCATCTATGTTCTGAAAATGATAATTAGGCAAAGCTTAAATCTCTGTGTTGTCGTTAGACGACTAGAGAACGCCATACAGCGCCCTCTATATTCGGTCAGGGGTAACCAGGCAAAGCTTAGATCCCCGCCTTGTCAAATAAATTGCGAGAACTCTAATACAGCGCCATCTATGTTCTGAAAATGGTAATTAAGCAAAGCTTAAATCTGTGTTGTCGTTGGACGACTAGAGAACGCCATACAGCGCCCTCTATATTCGGTCAGGGGTAACCAGGCAAAGCTTAGATCCCCGCCTAGTCACACAAATTGCGAGAACTCTAATACAGCGCCATCTATGTTCTGAAAATGGTAATTAAGCAAAGCTTAAATCTCTGTGTTGTCGTTGGACGACTAGAGAACGCCATACAGCGCCCTCTATATTCGGTCAGGGGTAACCAGGCAAAGCTTAGATCCCCGCCTTGTCAAATTAATTGCGACAACTGTAATACAGCGCCATCTATGTTCTGAAAATGATAATTAGGCAAAGCTTAAATCTCTGTGTTGTCGTTAGACGACTAGAGAACGCCATACAGCGCCCTCTATATTCGGTCAGGGGTAACCAGGCAAAGCTTAGATCCCCGCCTTGCCAAATTAATTGCGAGAACTCTAATACAGCGCCATCTATGTTCTGAAAATGATAATTAGGCAAAGCTTAAATCTCTGTGTTGTCGTTAGACGACTAGAGAACGCCATACAGCGCCCTCTATATTCGGTCAGGGGTAACCAGGCAAAGCTTAGATCCCCGCCTTGTCAAATTAATTGCGAGAACTCTAATACAGCGCCATCTATGTTCTGTAAACGGTAACGAGACAAAGCTTAAATCTCTGTGTTGTCGTTAGACGACTAGAAAACGCCATACAGCGCCCTCTATATTCGGTCAGGGGTAACCAGGCAAAGCTTAGATCCCCGCCTTGTCAAATTAATTGCGACAACTGTAATACAGCGCCATCTATGTTCTGAAAATTATAATTAGTCAAAGCTTAAATCTCTGTGTTGTCGTTAGACGACTAGAGAACGCCATACAGCGCCCTCTATATTCGGTCAGGGGTAACCAGGCAAAGCTTAGATCCCCGCCTTGTCAAATTAATTGCGAGAACTGTAATACAGCGCCATCTATGTTCTGAAAATGATAATTAGACAAAGTTTAAATCTCTGTGTTGTCGTTAGACGACTAGAGAACGCCATACAGCTCCCTCTATATTCGGTCAGGGGTAACCAGGCAAAGCTTAGATCCCCGCCTTGTCACATTAATTGCGAGAACTCTAATACAGCGCCATCTATGTTCTGAAAATGGTAATTAAGCAAAGCTTAAATCTCTGTGTTGTCGTTGGACGACTAGAGAACGCCATACAGCGCCCTCTATATTCGGTCAGGGGTAACCAGGCAAAGCTTAGATCCCCGCCTTGTCAAATTAATTGCGAGAACTCTAATACAGCGCCATCTATGTCCTGAAAATGGTAATTAGGCAAAGCTTAAATCTCTGTGTAGTCGTTAGACGACTAGAGAACACCATACAGCGCCCTCTATATTCGGTCAGGGGTAACCAGGCAAAGCTTAGATCCCCGCCTTGTCAAATTAATTGCGAGAACTCTAATACAGCGCCATCTATGTTCTGAAAATGATAATTAGTCAAAGCTTAAATCTCTGTGTTGTCGTTAGACGACTAGAGAACGCCATACAGCGCCCTCTATATTCGGTCAGGGGTAACCAGGCAAAGCTTAGATCCCCGCCTTGTCAAATTAATTGCGAGAACTGTAATACAGCGCCATCTATGTTCTGAAAATGGTAATTAGACAAAGTTTAAATCTCTGTGTTGTCGTTAGACGACTAGAGAACGCCATACAGCGCCCTCTATATTCGGTCAGGGGTAACCAGGCAAAGCTTAGATCCCCGCCTTGTCAAATAAATTGCGAGAACTGTAATACAGCGCCATCTATGTTCTGAAAATGATAATTAGTCAAAGCTTAAATCTCTGTGTTGTCGTTAGACGACTAGAGAACGCCATACAGCGCCCTCTATATTCGGTCAGGGGTAGCCAGGCAAAGCGTAAACTCCTGCGCTGTCAAATTAATTGCGAGAACTGTAATACAGCGCCATCTATGTTCTGTAAACGGTAACGAGGCAAAGCTTAAATCTCTGTGTTGTCGTTAGACGACTAGAGAATGCCATACAGCGCCCTCTATATTCGGTCAGGGGTAACCAGGCAAAGCTTAGATCCCCGCCTTGTCAAATAAATTGCGAGAACTCTAATACAGCGCCATCTATGTTCTGAAAATGGTAATTAAGCAAAGCTTAAATCTCTGTGTTGTCGTTGGACGACTAGAGAACGCCATACAGCGCCCTCTATATTCGGTCAGGGGTAACCAGGCAAAGCTTAGATCCCCGCCTTGTCAAATTAATTGCGAGAACTCTAATACAGCGCCATCTATGTTCTCAAAATGGTAATTAGGTAAAACTTAAATCTCAGTGTTGTCGCTAAACGACTAGGAAGCGCCCTCTATGTTCGGTCATGGGAATTATTAAGTTCGTGCTATCAGAAACACAACTTATGTCTTTTATTGTGCAATTTATATCTCAGCATTTTCTTATCGTAACAGTTGCGTTATCTTTTATTGATGTGATAAACGTAATTGGATGTAACAGTAAAATTAATTTTGTAATTGCAATTTTTGGTATAGAGTTAACAATGCAGCATTACTTAACACAAATAAACTCGAATAATGAGTTATATCTGACCTAGGATATTAATTTGTGCCGTTTATACGCGGAGCAAACCAAAATATTTTTATGCACATGAGAATTGCATGTCGCCAGTTCTGGTGTTCTCGAAACTACCTACTCGACGCTTGTCACGATAAGCTTCGTCCTTAGTGCCTCATTATAATTTATTGTTTAGTAAAATTTTTCGTAGAACACGAATATGAAGTTACTTTTCAATTTAATTTTGTTTTTGTTTTCTTATGGTACATCTGAATCGAAGAAATACACAGACATTAAAAAAAGTTAGTAAGGCTTACAGATTATTTAAGAATTGTCCAAGCTAATACTTTTTTCTTAGCTGTTATCGAAGAAAAATGTTACAGTAGCGATGAGTCTATAGGTAGTATGAACCTGTTTGAAATTAAACATCCCAAAAATGAATGCATACAAGCAGAATGCCTAAAAGGAGGACTTATATCTATAACGAAGTATTTATTTATAAATTTTGATTCGCTAATTTAAGATCAATCGATTCTAGGTGTAATGAGAAGCCTAGGAATTTTGATCCTACTGTATGCAGATTTGAAGAGAATAAATCAAAACCTTATCCTTACTGCTGTGGGAAACTTATTTGTCAAAAATAATCCTAGCAAGATCTAGTTTTATAAAATAAATATCAGAATTGCCGACCATTTATTTTCTGTTCCTGTTCTGGATAAAATTTTACGCTTTAAAGTTTGTTGGAATATTAGCCAACCAATATGTTTCGTAACTTAGGGAATCGCGCCACAAATGGCGCGACGGTTATAGGCAAATTCGGCTAATCCACCACAGATGCCGCTAGGAACGTAGCTCAGCATTAAAGTTAAAATGATTTTTGAATAAATGCCGGAAGAGATAAAAGTCTAACAGTGGGAGAGGCAGCGGGGCTATCAGAGGTCAAACCAAACCTTTCCTACAGTTAATCGAACTGGGCCTACTATCAAACGCAAGCACCTAGGAACCGGTCCGTACCTTAAATTAGGGAATCGCGTCAGAGATGGCGTTATAGTCAAGTTCGGCTACTCCACCACAGATGACGCTAGGATCGCAGGTCACCATCAAAGCCGATTCGTGAATAAATACGGAAAGAAATAAAACTAAGAAAAGGGGTGGAAGGGGTCAGCCCAAACCTTTCTCTATAGTCAATCGTATGGACCCTACTACCCCAAGAGTTCAAGGGTGTTAGGAAAATAGGATTTACTAGGAAATAATATCCTGTGCGGTGTAAGTAAAATAATATTTGAGTACATACGTATATTTTTCTTAGACAACACAATCTCGATTTTAAAAAGTATTAGCCAATATAACATTTTCAAGAAGTCGTTTGATTTCAGGACCGTCATCAAACTTCGCAACCTCCTTCAAAATAATTTCCTTCAGTTTTTCTATTTTTTTCTCTGTATACTCGAAGCTACCACATTTTTTGAGTATAGAGATACAGAGTTGCGTTTCTTTTGCATCACACAAACGTTTCTCCATAATATCTGTTTGTTAAAAACAAGAATTAGATGTCAAAGAGAAATTTTCTTACGTGAAACGTTACCTTGTATTATTTTCCCTTCTTCCGGAAAATTATTTATGGCGTGGATAACAGGAAACCCAAAATGTCCTTCGCTGAGATCATTTGAGTTACCCCTACTCTCCAAATACTAAAAAAAAATTAAATTTAGAGTAATGGCATCAGGATCGCTAAAGTTTTCTTACGTCCAGATCTCGTAAATTCCGATAATCGTTCAAGATTTGATAATATATTCCGCATGTAGTTAATATTGTTTCCACATCTCGTTTTTTGGCTTTGCTGTATACAAGCATTATATTTCCCACAAGCAAAAATGCTTGACTAGCTTCTGCAAGGATATAATAAATTATTTTTAAGATTAAATATATTTTAATGGGAATAGACGTACGTAAGGAAACGATTTGGAAATATTCTGCTTCTGTTGGACATAGATTTTTACGCCTCCTATATATTTCCAACCCTTGACCTCCTAAAAGTTTTGGCATTGCCTGTGATATTAATTGACTTACCTAGAATTTAATTTTAATGAAAAAAAAATTGGTTAACGCAAAAAAGACTGTAGTCGGTCCTGCGGCAAGATGAGACAAGACACAGGAAACATAAATTCAAGGTTGAGACATTTACAAAGGAAACAAGTGTCTAAACGTCATTCCCGGAGACCACGACTAGCATGTAAACAAAACCACGTGACACATGGCCGTAGTAGGATCTGTGATTGGTTGCTTGTTTGCGCGGGCGCCATGAAACCAATCACAGATCCCATGTGTCACGTGGTTTTGTTTACATGCTAGTCGTGGTCTCCGGGAATGACGTTTATACTACGCGGTATGACAAAATTAACTCCAACTATGTTAGTCCGGTAAGAGGACGAAAGAAGGATGAGGACTAAGATGAGTACAAGTGGAGGATGGGAATTCGCACTAGAAACCCTGGAAATATATTTTTGAAGATGGAAAAATGTAATCAGGGCGACTAGAAGAAGAAGAAGAAGTACCCCCTTCAAAGAATTTCTTTTAATATTACCTCCTGGTTGTCCAATTTAAGAAGAACGCCTAGGAGTTGTTTCAAACCCCAATTAAGGGCAAGTATAGTCCTTGCCGGGCCATAAACAGTATGAGCTGCTGGTTTACCTCTTCTCATAGCTGTATTATCTTGCATATCATCATACCTGTAACAAAAAATTAAGATTAGTACCAAAATATTTTTTTATTCCCCTCCAAACTCACATCAGAGTCGCATTAAACGTATAATCGATTAGTTCATCAATTATTTCTATTTTGTCCTCGGGAACTTTTAACCAATTTCCCAATAATTGAAGCATACTTCGTTTGAATTTATTAGCAGGATTTGAGGTGGTATTAAAGTGATATGGAGCAAAAATATCCTGGAAAAAAAATTTTAAAAATAATTTTCAGAAGAAAAATTCTGTTACCTTATCCAAGATTTCGTCATCATCGATGTGTAACGGGGCACGAAGATATTTAAACGCCGATTTGTTTGTTTTGGTATCCATTATTGTCAGCGAGTTTAAATTCGAACACAAAAAAGTTTCTGGCTGCTCAGAACTGCACTTTGGGTCACTAAGGTAATAATTATTTATTCTTGTATTTTTACACGACGACGTACTTCTTTTAAAAGACTATAGGCTAATGGATAATTAATCTCTTTATTTATTTTATATAAGTACAAAAAAAACAAAAAAAAAACTTATTCGAGGACGTAAAATATTCCATTTGACTTTGTTAAATATTTCATGTCATGTTCTGTTTGTTAAAACCACGTTTTGGGTATAGAAGGCACAAAAAATCGGATACGAAATATTCCTTTCGTAAATAACAATAATTTTTTTTTTTCGTACTGGTAAGATACATCAAGAATTATTCAACAGTTTCATGATCTAACCACAGAAAAAAAATCAAGTATGACGTCATAATTATTCATATTTTTTTTAATGAAAAGTTTGTTCATTTCGTAAACTTAATCGTTTGGAATAAAAATAAATCAATCATAACTGGGTAACACTTCAAACAACGAAGGAAGTTCCGAAGAGATCCGCTAGATGGATATAGTTCAGTGACATGCGAGGTGACGTTCGAGGCAGGAAGGGAAGGAAATTTTAAAAGCAACACCTCTGTCTCTCTTGCTTCAAACAAGGAAGAAGTTCCGAAGAAATCCGCTAGATGGATATAGTTCAGTGACGTGCGAGGTGACGTTCGAGGCAGGAAGGGAAGGAAATTTTAAAAGCAACACCTCTGTCTCTCTTGCTTCAAACAAGGAAGAAGTTCCGAAGAAATCCGCTAGATGGATATAGTTCAGTGACGTGCGAGGTGACGTTCGAGGCAGGAAGGGAAGGAAATTTTAAAAGCAACACCTCTGTCTCTCTTGCTTCAAACAAGGAAGAAGTTCCGAAGAAATCCGCTAGATGGATATAGTTCAGTGACATGCGAGGAGACGTTCGAGGCAGGAAGGGAAGGAAATTTTAAAAGCAACACCTCTGTCTCTCTTGCTTCAAACAAGGAAGAAGTTCCGAAGAAATCCGCTAGATGGATATAGTTCAGTGACATGCGAGGTGACGTTCGAAGCAGGAAGGGAAGGAAATTTTAAAAGCAACACCTCTGTCTCTCTTGCTTCAAACAAGGAAGAAGTTCCGAAGAAATCCGCTAGATGGATATAGTTCAGTGACATGCGAGGAGACGTTCGAGGCAGGAAGGGAAGGAAATTTTAAAAGCAACACCTCTGTCTCTCTTGCTTCAAACAAGGAAGAAGTTCCGAAGAAATCCGCTAGATGGATATAGTACAGTGACATGCGAGGTGACGTTCGAAGCAGGAAGGGAAGGAAATTTTAAAAGCAACACCTCTGTCTCTCTTGCTTCAAACAAGGAAGAAGTTCCGAAGAAATCCGCTAGATGGATATAGTTCAGTGACATGCGAGGAGACGTTCGAGGCAGGAAGGGAAGGAAATTTTAAAAGCAACACCTCTGTCTCTCTTGCTTCAAACAAGGAAGAAGTTCCGAAGAAACCCGCTAGATGGATATAGTTCAGTGACATGCGAGGAGACGTTCGAGGCAGGAAGGGAAGGAAATTTTAAAAGCAACACCTCTGTCTCTCTTGCTTCAAACAAGGAAGAAGTTCCGAAGAAATCCGCTAGATGGATATAGTTCAGTGACATGCGAGGAGACGTTCGAAGCAGGAAGGGAAGGAAATTTTAAAAGCAACACCTCTGTCTCTCTTGCTTCAAACAAGGAAGAAGTTCCGAAGAAATCCGCTAGATGGATATAGTTCAGTGACATGCGAGGTGACGTTCGAAGCAGGAAGGGAAGGAAATTTTAAAAGCAACACCTCTGTCTCTCTTGCTTCAAACAAGGAAGAAGTTCCGAAGAAATCCGCTAGATGGATATAGTTGAGTGACATGCGAGGTGACGTTCGAAGCAAGCTCTCTCTCTCTCTCTCTCTGTCTTATTCGTATTAATTCCTTTTCTAGACAAAAAAGAAGTCTTAGATGATCTTTAATAATTATTCTTTTGTAATTTAATGTTTCAAAGGTTAAATCTGAAATAATTTTAGGAATTTAATCGAGTAGGCGGGAATTGGAGTAAGGAAAATAATTTCACAGAAAGCACAGCAAACATTTATGTGTATTTTCCTTAAACATAATACAAGGTCGTGTTACATTGACCGATTTTAAAAAGTATCAGCTAATATAACATTTTCAATAAGAACTTTTATTTGGGGACTGTCATCAATTTGTTCAACCTCTTTCAGCATAAATTCTTTCAGTTCTTCCATTTTTTTCTCTGTGTACTCGAAACTACCACATTTCCTGAGTAAAGAAAGACAAAGGTCTGTTTCTTCATCCGTACATGAACGTTTCTCCATAATATCTAAATTAAAATAAAAATTAGTTTTTTAAACAAACTTTTGTTAGGAAAGGACCTTGGATTATTTTTCCTTCTTCTGGAAAGTTATTCATGATATGGACGATAGGAAATCCGTAGTGTCCTTCCTGGAAATCATTAGAATAGGCTCTGGTCTCGGAATACTAGAAAAAAGAGATTTAATATTTTTTTTTAATCACTTCAGAAAACTTACTTCAAGATCATTTCCATTTCGATAATCGTTTAACATTTGGTAATAAATTCCAGCTGCGGTTAATAATTTGTCAAGGTTTCTTTTTTTGCCTTTGCTTAATATCCCCAGTACTTTTGCCGCAATCACCATCGGGAAGGCTGCTTCTACAAGAATAAATTCAAAGTGATTAAATGTAAACAATTTTTTTTATAAGAATAGACCTACGGAAGAAAACCATTTGATAATATTCCGCTTCTATTGGGCATGTATTTTTAAACCTCTTGTATACTTCCAATCCGTTACCTGCTACCATCCTCGGCAATGATTTCCATATTTGTTCATTTACCTTTAAAGATATAGTTTAGATTATTATCGCAAAAAAAAAATTACGACTGTGGAGGGGACCGAACTCATGCCCTTTCGTTTCCGAGACTAACGCCACTAGAAAGAAAATTCGGAAACCCGAGGGGGAGGACTTGTCATGAGATGAAAAAAGGAGGAAACCTCAAGACTTTGTTGGTGATTATGATTTTTTTAAGATTACCTCCTGGTTATCCAATTTCTGTACAATGCCTAAAATATAGGCGAAGGTCCAATCAATTGCAATTGCACTTCTTATACGACCATATACAGTGTGAACTGCTGGTTTGCCTCTTCTCATAGGCGAATTATCCTGCATGTCATCATACCTAGAACCAAGAATGAAGATTACCATAAACGAAATATTTTTTTAGTTCCCCTTACATTAAAGTTGCGTTGAAGGAATAATGAACGATTTCTTCAATTATGTCTAACTTATCCTGGGGAACTTCTAACCAGTTTCCAACTAATTTAAGCATAGCCCGTTTGGATTGGTCGGCACGATTTGAGGTGTTGAAGTAAAACGGTCGAAAAATATCCTGTGAAAAAAAGAATTCAACGGAAAAATAATTTTTTAAAAAATATGGAATTGTACCTTTTCTAAAGTTTCATCCTCGTCGATGTGTAACGGGACCTGACCATAAGTATATGACGAGGTTCTTGGTTTTCCGGTAGTAGTACACATTATTATTATTATTATCCAAGCATTAATCTAGAAAGAAAAAAAAAGAAATAATCATTTTTCTCGAATTTGCACTTGAAACTGTTAAGGGAAGGGGTAAGGCCCCAATCCTAATTATACCCATGCGACTCTAAGCTAAGACCGGCCCTTTTGTTGATTTTGGAAAAATTCGTGGCCTGCTTTATTTCAAACTCGAACCCCCGGCCATGGTATTTCCAAAATATTTTTAAATTTCGGTATGAAGTCACAGCATTCGCGATTGTTTTAAAATGCAGTAGCATATGGAGAAATTGCACTGAGGTACACAAAAATAAATTAAAGATAATTACTTTTATATCCGGAAATAGTTTAGGCGTTTGTTTTAACAACACACTTGACACTAATGCGCAACATTTTCAATAATTTCTATTATATATACCAACGAGGAGAGCGAGAGAGACGGGACTAATTGCCTTGACTTGGAAGCCCGAATTTTTACTCACCGTCCCTGCCACCGAATAAAAAGTTTACGTACGTAACTACAAATGTTTATTGACGTAAGTCTTATTTAAAAAAAAAAAAAAACGGTTTCTTTTGAATCTTAATGCGGCGCCGCCATGGATTTGTAGATGAGGACCCGGATATAGGGCGATAAGGGTTCATTTGGATTTTAAAAATCCTGAAAGAACGAGGATTCACTTCGTTAATAGAGGATGGGTTAAGGGTTGGGAAGGTTAGACCCGTCTTATTGAAATATTCTGCAATGAACCTTTTATTGAAATATTCTCACTCCTTCAAGTTATAAAACGGTAAGGATTATTTAATACATTTTTTGCACGGAAGTTTCTATGAAAAAAATTTGATGACGTACCCAATCCGGTTTAGTTGTTTATTAACGGTTTACTAACAATTCTTCTTTAACATACTTTGATTCACCTTGAGTTTTTTTTTCTTCAAGGCAAAAATTAAAATGAGATAAAAAGAAGTTAAATTTATTTTAATACTTAAAATTGTAATTAAATATTAATATCCCTTTTCTGAGAAGTAGGTCGTTATTTCTACCTTGCGTCAAATCATGTCGGTACTTTGTTTCTTTAATGTAATCTCGCGACGCCCAACGACGCAATAAAAGGGCCTCTTTCATGTCCTGTTAGGGAACCATTTTCTTCGTTCTACCTTCTTGGTGTTCTCATTTCTGAATCTAGATCTGATTAAACCCAAGGATGTAAGTGGAGGCCAAAATGATAATGGATGGAGTGGACCTACAAAATTTTTGTACAGAATTTAATTTTAAAAAGATTCTGGAATTTATTTGTTGACGCAACCAATCAGGTTTGGCGGGTCTAGCTGACAATATTGTTCTCTCGATTAGCCTTGAGTTAACGACGCAGGTAGTTTTTTCTTATATTTACCAAGCAAATTTTGTTTTAGTAATCAAAATTGGAAATAAAACATCCACGAAGTAATGCCCTCGTGACAATACTTTTAAGACTCCTCATGGGATTTATTTCACGTTTCCAAAACGTAAATTTAATTGATTTCAAACAAGATTCATCAAATCCAAAGCTTCTACTTATATTTACGTTTGTTGAAAGACCTTGGAAGGTTAAAGACGGCCTCCGGCATGAGAATAACAGAAGGATAGGGCAATGTCAAGCAAGCCATCTTTGTCTTACTTCAAGAAGTCGTTCGGGTACTGTTGGTTTCAAGAAATCTTTATGACAACAAGGAGAAGTTGCGAAAAAATCCGCTAGATGGAGATACTGTTACTATGCGATAGATACAGTTGGCCTTGAGTTGGCGTTACTAATTCACAACAGGTTTAATTATTTTTATTGTAAAACTACTAAAACCAATATGTCGAACTAAAACTAAATAGTATTGGATAATATAACAGTTTCAAAAATTAATTTAACTTCGGGACTGTCGTCAAACTTTGTAACCTCCTTCAAAATAATTTCTTTCAATTCTTCCAGTTTTTGTTCTGTGTATTCCAAACCGCCACATTTTTCGACTAAAGAGAGACAGAGTTGTCTTTCTTCTATAGCCGACGTGCGTTTTTGTAGAATATCTAAAAAATGTTTAAAAAAAATTATATTAGAAAAGTTTTGTTACGTATAGGTACCTTGTAATATTTTCCCTTCCTTTGGAAAATTATTTATGGTGTATATAATAGGAAAACTGAAATGTCCTTCGCTGAAATCATCAGAGTTGCCTCTGCTCTCTAAATACTAAAAGAAAAAAATATTTTTAGTAAGTAGTAACTCAGACCTTAAAGTCCTTACATCAATATCACGTAAATTTTTATAATCGTTCAGCATTTGGAAATATACTCCACATGGTTTTATTATACCTTCAATATCCTTTTTTTCTCCTGTACTGAACAGACACATTAATTTTCCCAAAAGCAAACATGGTTCGCCAATCACTGCAAGGATATTAAATTTTAGCTAAGATAATTATTTAAAAAAAATAAACGTAGGTACATCGAGAAACAGTCTGATAATATTCTTCTTCATTTGGACATATATTATTATATCTCCTGTATATTTCCATTCCGTGACCTGCAAACATTCTTGGCAACATATCCTTAAACAATTCCAGTGCCTAAAAGTTCAATTCGATTTAATATTATTGTCGCCACATTAAAAATATTTTAGTAGGTACCTTGGGGTTATTAAATTTCTCAATAGTTCCCATTATATTGCCCATGCCGTAAACAAGTCCTAGTATAGTTCTTTCCCGACCATATACAGTATGAGCTGTTGGTTTACCGTATCTCATATCTGTGTTATCTTGCATATCATCGTATCTGCAACAAAAATGTTGACTTACGGCATACCCAGATCACTTCGGGAAAACGTAATATAAGCGCTAGGAAGGAGAAACACGAAACGCCCTCTAGCGGCTCGGGTGGAACTCACACGTGGTCAGACTCTTCTATTTTGAATTAATAATTAAAAATATATATATAAACTTACATGAAAGATGAATTCAGAAAATAATGTATAAGTTCATCCATGATGGCCATTTTGTCATCGGGAAATTGTAAAGATTTTCCCAAAAATTTAAGAACGGTACTTTTGGTTGAGTTGGTACGACTTGGGGTATTGAAAAAAAGCGGTTTTAAAAGATCCTTGTTCAATGTCTCCTCATCATCGGTGTGTAAAGGGGTGTTGTGATAACTAAATTCTGATCTTACTTTGGTAGTAGACATTATTATTATTATTATTTTCCAATGGGGTAAATCTAAAACAAACAAGCAATCACTTCATTTTCATGACATTCGAAGTTAATTCGTAGAGACTGTAATGTTTTAATAATTTTTTGCACGTACGTTATAAATCAAAAAAGGGTTTAGTACAAGGCCTTATTACGATACTAGTGTCGTTATAGATTTTATTATGACGTTCGTGTCGTAATAAATTTCCGATAATCTTAAGTTAGCTTTGAAAATACTTTAGGAAAGTAGATAAAACTTTAAAATATTCTTATCGTAACTCTCATATTACGATATCCGAAGGGGTGTCTAATGAGGCCGTTAGGGCTATCTCGTATCGTAATGTAACACGTTCGATATGCAATTTTGAAGTAAATTATAATAATTACTTACTATTGTATCCGGAAATAATTTGACCACTTGTTTCAGCGCACTATAGTCCAATATTAACACGAATCTGCATTTGATTACATTTATATACCAATCGGATTGTTGCTTAATAAATTAGTCTTGTATGATGCAAATGTCACCACTTTTTACTTGTTTTACTTGTTTTACATTTACATCTCTTCGCCTCAAGCTAGTTAAATCAGAAGTTCCTAAAAGTTTACAAACTAAATTAACAAAAGAAATCCAGAATAATTGGTTAGGCGTGTATTTGGTGGCGATAAGTTTGAATTCTTCTCCATTTTTTTTCTTCCATTCCTGATAAGCTGAGTAGGATATGTGTTGGTAGATACTGGTTTCCAGGGCTCGGCGCACCTGAAAAATAAAACCGTGTCGCTAACTCTTTTTTTTTTAAATCAAGTTTACCGTTTTTTTCTTGTCTTCTTCATTTAATTCGCTGGTGTTCAAGAACGGACAATTTTTGATCTCAACATTCGCATCTATTTGGAACCGAATTAATTGCCATAAAAATTTGCTGATTACTCCCCCAAAATTTCCGTAATTCAAGTACTTTGGTCTGCTTTCTTCAAAGACTGGACTTTCGTACAGAACTGGTGGTAGATCTAAAATAAAATTATTTGGAGAAAGGGTACTTGATATTTATTTAAAACCAAGTAATACTTTTATTTTTTATTTTTTATTTTTATTTATTTTTTAAGTATTTATTTTTTTATTTTTTATTTTGTTTTTATTTTTTATTTGATTTTTAGTTTTTTTTTTTATTTATTTTTTTATTTATTTTTTTTTTTTTATTTGATTTTTAGTTTATTTTATTTTATTTTTTTTTCTCTCTCTTTCCTGGTCACGCACAAGCTTTGCTTTTGTGACCGGAGTATGTTTATCTATTATATTTTATGTCTTGTATGTAACTATAAATAAAATAAAAATAAATAAAATAAATACTTACAAACAGAATCCGCGTTAGGAAGATCTGAAGAATCTACTCCTTTCAAGAGTTTGGAATATTCTTCTGTTTGCTTATTTCTAGTCGCTTGTGCAAGAAGACTGAAGAATGAGGTTACTTTAGGAAAGTAGATAAAATTTTAAAATATTCTTATCGTAACTCTCATATTACGATAGGGTTGTCTAATGAGGCCGTTAGGGCTAACTCGTATCGTAATGTAACACGTTCGATATGCAATTTTGAAGTAAATTATAATAATTACTTACTATTGTATCCGGAAATAATTTGACCACTTGTTTCAGCGCACTATATAATAGTACAATATTAACACGAATCTGCATTTGATTGCATTTATATACCAATCGGATTGTTGCATAATAAATTAGTCTTGTATGATGCAAATGTCACCACTTTTTACTTGTTTGAAAAATGTGCAAAAAGTCTATAATTAATTCTGCATGTTAGCACAATAAATACCCGTTTTTATGAGAATGTTTTGTCTTAATATTTTTCAGTTGCAAAACATGTCCAATATGCAATAGCAAAACAAAACTACTTTGATTTAATGTTTGTCTCGGAAGAATCGGTTTCCGTATTTCCACCCCATATCAGTTTTTTATCTCCTCCCTGGAGAATAAACCCGGAAACCCATCCCGTTATGTCACTCGAAAAAAAAAAAGGTTAAAGGTGTTCGAATAATTCTTTGACTCGGCTTGTTTTCAATTAATTTCATTTTAAGCAAGCAAACCATCTCTCTCTTACTTCAAGAAATCCCTGTACCACTACAGACAAGGAAGAAGTTCCGAACAAATCCGCTAGATGGACATAGTCATAAATGCGACCACGGCCAACTTCATTAATGACAGCGTAAGTTGGCCGTGATGCGACTAGGGGTTAATAATTCACAGAATTTTATATTAATTCTATATTTAGATAAAAAAGAAGCTATTTTACAGTACGTTACATTTCGTGGAGGGATTTAATCTAGAGTTGACAGGACAATTGAAATCCCTAGCAAAATTAGGGTTGAGTCGAAGAGAATCCGATACGAGGTCGCTTATCATCTGATGCTTTACATCTCTTCGCCTCAAGTTAGTTAAATCAGCAGTTCCTAAAGGTTTACAAACTAAATTAACAAAAGAAATCCAGAATAATTGGTTAGGCGTGTATTTGGTGGCGATAAGTTTGAGTTCTTCTCCATTTTTTTTCCTCCATTCCTGATAAGCTGAGTAGGATATGTGTTGGTAGATACTGGTTTCCAGGGCTCGGCGCACCTGAAAAATAAAACCGTGTCGCTAACTCTTTTTTTTTTTAAATCAAGTTTACCGTTTTTTTCTTGTCTTCTTCATTTAATTCGCTGGTGTTCAAGAACGGACAATTTTTGATCTCAACATTCGCATCTATTTGGAACCGAATTAATTGCCATAAAAATTTGCTGATTACTCCCCCAAAATTTCCGTAATTCAAGTACTTTGGTCTGCTTTCTTCAAAGACTGGACTTTCGTACAGAACTGGTGGTAGATCTAAAATAAAATTATTTGGAGAAAGGGTACTTGATATTTATTTAAAACCAAGTAATACTTTTATTTTTTATTTTTTATTTTTATTTTTTATTTTTATTTTTATTTATTTTTTATTTATTTTTTTATTTTTTATTTTGTTTTTATTTTTTATTTGATTTTTAGTTTTTTTTTATTTTTTTTTTAATTTATTTTTTTTTTTTTTTTTATTTTTAGTTTATTTTATTTTATTTTTTTTTCTCTCTCTTTCCTGGTCACACACAAGCTTTGCTTTTGTGACCGGAGTATGTTTATCTATTATATTTTATGTCTTGTATGTAACTATAAATAAAATAAAAATAAATAAAATAAATACTTACAAACAGAATCCGCGTTAGGAAGACCTGAAGAATCTACTCCTTGCAAAAGTTTGGAATATTCTTCTGTTTGCTTATTTCTAGTTGCTTGTGCAAGAAGACTGAAGAATGATGTTTCATCTTCAATTTCCATCTGGAATAATGGATTTTAAGTGATAAGGACCTGGAAACAGGAATGGCAGAGGAGGACACAAACTCATTGGTAAAATAATCCTGTGCCCAAAGAGAAGCCCAGGAAACAATCTAGAAGAGGAAAGGGGAATGGAAGGCTGAACGAAGCATCGTATATAAATATAGTATATATATATATATATATAGTTTTTAAAGCTTCACGTCACACCGGAAGAGATAAGAGGATGGAAGGGTCAAAATGTGTATATATATCATGCTTCTGCCTTCCTTACCCTTTTTTGCTTCCAGGAGAGCAATGAGGAAAGGAGTACGGAAGGCGTGATATATATAGAGCTCTTGGCGCGTCCGCCTTCCTTCCTGTTTGATTTCCCGGAAGCATCAGAAGACGTAAAGATTACGAAGACATCGCATCGTATATATAGACTTTCTGACACTTCCGGGTCACACGGAACGCAGGAGGAAAAGAGAAAGAAAGGCGAAAGCGCCATATATGTGACGCCCAACCCTTCCTCCCTCTAACCTTTTCTTCCACCATCTACATTCACGTGTCTTCGAGAAGACGTAATGTAGGCGCTAGGAAGGAGAAACATGAAACGCCCTCTAGCGGCTCGGGTGGAACTCACACGCAGGAGGAAAAGAGAAAGAAAGGCGAAAGCGCCGTATATGTGACGCCCAAGCCTTCCTCCCTGTAGCCTTTTCTTCCACCCGAGCTTTAGGCTTCTCCCTCTACGTTCTTGGCTCCAACAGAGACTTACCATGTCAAGATCAGCTTCCTCGAGGATTTTATCATCAAAATAATCTCTAGAAAGTCCAACAATTATTTTATTCTTCCCCATTCTATACATATATGTCCGTTTGATATTTTCTGGAAGGTATGCGGTTTGGTTAAGAATTTCCAAAGATACAGATTTAATATTTGAAATTATTTCCTCTATTTCTCCCTTTTTTTCCTTTGGAAGATCCCTTCTTAATCGAATTATATCCAAAGGATATGGTACGGACATGGTAAAACTTCTCCTAGTGATCCTCAAACAATAATCTGCACGAGAGTCGTCTTTTCCACGAGTAGGACTTTTGTAAGGGAAAAGTTCCGCGTCCTCCACAAGATAAAATATTGATTTTATTACCTCCCACATCATGTAATTTGCTTGCGCCCTACAAAAAAATTATTTTAATGTCTGGAGGATGACGCGGGATTATTTTTAACCGTTTTGGAATTTTTTTTAAAGCCTCTATCCTTTTTGTAATTTGCTGGTTTTTCGGAAACATGATCTCGTCAGTGTTCGAGATATTAATTTTAAGGCCTACTATGTTTTTGATAAATTCAAGCCAGTTTATGATTCCGTCACTTTTTTGCACGCCCTCTATGGTTTGTTTCCCGTACCCAGGGTTGCTAAAATCCGAATGTAACTCTTCAAAAGCGTTGTAAGCTTCAAGAAGTTCTTTTGCTACGCTTTCTTCATCCTCGGCTCCAAGTAACACGGCAAGTTTAGCTAAATTTCTTACATCTTCCCTAAAAGAGTTGTGTCGTCTTTCTAAGAATACCTGAAGAAGTAAAAGAATTTATTTTTCCTGGGTTAGTATCCCACGAGGACTGAGACAAGCTTGCAACTACTTTGGGATGGAAAAAGGAAGAAGAAATGGGAATTTAGAAAAGTTACAGTTAGTAGTATCTTGAAGGCGGTGAAAGTTAAAGGGAAGACAAAGCCACTAAGTGTTAGTCTTATGGGACACCCTGTATATTTATTACCTGTAGAATGTTTCGGCGTGTAAATGGATCTTTTTGTAAGCCTACGTTGATAAATGCGGAAAAGTGATACCCCATCCGCCTAAGTTCGTACGTAGCGTTCACCCAATCAAAATTTTCTTCCTTCCAGTTCAACCCTTCGACAACAGGCCACCCCCCAATTATTTTCAAAGTTTTTTTGATCGTTTTTATAAAATCCGGTTTGATTTCTTCCTCGTTCATGCATGCACGATAAAAATTCTTTACTGCCTTCACCATTTTATGATCCTCGTCCTTGATGTCTTCGGCGTGGATTTCAATTTTTTTGTTCTTTAACCTTTCTTCCATTTGAGTCCAAACTAAAAGTTTTTCGTTTCCATGCGCCTGTTTTAAAAATGTCCCGCAAGCGAACTGGTAAAAGTCTTCACATGGGTTTGTGCTAGGGTCGATGTAGTCAACAATTCGGGAAGCTTCTTGTATGCATCTTGGGGTATCGCAGGTGGTTGTTGATCCTAATCCAAAAACGTTTAAAAAGGTTATGGGGGATATTGAGGAAAATACTTCAAAAAATATTGCATAACTTGGCAACCCCGCAACGGAATTACAAAAACGAAACATATTCAGAAAGCCAATTAAATAGAGATTAAGATCATGTAAAAATATATAGGGTGTTTTATTTAAAATAATCGAGTTATGGCACGTCAAAGTAAAATACATTTTTTATCGTAAGTTTGGAAATTTACAATTTTTCGAGAAATGTTGCATAACTTGGCAACCCTGCAACGGAATTACAAAAACGAAAGATATTCAGAAAGCCAATTAAATGGGGATTAAGACCATGTAAAAATATATAGGGTGTTTTATTTAAAATAATCGAGTTATGCCACGTCAAAGTAAAATACATTTTTTATCGTAAGTTTTGGAAATTTACAATTTTTCAAAAAATGTTGCATAACTTGGCAACACAGCAACGGAATTACAAAAACGAAAGATATTCAGAAAGCCAATTAAATGGGGATTAAGACCATGTAAAAATATATAGGGTGTTTTATTTAAAATAATCGAGTTATGGCACGTCAAAGTAAAATACATTTTTTATCGTAAGTTTTGGAAATTTACAATTTTTCAAAAAATGTTGCATAACTTGGCAACCCCGCAACGGAATTACAAAAACGAAACATATTCAGAAAGCCAATTAAATGGGGATTAAGACCATGTAAAAATATATAGGGTGTTTTATTTAAAATAATCGAGTTATGGCACGTCAAAGTAAAATACATTTTTTATCGTAAGTTTTGGAAATTTACAATTTTTCAAAAAATGTTGCATAACTTGGCAACCCTGCAACGGAATTACAAAAACGAAACATATTCAGAAAGCCAATTAAATGGGGATTAAGACCATGTAAAAATATATAGGGTGTTTTATTTAAAATAATCGAGTTATGGCACGTCAAAGTAAAATACATTTTTTATCGTAAGTTTTGGAAATTTACAATTTTTCAAAAAATGTTGCATAACTTGGCAACACCGCAACGGAATTACAAAAACGAAAGATATTCAGAAAGCCAATTAAATGGGGATTAAGACCATGTAAAAATATATAGGGTGTTCTATTTAAAATAATAGAGTTATGGTACGTCAAAGTTAGATAAAGTTTTTATCGCGAGTTTTGGAAATTTACAATTTTTCAAAAAATGTTGCATAACTTGGCAACCCCGCAACGGAATTTCAAAAACGAAAGATATTCAGAAAGCCAATTAAATGGGGATTAAGACCATGTAAAAATATATAGGGTGTTCTATTTAAAATAATAGAGTTATGGCACGTCAAAGTAAAATACATTTTTTATCGTAAGTTTTGGAAATTTACAATTTTTCAAAAAATGTTGCATAACTTGGCAACACAGCAACGGAATTTCAAAAACGAAAGATATTCAGAAAGCCAATTAAATGGGGATTAAGACCAAGTAAAAATATATAGGGTGTTTTATTTAAAATAATCGAGTTATGGCACGTCAAAGTAAAATACATTTTTTATCGTAAGTTTTGGAAATTTACAATTTTTCAAAAAATGTTGCATAACTTGGCAACACAGCAACGGAATTTCAAAAACGAAAGATATTCAAAAAGCCAATTAAAAAGGGATTAAGACCAGGTAAAAATATATAGGGTGTTTTATTTAAAATAATCGAGTTATGGTACGTCAAAGTTAGATAAAGTTTTTATCGCGAGTTTTGGAAATTTACAATTTTTCAAAAAATGTTACATAACTTGGCAACCCCGCAACGGAATTTCAAAAACGAAAGATATTCAGAAAGCCAATTAAATGGGGATTAAGACCATGTAAAAATATATAGGGTGTTCTATTTAAAATAATAGAGTTATGGCACGTCAAAGTAAAATACATTTTTTATCGTAAGTTTTGGAAATTTACAATTTTTCAAAAAATGTTGCATAACTTGGCAACACAGCAACGGAATTTCAAAAACGAAAGATATTCAGAAAGCCAATTAAATGGGGATTAAGACCAAGTAAAAATATATAGGGTGTTTTATTTAAAATAATCGAGTTATGGCACGTCAAAGTAAAATACATTTTTTATCGTAAGTTTTGGAAATTTACAATTTTTCGAGAAATGTTGCATAACTTGGCAACACAGCAACGGAATTTCAAAAACGAAAGATATTCAGAAAGCCAATTAAATGGGGATTAAGACCATGTAAAAATATATAGGGTGTTTTATTTAAAATAATCGAGTTATGGCACGTCAAAGTAAAATACATTTTTTATCGTAAGTTTTGGAAATTTACAATTTTTCAAAAAATGTTGCATAACTTGGCAACCCCGCAACGGAATTACAAAAACGAAACATATTCAGAAAGCCAATTAAATAGAGATTAAGATCAAGTAAAAATATATAGAGTGTTTTATTTAAAATAATCGAGTTATGGCACGTCAAAGTAAAATACATTTTTTATCGTAAGTTTTGGAAATTTACAATTTTTCAAAAAATGTTGCATAACTTGGCAACCCCGCAACGGAATTACAAAAACGAAAGATATTCAGAAAGCCAATTAAATGGGGATTAAGACCATGTAAAAATATATAGGTTGTTTTATTTAAAATAATCGAGTTATGGCACGTCAAAGTAAAATACATTTTTTATCGTAAGTTTTGGAAATTTACAATTTTTCAAAAAATGTTGCATAACTTGGCAACACAGCAACGGAATTAGAAAAACGAAAGATATTCAGAAAGCCAATTAAATGGGGATTAAGACCATGTAAAAATATATAGGGTGTTTTATTTAAAATAATCGAGTTATGGCACGTCAAAGTAAAATACATTTTTTATCGTAAGTTTTGGAAATTTACAATTTTTCAAAAAATGTTGCATAACTTGGCAACACAGCAACGGAATTACAAAAACGAAAGATATTCAGAAAGCCAATTAAATGGGGATTAAGACCATGTAAAAATATATAGGGTGTTTTATTTAAAATAATCGAGTTATGGCACGTCAAAGTAAAATACATTTTTTATCGCAAGTTTTGGAAATTTACAATTTTTCGAGAAATGTTGCAGAACTTGGCAACACAGCAACGGAATTTCAAAAACGAAAGATATTCAGAAAGCCAATTAAATGGGGATTAAGACCAAGTAAAAATATATAGGGTGTTTTATTTAAAATAATCGAGTTATGGCACGTCAAAGTAAAATACATTTTTTATCGTAAGTTTTGGAAATTTACAATTTTTCAAAAAATGTTGCATAACTTGGCAACACAGCAACGGAATTTCAAAAACGAAAGATATTCAAAAAGCCAATTAAAAAGGGATTAAGACCAGGTAAAAATATATAGGGTGTTTTATTTAAAATAATCGAGTTATGGTACGTCAAAGTTAGATAAAGTTTTTATCGCGAGTTTTGGAAATTTACAATTTTTCAAAAAATGTTACATAACTTGGCAACCCCGCAACGGAATTTCAAAAACGAAAGATATTCAGAAAGCCAATTAAATGGGGATTAAGACCATGTAAAAATATATAGGGTGTTCTATTTAAAATAATAGAGTTATGGCACGTCAAAGTAAAATACATTTTTTATCGTAAGTTTTGGAAATTTACAATTTTTCAAAAAATGTTGCATAACTTGGCAACACAGCAACGGAATTTCAAAAACGAAAGATATTCAGAAAGCCAATTAATTGGGGATTAAGACCAAGTAAAAATATATAGGGTGTTTTATTTAAAATAATCGAGTTATGGCACGTCAAAGTAAAATACATTTTTTATCGTAAGTTTTGGAAATTTACAATTTTTCGAGAAATGTTGCATAACTTGGCAACACAGCAACGGAATTTCAAAAACGAAAGATATTCAGAAAGCCAATTAAATGGGGATTAAGACCATGTAAAAATATATAGGGTGTTTTATTTAAAATAATCGAGTTATGGCACGTCAAAGTAAAATACATTTTTTATCGTAAGTTTTGGAAATTTACAATTTTTCAAAAAATGTTGCATAACTTGGCAACCCCGCAACGGAATTACAAAAACGAAACATATTCAGAAAGCCAATTAAATAGAGATTAAGATCAAGTAAAAATATATAGAGTGTTTTATTTAAAATAATCGAGTTATGGCACGTCAAAGTAAAATACATTTTTTATCGTAAGTTTTGGAAATTTACAATTTTTCAAAAAATGTTGCATAACTTGGCAACCCCGCAACGGAATTACAAAAACGAAAGATATTCAGAAAGCCAATTAAATGGGGATTAAGACCATGTAAAAATATATAGGTTGTTTTATTTAAAATAATCGAGTTATGGCACGTCAAAGTAAAATACATTTTTTATCGTAAGTTTTGGAAATTTACAATTTTTCAAAAAATGTTGCATAACTTGGCAACACAGCAACGGAATTAGAAAAACGAAAGATATTCAGAAAGCCAATTAAATGGGGATTAAGACCATGTAAAAATATATAGGGTGTTTTATTTAAAATAATCGAGTTATGGCACGTCAAAGTAAAATACATTTTTTATCGTAAGTTTTGGAAATTTACAATTTTTCAAAAAATGTTGCATAACTTGGCAACACAGCAACGGAATTACAAAAACGAAAGATATTCAGAAAGCCAATTAAATGGGGATTAAGACCATGTAAAAATATATAGGGTGTTTTATTTAAAATAATCGAGTTATGGCACGTCAAAGTAAAATACATTTTTTATCGCAAGTTTTGGAAATTTACAATTTTTCGAGAAATGTTGCAGAACTTGGCAACACAGCAACGGAATTTCAAAAACGAAAGATATTCAGAAAGCCAATTAAATGGGGATTAAGACCAAGTAAAAATATATAGGGTGTTTTATTTAAAATAATAGAGTTATGGCACGTCAAAATAAAATACATTTTTTATCGTAAGTTTTGGAAATTTACAATTTTTCAAAAAATGTTGCATAACTTGGCAACCCCGCAACGGAATTACAAAAATGAAACATATTCAGAAAGCCAATTAAATAGAGATTAAGATCATGTAAAAATATATAGGGTGTTTTATTTAAAATAATCGAGTTATGGCACGTCAAAGTAAAATACATTTTTTATCGTAAGTTTTGGAAATTTACAATTTTTCGAGAAATGTTGCATAACTTGGCAACCCTGCAACGGAATTACAAAAACGAAAGATATTCAGAAAGCCAATTAAATGGGGATTAAGACCATGTAAAAATATATAGGGTGTTCTATTTAAAATAATCGAGTTATGGCACGTCAAAGTAAAATACAATTTTTATCGTAAGTTTTGGAAATTTACAATTTTTCAAAAAAAGTTGCATAACTTGGCAACACAGCAACGGAATTACAAAAACGAAACATATTCAGAAAGCGAATTAAATAGAGATTAAGAACATGTAAAAATATATAGGGTGTTTTATTTAAAATAATCGAGTTATGGCACGTCAAAGTAAAATACATTTTTTATCGTAAGTTTTGGAAATTTACAATTTTTCAAAAAATGTTGCATAACTTGGCAACACAGCAACGGAATTTCAAAAACGAAACATATTCAGAAAGCCAATTAAATGGGGATTAAGACCATGTAAAAATATATAGGGTGTTCTATTTAAAATAATCGAGTTATGGCACGTCAAAGTAAAATACAATTTTTATCGTAAGTTTTGGAAATTTACAATTTTTCAAAAAAAGTTGCATAACTTGGCAACACAGCAACGGAATTACAAAAACGAAACATATTCAGAAAGCGAATTAAATAGAGATTAAGAACATGTAAAAATATATAGGGTGTTTTATTTAAAATAATCGAGTTATGGCACGTCAAAGTAAAATACATTTTTTATCGTAAGTTTTGGAAATTTACAATTTTTCGAGAAATGTTGCATAACTTGGCAACACAGCAACGGAATTTCAAAAACGAAAGATATTCAGAAAGCCAATTAAATGGGGATTAAGACCATGTAAAAATATATAGGGTGTTTTATTTAAAATAATCGAGTTATGGCACGTCAAAGTAAAATACATTTTTTATCGTAAGTTTTGGAAATTTACAATTTTTCAAAAAATGTTGCATAACTTGGCAACACAGCAACGGAATTTCAAAAACGAAACATATTCAGAAAGCCAATTAAATAGAGATTAAGATCATGTAAAAATATTACTTACCGACGTGGTGGTGGATTAGAAAAACCAACGCGATGGTAATAGGAAAAATCCTGTAGTAACAATCAACGGGCATTTTATTTTGTTGTTTGGACGTAAAAAAATAATATAGCAGCTCAATGCCTCAATGCACTTTACACAGTGAAATATTTTGCTTAAAGATAACAGACTCGACATTGACCTCTTCTGATATCAGTGATCTTCGTAAAAATAACCAGGAGTTCCGAAACAGATTTTGATATTCAGACTTGTAAGGTTTTGCGGACTTCTGGGGCCCGATATGGGGTGCATCAGCAACACCCCAATTGCGGATGTCCTAAAGTTCATCCAAAAGATTGGATAGGCTTGTTTATGTTTTCTCCTCTTGGAAACACTTTAATTATTTTTTTCTTCCACCAAAAGAAACAACCCCAAAATTCAATTAAACATTTATTTGCATAAATAAGGATTTATAAAATAATACTGCAAGAACATAAATTAAATCGGTGTCGCAAACTAATATCTATAACCACCCCCACCACCTGACGGAGGTAAATATTGTTGACTGGGACGATACTGGCCGCTATTATCACCACCTTGGAATCCTCCACCACCACCACCACCTAAAGAACGTAAAATCGCATCCGGAATAGGTGGAGGGGTTGGAAGATGAGCCCCTACAGGATGGAAACCATTTTCATCGGCGGTGTAGGTGATTGAATATCGAACCCCATCAGGTCCTGTGTAGGAAAATCCTCCTTGGGCGGTTACGGCGGGTCCTTCAGGTCCTGGTGCCGAGGGATGTCCGTCTTCATGAGCAGAAATTCCATTTCCTGTTTCGTAACTGTATCTGTAGTTTCCGTCTCCGTTGTTAACGTTTTCGTAACGCACTATGGGGATGTTTGCGCCTCCACCAAAACCACCTCCGCCTCCGTAATAACCTCCTGCACCGCCTGCGCCTCCTGGAAAACCTCCACCGCGAAGATGTTCTCCAAGAACAATGCTGAGCACTGAGGATAGAATTATCTAAAAAAAAAAAGTTAATGAAATATTTTTTAATGTAAAGAAGAGCTTACAAGTTTCATTTTGTTGTAGGTTCAATTGTTGTCATGTCTTGAACTATAAATAATATGGATCGGACTTTATTTATATATAGCGGGTGTATAAGCCCCACTACGCGAAGATGAGCGATTTTTTTAGTAAAATTTCCATCATCCAGATCATAGGAAGCACAAGGCTGTAGCATGATGTGCATCATTTCAGTTTTCTTTTCATAAAAATCAATTGCGGGTGAGCCCAAGAGAAAGGTGGAGGATGATGTGTAATAACCAGAAATGGTCGTGGGTTTCAAGGATTGCCCAACAAGATTCACCTAGAACTGGGCCATTTTCGATAAAGCACAATAAAATATTCGTGATTTAGGGAACCTTGGCTTATAATTCTTATACGCCCTTGTTCACGACGTGCTTGAATGTTACGCAACACCGGACAGGTCAATTTTTTAAGGAATTTCTCAATTAACCGTACCCCAAACCAAATCTTCTTCCTGTATTCATGATTTATGTCTCGGAGTTTGTTCGTATTATCTTGAGTGATCTCGAAAGTGTTTTCTTCCAAAATAGTTTTGATTTATAAGTAAATTCCGCATTACACGTAATTGGATGTTAAAGGTAAGCAAAGTTCAAAGAATTTTTTTAGAATTAAATGTGAATGCAATTAGAAAGGGTTGTCTTATGGTTTGTAAGTGTGGAAAGTGAAATGCAGAGGCCTAAACTGTGAAGAAGGAAAAAAATTCAGAAGGGCACGTGATAAATCCTCGCAAGACAGACCTAAAATAAATTGAGGAGACTAACCTGCAATTTTCTTCAACAGTACACCCCCTGACTAAAAATATCAAAACGCTGACTCTGATCATTTTTTAATTCCCTCTTGAGCTGCTCAATGGATTTTTCCAGCAGGACGGAAAATATGCGAAAATAATTCCTGATTCGTCGCTTGACGGCCCTCTTTCTCTCCAGATATTAGACACAAAAATCTCAATCTAAATAGTACGTCACCCTTTATTTTAACCAACCCTATATATAATACGTGAATTATTATTCAACTGCCTTGATATTTCTTTCTGTTTACAAAAATTGCCTAGTCATAGGTCATGCCATCTTCCAAGTGTTAATTTGTGTCGGATCACGCTTCCTTTTGCGGTCGTAACAATTTTAATTGAAACTCGTCAATGCTCTATACGGAAGTTCTGCCACAGACGGTCAAGAAGTTTTCAGGAAATATTCTTAGAGCAAAATATTGAACTCGTTCATGAAAGAAAGCTGATTGGAGGAAGAATTTTGAAGAGATAAAGCAAACGAAGAAGAAAAGGGGTGAAGCCACCTCTGGACACAAAACCGTGAGCCCTGGGATGATCCTTTCAAGGACCTAAAACCTAGCAACTCCACCCTCATCACCAGAAAAATTCTGATGGTTTTGCTTGTGACGATTAAAAAAACTTTGAAAAAGAAACTTTGACAATAATTCGCAGGAGGCGAACTGGGCGCCTCTGGATAAAAAATCGTGACCCCTGGGAGTATCCTTTCAAGGACCTAAAACCTAGTAATTCCACCCTCATCACCAGAAAAATCCTGATGACTTTGCTGGAGACGATTCAAGAAACTTTAAAAAAGAAGCTTTGACAATAATCGCAGGAGGCGAACTGGGCGCCTCTGGATAAAAAATCGTGACCCCTGGGAGTATCCTTTCAAGGACCTAAAACCTAGTAACTCCACCCTCATCACCAGAAAAATTCTGATGGCTTTGCTGGAGACGATTCAAAAAACTTTGAAAAAGAAACTTTGACAATAATTCGCAGGAGGCGAACTGGTCGCCTCTGGACAAAAATTCGTGACCCCTGGGAGGATCCTTTCAAGGACTTAAAACCTAGCAACTCCACCCTCATCACCAGAAAAATTCTGATGGCTTTGCTGAAGACGATTCAAAAAAGTTTGAGAAAGAAAGTTTGACAATAATTCGCAGGAGGCGAACTGGTCGCCTCTGGACAAAAAATCGTGACCCCTGGGAGTATCCTGTCAAGGACCTAAAACCTAGCAACTCCAACCTCATCACCAGAAAAATTCTGATGCCTTTGTTGGAGACGATTTAAAAAACTTTGAAAAAGAAACTTTGACAATAATTCGCAGGAGGCGAACTGGGCGCCTCTGGAGCAAAAATCGTGACCCCTGGGAGTATCCCTTTAAGGTCCTAAAACCTATTAACTCCACCCTCATCACCAGAAAAATTCTGATGGCTTTGCTGAAGACGATTCAAAAAACTTTGAAAAAGAAACTTTGACAATAATTCGCAGGAGGCGAACTGACCGCCTCTGGACAAAAAATCGTGACACCTGGGAGGATCCTTTCAAGGACCTAAAACCTAGCAACTCCACCCTCATCACCAGAAAAATTCTGATGGCTTTGCTGGAGACGATTCAAAAAACTTTAAAAAAGAAACTTTGACAATAATTCGCAGGAGCCGAACTGGACGCCTCTGGACAAAAAATCGTGACCCCTGGGAGTATCCCTTCAAGGACCTAAAACCTAGCAACTCCACCTTCATCACCAAAAAAATTTTGATGACTTTGCTGGAGACGATTCAAGAAACTTTAAAAAAGAAACTTTGACAATAATTCGCAGGAGGCGCACTGGGCGCCTCTGGACAAAAAATCGTGACCCCTGGGAGGATCCTTTCAAGGACCTAAAACCTAGCAACTCCACCCTCATCACCAGAAAAATTCTGATGGCTTTGCTGAAGACGATTCAAAAAACTTTGAAAAAGAAACTTTGACAATAATTCGCAGGAGCCGAACTGGTCGCCTCTGGACAAAAAATCGTAACCCCTGGGAGTATCCTTTCAAGGACCTAAAACCTAGCAACTCCACCCTCATCAACAGAAAAATCCTGATGGCTTTGCTGGAGACGATTCAAAAAACTTTAAAAAAGAAACTTTGACAATAATTCGCAGGAAGCGAACTGGTCGCCTATGGACAAAAAATCGCGGGCCATGGGAGTATCCTTTCAAGGACCTAAAACCTAGCAACTCCACCTTCATCACCAGAAAAATTCTGATGGCTTTGCTGAAGACGATTCAAAAAACTTTGAGAAAGAAAGTTTGACAATAATTCGCAGGAGGCAAACTGGTCGCCTCTGGACAAAAAATCGTGACCCCTGGGAGGATCCTTTCAAGGACCTAAAACCTAGCAACTCCACCCTCATCACCAGAAAAATCCTGATGGCTTTGCTGAAGACGATTCAAAAAACTTTGAAAAAGAAACTTTGACAATAATTCGCAGGAGGCGAACTGAACGCCTGGGGACAAGAAATCGCGGACTCTGAGAGAGCCCTTTCAAGCACTTTCCAGCGGCGTAGCAAGAAAAAGTTCCTTCAGGGGCACGTCCTCTGATTCTCCAACCCTCCAAACCACATTTACGAAGAGGTTAAAGTTAGTTTGTCTTTAATTGGTTTGTTTTTCTTTATATAAGTGTAGATGCGTGTAAATATTGCGAGAGTTACCTACATAGGAAATACTTTTGGTTAATTAAATTTACCCATTACGATATCCAATTAGTACACAGCAGTGTTTCGTTAAGCAACAAAACTAATTAATGACTGTAATACAAGTTTGCTTCTTTTATATCTGGTTATTAACCTCCCCCTCTTTAAAATTTCTCATAATTAATGATAAATGATGCCTTCATGTCACTTTACATCTTACCATATATGCGGATTACAAAATATAAAATTAGTTAAACCGCCTTCAATTTACCTTCAAGTAAGAGAAACGAGTTTTTAATTTTTCGTAAGGTAGCATCATCCTCGATCTATTTCATTTTACTTCAGGCGCACGTTTTATTAGCCGGTGTATGTAATTTCATGAAATATTTCAACTCGACACTCCCTTGTTAACCTTTAAATGATTTTCTAATCGAAGATTCCGATTGACAAAATATTTGAATTCTTGAGTTACACATCAAAATGAATTTGGAAAGAGGGTACCTATTCTACATTTTTTGACCTTCCTTTTTGTAATTATTTCTTTAGAAAATTATTAGAAACCACATCGATTAATTTTAGAGAACATGAAGTCGGGGATTCGTTTTTGAAAGTTCAACACACCGGATGTATCTGAAATTTAATCTTAAAAATTGCAATAATTAGACTTGACTAACCTTCGCTAGCCCACAATACTTTAGTATTGCACCACCAGATTAATCAAAGGATAATGCAAGGGAAACCGAAAGGAAAAGAAAGAAATTATCCAGGACTAGAAGATTCAACCTCCTCCTCATCTTGAAACCCTCAAAGCATAGGCAACCAATCACAACCCCCTACACTTAACGTAGCTAGTGATCAACAGAGGGCGCTAGGATTGTCCGCCCCCAAACGACGATTAGTCTAACCCTACTTTGATCCAGTTCTAGTCTACAAATTTTTTTACTCGGACAAGCCCTAGCCACTAACTCCCTTTGAAGTAAATTAGCTCATCGTTAATTGCTCAAAAAATTATTACGTGTTGATAAAAAATATTTCGTCAAAGAATTCATTGACTGGGTGGTTACAACTTTCACGTAAACAGGGCAATTAAAAAAAAGAGAAGAGTAGATCAATTTAAAATTAAAACCGAGGGTAACAAGAACAAGTGCAAATACCAAAGGCCGCATCAGTGCATTCCACCGATAGTGAGAGTATAACATCATCACCTGACCTAGATCTTCTTAATACGTCTAGATACAGCAGTAAATCTTTATATTTTAACTCTTCTGGCTAATCGCAGACTTTTAACAGTTACGTAACAAGATCAGATTCGTGCCTAGAAAATGTTTTTGTTGACCAAATAGAGAAACCTCATGTGTGGTATGAAAAGACAACAGATTGGCAGGAGATTGTAGAATATGATTTCCCTGAAGCTTCAGGATGCGAAAAATTAGACAGGACACTGAATCGTCTGTGATTTATCTGAAGCCTATGGATCAGAGTTAAAGGTTGTAGAAGGGTGCTACATCCCTAAGCGAACTGTCTACCCACAAGAGAGTTACTGAGGAGCATCAGGGCTTAGCAAGAGGGAAGGATAATTACTACAGAGGGCGCATTAGGATTTTTTGGGTAAATGCTAATACTGTGGGCCTGGAACAACGCCTCTGTGTAACACGGTGCCGAGGTTACTTGTTGTGAGCAGAACGAACCGTCTCGGGGTGAACTGTCCTAGAAAGATCAATCAACCAAGAGCTCCTGAATTCAAATCCTAGTCTCTTTATACAGATGTGTGATCCACCAACCTTCTCGTAACTTAAAAAAAATTCTGAAAGTGTTTACAAACTAACGCCGTTTACTATTTCTTAGAAATTATATTAAAATTCTACTAAACGTTATTTCAAGTTCAAGGACATTTCTCGATGTGTCGTTCAGAAGTTCCGTCTTTTAAACAACTGTTACAAAGTTCAAGGTCAAGTTCATTACGCAACCAATCTCTCGTCTATCATTTCTACACGAGCATAATATGTGAAAGTGATAGAGATTCTGTCATTAAATATTTACGATAGCAATCTTTTACCATTTGTCATTTTGTGTTATGTAGTACAAACAGTCTGCTGGTTGGTCTGTTTCAATGGACTTGCTATAAAATAGTTTCGTCATTGCTAAGTGGATTTAAACTATATGAGGTCTTTGAAAAAATATTGATCGCGTTCGCTTGGGAAGCCACAGAAAAATGGAAACTTTGTTCCCACTCCTGAAACTATAGTTTTTTGTAGTCTTCCTTTAGAATCTTTCTGCGTGCCCGCAAAGTTTTCAAGTTTTTTGAAAATAAAAATTATTGTCCCATGGATTGAGATCTGGGGAGTAAGGAGGGAGGGGGAGGGGAGGGAGTAAGGGGGGTGATGCGGTATCCTTTGTTTGTCTTTCCTAAAATATATGCATAACATGCAATGCCTACCTACAATCCTGTCGATAATTATGATTGTTATTATTATTTTTATTTCGATCTGGATGGACTTAGCCTATAATTCTGTAAAATTTATTCAACACACCTGTAGAGGATAGGGCGTGCAGATCTAACTAGAGCTGCAGGTGTGGGTGTGAAAATGAAATATAAAATGCAACATAGTTCGAATGATTGCAAAAAAAAAGTGATTAACCCAAGTGATTCACGTTACAGATTGGCATTTAGATTTCAAAATGGGATGGGTCGGGTAAAATAATGCAAGTTGCAGTTTGCAGCGTGTAATAATAAATTGTTGAGTCGAAAATAAAGTTGAGCAATTAATATATACAATCATATATAGTAGAGCATCAAACAGCGTGGTACCTTTCTGACCTTTACGTGTGCTCGTTCTTCACCACTAATTTCTAAATTTAATTCAAGCATGATTTATGAGGAAGAATATATTTTTACAGAAACCTCAGGTTCTTCATTGCTAAATTTAATTTGAGATAATTGCGTCTACTGTCTGATACATCGAAAATATTCCTAGAAGGAGAAACGTGACCATGTTTTAGATAGACATGCGATAAAAAGTGGTACCTACTTGTTTTGGAAGACGAACAAGAGTTACCTTTAAATAAAAGCGTATTCGTTTATATCAGCGGTCCTTTAAACTTGGTGTCTGAAGAACTTGAACCTTCACTATTTTTCAAAAATTCATAGAAGTCGTGGCAATATACCTTCACCGATCGGTTAGAAACGGTCCCATTAAGTTGTAGACAAATTTTTGGGGTGGGCTCCATAATGACCGAATATATATCTTCGATATATACATGGCTAGCTTCATTTTTCTAACTCTTATGAGTTTGGGGATCTATCTGGCCATGATATATTTTGCTAAAATGTGTGTAGAAGGCGTTTTCGAACAAACAACGTACCCCTGTGTAGTAATATACCATCACCGATTGGTTCGAAATGCTCCCATTGAGCTGTAGAAAAGTTTTTGGGGTGGGCTCCATAATGACCGAATATATATCTTCGATATATACATGGCTAGCTTCATTTTTCTAACTCTTATGAGTTTGGGGATCTATCTGGCCATGATATATTCTGCTAAAATGTGTGTAGAAGGCGTTTTCGAACAAACAACGTACCCCTGTGTAGTAATATACCATCACCGATTGGTTCGAAATGCTCCCATTGAGCTGTAGAAAAGTTTTTGGGGTGGGCTACATAATGACCGAATATATATCTTCGATATATACATGGCTAGCTTCATTTTTCTAACTCTTATGAGTTTGGGGATCTATCTGGCCATGATATATTCTGCTAAAATGTGTGTAGAAGGCGTTTTCGAACAAACAACGTACCCCTGTGTAGTAATATACCATCACCGATTGGTTCGAAATGCTCCCATTGAGCTGTAGAAAAGTTTTTGGGGTGGGCTCCATAATGACCGAATATATATCTTCGATATATACATGGCTAGCTTCATTTTTCTAACTCTTATGAGTTTGGGGATCTATCTGGCCATGATATATTCTGCTAAAATGTGTGTAGAAGGCGTTTTCGAACAAACAACGTACCCCTGTGTAGTAATATACCATCACCGATTGGTTCGAAATGCTCCCATTGAGCTGTAGAAAAGTTTTTGGGGTGGGCTCCATAATGACCGAATATATATCTTCGATATATACATGGCTAGCTTCATTTTTCTAACTCTTATGAGTTTGGGGATCTATCTGGCCATGATATATTCTGCTAAAATGTGTGTAGAAGGCGTTTTCGAACAAACAACGTACCCCTGTGTAGTAATATACCATCACCGATTGGTTCGAAATGCTCCCATTGAGCTGTAGAAAAGTTTTTGGGGTGGGCTCCATAATGACCGAATATATATCTTCGATATATACATGGCTAGCTTCATTTTTCTAACTCTTATGAGTTTGGGGATCTATCTGGCCATGATATATTCTGCTAAAATGTGTGTAGAAGGCGTTTTCGAACAAACAACGTACCCCTGTGTAGTAATATACCATCACCGATTGGTTCGAAATGCTCCCATTGAGCTGTAGAAAAGTTTTTGGGGTGGGCTCCATAATGACCGAATATATATCTTCGATATATACATGGCTAGCTTCATTTTTCTAACTCTTATGAGTTTGGGGATCTATCTGGCCATGATATATTCTGCTAAAATGTGTGTAGAAGGCGTTTTCGAACAAACAACGTACCCCTGTGTAGTAATATACCATCACCGATTGGTTCGAAATGCTCCCATTGAGCTGTAGAAATTTTTTTGGGGTGGGCTCCATAATGACCGAATATATATCTTCGATATATACATGGCTAGCTTCATTTTTCTAACTCTTATGAGTTTGGGGATCTATCTGGCCATGATATATTCTGCTAAAATGTGTGTAGAAGGCGTTTTCGAACAAACAACGTACCCCTGTGTAGTAATATACCATCACCGATTGGTTCGAAATGCTCCCATTGAGCTGTAGAAAAGTTTTTGGGGTGGGCTCCATAATGACCGAATATATATCTTCGATATATACATGGCTAGCTTCATTTTCCTAACTCTTATGAGTTTGGGGATCTATCTGGCCATGATATATTCTGCTAAAATGTGTGTAGCAGGCGTTTTCGAACAAACAACGTACCCCTGTGTAGTAATATACCATCACCGATTGGTTCGAAATGCTCCCATTGAGCTGTAGAAAAGTTTTTGGGGTGGGCTCCATAATGACCGAATATATATCTTCGATATATACATGGCTAGCTTCATTTTTCTAACTCTTATGAGTTTGGGGATCTATCTGGCCATGATATATTCTGCTAAAATGTGTGTAGAAGGCGTTTTCGAACAAACAACGTACCCCTGTGTAGTAATATACCATCACCGATTGGTTCGAAATGCTCCCATTGAGCTGTAGAAAAGTTTTTGGGATGGGCTCCATAATGACCGAATATATATCTTCGATATATACATGGCTAGCTTCATTTTTCTAACTCTTATGAGTTTGGGGATCTATCTGGCCATGATATATTCTGCTAAAATGTGTGTAGAAGGCGTTTTCGAACAAACAACGTACCCCTGTGTAGTAATATACCATCACCGATTGGTTCGAAATGCTCCCATTGAGCTGTAGAAAAGTTTTTGGGATGGGCTCCATAATGACCGAATATATATCTTGGATATATACATGGCTAGCTTCATTTTTCTAACTCTTATGAGTTTGGGGATCTATCTGGCCATGATATATTCTGCTAAAATGTGTGTAGAAGGCGTTTTCGAACAAACAACGTACCCCTGTGTAGTAATATACCATCACCGATTGGTTCGAAATGCTCCCATTGAGCTGTAGAAAAGTTTTTGGGGTGGGCTCCATAATGACCGAATATATATCTTGGATATATACATGGCTAGCTTCATTTTTCTAACTCTTATGAGTTTGGGGATCTATCTGGCCATGGTATATTCTGCGAAAATGTGTGTAGAAGGCGTTTTCGAACAAACAACGTACCCCTGTGTAGTAATATACCATCACCGATTGGTTCGAAATGCTCCCATTGAGCTGTAGAAAAGTTTTTGGGGTGGGCTCCATAATGACCGAATATATATCTTCGATATATACATGGCTAGCTTCATTTTTCTAACTCTTATGAGTTTGGGGATCTATCTGGCCATGATATATTCTGCTAAAATGTGTGTAGAAGGCGTTTTCGAACAAACAACGTACCCCTGTGTAGTAATATACCATCACCGATTGGTTCGAAATGCTCCCATTGAGCTGTAGAAAAGTTTTTGGGGTGGGCTCCATAATGACCGAATATATATCTTCGATATATACATGGCTAGCTTCATTTTTCTAACTCTTATGAGTTTGGGGATCTATCTGGCCATGATATATTCTGCTAAAATGTGTGTAGAAGGCGTTTTCGAACAAACAACGTACCCCTGTGTAGTAATATACCATCACCGATTGGTTCGAAATGCTCCCATTGAGCTGTAGAAATTTTTTTGGGGTGGGCTCCATAATGACCGAATATATATCTTCGATATATACATGGCTAGCTTCATTTTTCTAACTCTTATGAGTTTGGGGATCTATCTGGCCATGATATATTCTGCTAAAATGTGTGTAGAAGGCGTTTTCGAACAAACAACGTACCCCTGTGTAGTAATATACCATCACCGATTGGTTCGAAATGCTCCCATTGAGCTGTAGAAAAGTTTTTGGGGTGGGCTCCATAATGACCGAATATATATCTTCGATATATACATGGCTAGCTTCATTTTCCTAACTCTTATGAGTTTGGGGATCTATCTGGCCATGATATATTCTGCTAAAATGTGTGTAGCAGGCGTTTTCGAACAAACAACGTACCCCTGTGTAGTAATATACCATCACCGATTGGTTCGAAATGCTCCCATTGAGCTGTAGAAAAGTTTTTGGGGTGGGCTCCATAATGACCGAATATATATCTTCGATATATACATGGCTAGCTTCATTTTTCTAACTCTTATGAGTTTGGGGATCTATCTGGCCATGATATATTCTGCTAAAATGTGTGTAGAAGGCGTTTTCGAACAAACAACGTACCCCTGTGTAGTAATATACCATCACCGATTGGTTCGAAATGCTCCCATTGAGCTGTAGAAAAGTTTTTGGGATGGGCTCCATAATGACCGAATATATATCTTCGATATATACATGGCTAGCTTCATTTTTCTAACTCTTATGAGTTTGGGGATCTATCTGGCCATGATATATTCTGCTAAAATGTGTGTAGAAGGCGTTTTCGAACAAACAACGTACCCCTGTGTAGTAATATACCATCACCGATTGGTTCGAAATGCTCCCATTGAGCTGTAGAAAAGTTTTTGGGATGGGCTCCATAATGACCGAATATATATCTTGGATATATACATGGCTAGCTTCATTTTTCTAACTCTTATGAGTTTGGGGATCTATCTGGCCATGATATATTCTGCTAAAATGTGTGTAGAAGGCGTTTTCGAACAAACAACGTACCCCTGTGTAGTAATATACCATCACCGATTGGTTCGAAATGCTCCCATTGAGCTGTAGAAAAGTTTTTGGGGTGGGCTCCATAATGACCGAATATATATCTTGGATATATACATGGCTAGCTTCATTTTTCTAACTCTTATGAGTTTGGGGATCTATCTGGCCATGGTATATTCTGCGAAAATGTGTGTAGAAGGCGTTTTCGAACAAACAACGTACCCCTGTGTAGTAATATACCATCACCGATTGGTTCGAAATGCTCCCATTGAGCTGTAGAAAAGTTTTTGGGGTGGGCTCCATAATGACCGAATATATATCTTCGATATATACATGGCTAGCTTCATTTTTCTAACTCTTATGAGTTTGGGGATCTATCTGGCCATGATATATTCTGCTAAAATGTGTGTAGAAGGCGTTTTCGAACAAACAACGTACCCCTGTGTAATAATATACCATCACCGATTGGTTCGAAATGCTCCCATTGAGCTGTAGAAATTTTTTTGGGGTGGGCTCCATAATGACCGAATATATATCTTCGATATATACATGGCTAGCTTCATTTTTCTAACTCTTATGAGTTTGGGGATGCATCTGGATGTATATATGCAAAAGAAAACTGGATTAATCTTCTTCTAAATGTTGCTGAGTAATTTTAACGAGCGCTTACCATTTCATAGGTTGCGTAAAGTGTAGATGTAATAAATTAAACACGTTTACTTTTGGGACATAAAATTCTAAACTGTGATTGCAAAATTTCTTTGAAAACGAGTACCTACCTACCAAACGGACAATTTATGATTTTTATTTAAAATTATATAATAAAAATAACTAGAACAATACATCGCCATTGGCTATGCTATGTTATTACAAGAACTTTGATCTTTAACGCGTGCTCAAGTTGTATAATCTCTATTCTGATTTATTATAGCCCAATGACCGAATAAAAAAACGCACGCGATCTAACAGAAGATGTTTCTATTATAAATCCTTATTGTTCATTCTTCTCGATTTATTGACACGTTGACTTCCTCAATCCCACATTTTATTAATTGCATCCATCATGATATGATTGCCAAGGTCGAATTGGCCTTGACAATCCACGTGTGCTGGTTAAAAAAAGTTTAGTTCCATTCTACAAAGTATCCAAGTCCTGGGATTTTGCAGAGACCTTCCACAGTTCCCCTATAGATCGTAGAATCCCTCAGAGTCCTCCAAAAGACTCATAACTCCCCGGTATTCCCAATAGAAGGAGCCTAGAGTCCCTAAACGTCCAAAGATCTGATTTTCCAAAACACTGGAAGGTCTTCGATGAACAAAAAAATCTTCCAAAGGAGTTCGTGGACCCCTTGAACTCCAGAAACAATTTCCAGGGGCTGCAGGTTGCTCGCAATCCCAAAAATCGGGCAGAATCCCCGCAACCCGCAAATTAATTCAAATTTCTTCAAGAGCGCCCATGTTTCCAGCGTCTAAAGTTTTCAGAAGCCTCCAAAAGAGTCGGTGGACCATTTGAACTCCAGAAAGAATTTCTTCCAGAGGCTGCAGGTTGCCCACAATCCCAAAAATCGGACAGAATCCCCGCAAGCTTTAAATTAATCCAAATTCCTCCAAGAGCGTCCATGTTTCCAGCGTCTAAAGTTTCCAGAAGCCTCCAAAAGAGTCGGTGGACCCCTTGAACTCCAAAAAGAATTTCTTCCAGAGGCTGCAAGTTGCCCACAATCCCAAAAATCGGGCCGAATCCCCGCAGGCCGTAAATTAATCCAAATTCCTCCAAGAGCGTCCATGTTTCCAGCGTCTAAAGTTTCCAGAAGCCTCCAAAAGAGTCGGTGGACCCCTTGAACTCCAGAAAGAATTTCTTCCAGAGGCTGCAGGTTGCCCACAATCCCCAAAATCGGGCCGAATCCCCGCAGGCCGTAAATTAATCCAAATTCCTCCAAGAGCGTCCATGTTTCCAGCGTCTAAAGTTTCCAGAAGCCTCCAAAAGAGTCGGTGGACCCCTTGAACTCCAAAAAGAATTTCTTCCAGAGGCTGCAAGTTGCCCACAATCCCAAAAATCGGGCCGAATCCCCGCAGGCCGTAAATTAATCCAAATTCCTCCAAGAGCGTCCATGTTTCCAGCGTCTAAAGTTTCCAGAAGCCTCCAAAAGAGTCCGTGGACCCCTTGAACTCCAGAAAGAATTTCTTCCAGAGGCTGCAGGTTGCCCACAATCCCAAAAATCGGGCCGAATCCCCGCAGGCCGTAAATTAATCCAAATTCCTCCAAGAGCGTCCATGTTTCCAGCGTCTAAAGTTTCCAGAAGCCTCCAAAAGAGTCGGTGGACCCCTTGAACTCCAAAAAGAATTTCTTCCAGAGGCTGCAAGTTGCCCACAATCCCAAAAATCGGGCCGAATCCCCGCAGGCCGTAAATTAATCCAAATTCCTCCAAGAGCGTCCATGTTTCCAGCTTCTAAAGTTTCCAGAAGCCTCCAAAAGAGTCGGTGGACCCCTTGAACTCCAGAAAGAATTTCTTCCAGAGGCTGCAGGTTGCCCACAATCCCCAAAATCGGGCCGAATCCCCGCAGGCCGTAAATTAATCCAAATTCCTCCAAGAGCGTCCATGTTTCCAGCGTCTAAAGTTTCCAGAAGCCTCCAAAAGAGTCGGTGGACCCCTTGAACTCCAAAAAGAATTTCTTCCAGAGGCTGCAAGTTGCCCACAATCCCAAAAATCGGGCCGAATCCCCGCAGGCCGTAAATTAATCCAAATTCCTCCAAGAGCGTCCATGTTTCCAGCGTCTAAAGTTTCCAGAAGCCTCCAAAAGAGTCCGTGGACCCCTTGAACTCCAGAAAGAATTTCTTCCAGAGGCTGCAGGTTGCCCACAATCCCAAAAATCGGGCCGAATCCCCGCAGGCCGTAAATTAATCCAAATTCCTCCAAGAGCGTCCATGTTTCCAGCATCTAAAGTTTCCAGAAGCCTCCAAAAGAGTCGGTGGACCCCTTGAACTCCAGAAAGAATTTCTTCCAGAGGCTGCAGGTTGCCCACAATCCCAAAAATCGGGCCGAATCCCCGCAGGCCGTAAATTAATCCAAATTCCTCCAAGAGCGTCCATGTTTCCAGCGTCTAAAGTTTCCAGAAGCCTCCAAACGAGTCGGTGGACCCCTTGAACTCCAGAAAGAATTTCTTCCAGAGGCTGCAGGTTGCCCACAATCCCAAAAATCGGGCCGAATCCCCGCAAGCCTTAAATTAATTCAAATTTTTCCAAGAGCGCCTATATTTCCAGCGTCTAAAGTTTCCAGAACCCTCCAAAGTTCCTTGGAATCCTCAGAGGTCTCAGTCTTCTTTAAGAGAGCCTGCAGTCCCCTAAAAAATCTAAATTTGGAATTCCTGGAGGTTGTTCCACGTTCCAAGTCTTCTGGAGTCAGAATCCATAAAGACACGCCAGGGTCCGATCAAGGGTTAGACTTTTTCGAAATTTAAATTTCCTAGAGTCTCCTGGAGTCTGTTAAAGGTTGGGAAGTCTTTGAAGGAAATCTCAACCGCACTCTACAAGAAGTCGCAGAGGCTTCCAAAGATCTTATTATCTCAGACTCTTCCCCAGTAAGACTTTAGCCCCTTTCGCCTTCTTCTAGAAATTCCAGAGACTCCAAGTGGTGAGTCCTTGGAGTCCAACAAACCTTCTAAGATCTCGTAGAACCCTCCAGGTTATCGTTGCGATGCCCCAAGTCTCTTAGGTCTTCCTGAAGGTCTCTGAATTCCGGATCTTCCAGAGGGGGTTAGACTTTTCCAAAATCTCCAAGGTTTCCGTTCTCTGGAATTTTCCAAAGACCTGAGTTCCTCAAACGCGGGTCTAGATAGAAAACATACAGTCACAGATCTTCCTGTCTCTCTCCTATCGCTTTTTCTTGATGCATACAGAAGAAAATTAATTAAAAATGATTACCGATTGTGTAAGCCACAAACAAAGTAGACTGGATCATTCCAAGACAGTAGATTAGTTCTACAAAATCAAATCTCATTCTACGACCTTCTATTATCCGAATCTTGCAGAAATTTCTGACACTCCCATCTTTCTTGAATTAAGTCTAATACTCAAGGTCTAGTCTAGATAATTTTTTCGCAACACAATACATGATTAAAGACCAACCGAAAATCCCTACGTTGTAACAAAAATTTGGGGCAAAATAATAAAATGAAGTAAGAAAAATGTCTTCCGTATTTTTTTTTATAGCGACTTAAGACGAACTAGTTTGGCATTTAAAAGAGAGTTAATTCGGGTATCGTGAAGAAAGTTTCGTTAACTACCAGCGAAATGTTGTAGTAGTTGAAGGTTAATGACAGACTGAAATATAAATGTGATTTATGGCCCACTATTTTATTGCTTACTAGAAATTTTTTGAACCATAAAGTTTTTTTCTCAATCAAAAGAAAGAAGGGGATAGAGAAATATTATTTTTTTAAACTGTGCTTGCGTAGACACGCTTTCGCAAGCGCCTAGCAATCAAACCGTACTGTAAGTTAGACAATCCCACCACAGATGGCGCTAGGATTATACGAAACTTAGACAAATCCACCAGAGATGGCGCTAGGGTTGCAGATCCCCATCAAAGTTTATGTGGATGTTGAATATAAATACCTCGACAAAGTAAAACTAAAAGTTGGGGAGGAGAGGCGGCAGCAGAAGCCCAGACAAACATTTCCACCACCCCCTGCTCTCTTACAGCGTCCTGAAACTTGAGCGACTAGAAATTTGAGATATATTGTAGAGGTAGACCACCAGGACCTGGATTTAGGACCTCTTACTGCAAAGTCTGGTGAATCAGGAAGACTTGGGGTCTCCTAAGAGACTTTGGGGAGCCACCAGAAGACCCTCCAAACCTTCTCACCAACCCATAGCGTCCTGGAACTTAGGCGACTGTAAATTTGAGATATCTTGTGGGGGTTTGGGGTATATGGAACTTGGAATTTTGTGGGAGATCCGTTAGCTACCTGGGGCTACGTTTTAGGAGCTCTTAGTGAAGAGGCTGGTAAACCTGGAAGACTTGGGGGACACTAGACGAGTTTTACAACCCTTACGCGTGGCGGTACCCTTCAAAATCTTATTCTCTGTGTCTGGAGTTATTAAAATATTTCCGATACCTTTCCACGAAACAGTCCGGTACTTAGTAATGCGAAAGTAAAAGGTAACACAGTTGAATGTTAATGTATTATTTTAAATTGTAATAATATATTCTACAGGGGCGGATTTACCTTGAAATGATTCACGAACACTAGAATTTGTAACCTATGACCTCCTCTCACTATAAAAAGTCATAATGTGCAAATGATTTTATTTCAACGGTTAAGTAATACATCCTCAGGGCTAAAGTAATCCATTACTAAGAATAATCGGAAAATAAATGAGGATCGGTAGGTCAAAAGTCCAGATACAGTCTTTCATGTAAAACGAAAATAAGGATTACTAAATATTAAGTATGTGGAGCAATTAATAAAATGTTTAAATGTTTTGAAATCTCATGGCCATCTTTAATATTGGAAATGCCGTTCTCGAGGTAAAAGCACGGCTTGCTTGAAATGTTACGGTAAACGAAATAAGTGCAACGCCATAAGCAGTTTGTTATGAATTTGTAAGGCATTAATGACTAAAGCATGCACGACAAAAAAAAGTTGTAATCTTCAATGAGCACGCATAGGAATACCTACACCTTAATGAGAAATAATTTTAATGACTAACTCTGAGACTCAAGATCAAACATTTACACAATTATATCTTCTCGAAATTTCCTGAATATTTAAATATTAACAGGATTTTCTAATTTTTTTAACAATAGGGTAGGGATTTTCCATTTTGATGGTGTACTAGCGGAGAAATTTGGCTACCCAATTAATTTCTATCTGCTGTATGCCCTAAAGCCAAGAGCACTGTGTAAGATCACACTGTATCAGGGTTTGAAGCCACTACGAAAAGTCTACAACTCCGAGGACACAGCGTGCAGCCAATTACGTTGTCTTTGTCATCTTTGTTACTTTAAGGGCGCTGTGTGCACTCAATTACTTTAGAGACGCCTTGTGAGTTCAATTACTTTGAGGCCACTATGTGAAGCCTGCAATTCCTAGAACGCAGTATGCAGCGTGTTTGTATGAGCTCAGATGATTTGAGAGCCTTATGAGAACTCAGTTACTTTGAGGACGCCTTATGAGTTCAGCGCTACGCGAACTCAATTACTTTGCGGTCACTTTGTGAAGCCTACAATTCCTAGGACGAAGTATGAAACGTATTTGTATGAGCTCAGATGATTTGAGGACGTTGTGAGACCTCAGTTACTTTGAGGACGCTTTGTGATTTCAGCGCTACGTGAACTCAATTACTTTGAGGCCACTTTGTGAAGCCTACAATTCCTAGGACGAAGTATGAAACGTGTTTGTATGAGCTCAGATGATTTGAGGACGTTGTGAGACCACAGTTACTTTGAGGACGCTTTGTGAGTTCAGCGCTACGTGAACTCAATTACTTTGAGGCCACTTTGTGAAGCCTACAATTCCTAGGACGAAGTATGAAACGTGTTTGTATGAGCTCAGATGATTTGAGAACGTTGTGAGACATCAGTTACTCTGAGGACGCTTTGTGAGTTCAGCGCTACGTGAACTCAATTACTTTGAGGTCACTTTGTGAAGCCTACAATTCCTAGGACGAAGTATGAAACGTGTTTGTATGAGCTCAGATGATTTGAGGACGTTGTGAGACCTCAGTTACTTTGAGGACGCTTTGTGAGTTCAGCGCTACGTGAACTGAATTACTTTGCGGTCAGTTTGTGAAGCCTACAATTCCTAGGACGAAGTATGAAACGTGTTTGTATGAGCTCAGATGATTTGAGAACGTTGTGAGACCTCAGTTACTTTGAGGACGCTTTGTGAGTTCAGCGCTACGTGAACTCAATTACTTTGAGGTCACTTTGTGAAGCCTACAATTCCTAGGACGAAGTATGAACCGTGTTTGTATGAGCTCAGATGATTTGAGGGCCTTGTGAGAACTCAGTTACTTTGGGGACGTCTTGTGAGTTCAGCGCTATGTGAACTCAATTACTTTGAGGCCACTACGTGAAGCCTACAACCCCCAGGACGCAGTCTGAAGTCAATTACTTTGTCTGTGTGAGCTCAGGTGATTTGAGAGCGCCGTGGGATCTGAATTACTTTGAGGACGTTTTGTCAGCTCAACGCTGCGTGAGCTCAATTACTTTGAGGAAATGTTGTGAGTTCAGCGCTACCTGAGCTTAGTTACTTTGAGGATGTCTTCTGAATTCAACGCTGTGCGAACTCAAGCTACTTTAAGGACATCCTTGAGCTTTACTTTGGCTGCTCCTGTCCCTCATTGACTCGTCTCATTTGATTTTTTCTCGGCTTCAACTCCCTTTACCTTCTCGTGACTTCCTTCTTCACCGTTTGAGCTGGTTCCTCCTTAGCACTGAAATTTATCTCGGCTGCGGCTCTACCCAACAGTTGAAGATTCCTCAACTGCTTTTTTTTCTTGAACTTTGTGGTTTTTTTTCTCTTACATTAATTTTCGTAAGAGCTTCAATTATTTTATTACCATTCTATAATTAATAAACGCCATGTACACGTCTTTCTTGTAGTACTAGGTACATTTTTTCTTGTTTGATTGACTACATAATAGCTAAACAGTTATGTCATTCACATATTTCTGGCGGGAACCTTTCATGTACTACATACACATCACACAACACAACTCATTGATGTAACAATATTTTATACATAGGTATCTTCACATTATTAAGAAATATCTACACAAAAACACCTTTGTTTTTTAAATCCATCAACCTAATAAAATACAATAGAAAGGTATATGTAACATATTAAAACTTTTATTGTTTTTTTCACGCCTTGTTGAGTTGATGCCGAATTATTTTCTGTGTCTCTGGTTAGTCTGGTTGACAGATAATTACCTACCTACAACCTTTGATCTTAAGATATTTTATGAATAACTCTGGGTACTTATTCTTTTTTTATACCAAGTGATTAATAGACTTTTACATATTATGTTTACAAAAATAGAAATTTATTTGGTAATAAAATTTTTCATGTAATAAGAGAAGGAGGAGTCTACCCTTTAGTTCGAACTTCATTCCAGATTTCAAGGCTTACTAGACGTATTTTTAGTAAACTTTTTTCCTTAAATATAATTAGGATTACATAAGGCAATATTTCTATCACACGCATTTAAATAAGGAAGATACACATACATGACCTGATTGAAATAATTTCAGAAGCAATTAGAAATGAACGTTTAGTTACAGAGACTTCCGCAAGATTGATGTCAAAGTGAAAAAATAAGAGGATACGATCTAATTGTGAAATGTCAGACCGCACCTCGTGTGATTTACTTGGATGGGTGTAACATATTCAGTTCACCGCCCTTGAATCGATCTCATCAGGTTAATGATGTCGAAAGTTAATCAGATTTGTTACACTTCCTCATCCAATTATAAGTTTACCTTACAAGGGCAATGGGTTTATTAATCTGACATTTGGAAATAAATCGTACCGGTCGCAAGAAGATAATTAAAGCAAAACCTTCTGGGGAGGGTTAAAATTATTACTAACCATTGGGGAAAGAAAACCTTAGCGCCCTCTCTTGACGGCGTACTCTTGGTTGCCTAACGGGTATCAAGGGCCAGGGACCTATCTTCCCGCAAAGGGCGGTGCGAATTCCTGTTAGCAATGTAGGACGCTTCAGGCAAGATAAAGGAGAATGGAGACAGTTTTTTCAAATAAACTTTGAACTATCAGAAATAAATGACACAATTACAAAAGAAAGGACACGAGTGTAAGAAGTAAAAAAAAAGGTATTAGCGTTTGTTACTTTCAATTACATAATTAATTTTTAAAGCTGTTGGTACTACAGCTTGGAATTTGAGGGCAAATGACTATTTACGTCGAAAAAAGAAAGGTATATAAAAGAATTAATTGTTCTTAATGGATTTTAGATAAAATTCATAAGCTCAATTGGTTTTTTAAGTTTGATATCACACCCACATGCTGAATAATAAATGTTCGAATGAAATGTTGTGAAATTTACATATTTGGGACCTGGGAACGTAATATCCAAGTGTTGAGCTTATATTTTTACTGCCAGACTCTTTAATAATTTTTTTATTGCAAAGCTTAATTAATATTTCTCTTAGAAACTGTTGAAATTAGAAGAAAAATAATACTACAACTTTACCCATAACTTTACCCAGAACTTTATCCACAAGTTTACCCAAAACTATGCTCAGAATTTTTCCCAGAACGTTACCTAGAACTTTACCCAGAACTTTACCTAGAACATTATCCAAAACTTTATCCACCAGTTTATCCAGAACTTTACTTATAAGTTTACCCACAAGTTTATCTAGAACTTTACCAACAAGTTTATCCAAAACTTTACCGAGAAGTTAATCTGGAACTTTACCCAGAACTTTATCCAAAACTTTACCCACAAGTTTATACAGAACTTTGCCTAGAATTTTACCTAGAACTTTAACTGGAGCTTTATCCAGAACTTTACCTACAACTTTGCCCACAAGGTATCCAGAACTTTACCCAAAACTTAACCCACAAGTTTATCTAGAACTTTACCAACAAGTTTATCCAAAACTTTACCTAGAAGTTTATCTGGAACTTTACCCAGAACTTTATCCAAAACTTTATCCACAAGTTTATACAGAACTTTGCCTAGAATTTTACCTAGAACTTTATCTGGAGCTTTATCCAGAACTTTACCTACAACTTTGCCCACAAGGTATCCAGAACTTTACCCAAAACTTAACCCACAAGTTTATCTAGAACTTTACCAACAAGTTTATCCAAAACTTTACCGAGAAGTTAATCTGGAACTTTACCCAGAACTTTATCCAAAACTTTACCCACAAGTTTATACAGAACTTTGCCTAGAATTTTACCTAGAACTTTAACTGGAGCTTTATCCAGAACTTTACCTACAACTTTGCCCACAAGATATCCAGAACTTTACCCAAAACTTAACCCACAAGTTTATCTAGAACTTTACCAACAAGTTTATCCAAAACTTTACCGAGAAGTTAATCTGGAACTTTACCCAGAACTTTATCCAAAACTTTACCCACAAGTTTATACAGAACTTTGCCTAGAATTTTACCTAGAACTTTAACTGGAGCTTTATCCAGAACTTTACCTACAACTTTGCCCACAAGATATCCAGAACTTTACCCAAAACTTAACCCACAAGTTTATCTAGAACTTTACCAACAAGTTTATCCAAAACTTTACCGAGAAGTTAATCTGGAACTTTACCCAGAACTTTATCCAAAACTTTACCCACAAGTTTATACAGAACTTTGCCTAGAATTTTACCTAGAACTTTAACTGGAGCTTTATCCAGAACTTTACCTACAACTTTGCCCACAAGGTATCCAGAACTTTACCCAAAACTTAACCCACAAGTTTATCTAGAACTTTACCAACAAGTTTATCCAAAACTTTACCTAGAAGTTTATCTGGAACTTTACCCAGAACTTTATCCAAAACTTTATCCACAAGTTTATACAGAACTTTGCCTAGAATTTTACCTAGAACTTTATCTGGAGCTTTATCCAGAACTTTACCTACAACTTTGCCCACAAGGTATCCAGAACTTTACCCAAAACTTAACCCACAAGTTTATCTAGAACTTTACCAACAAGTTTATCCAAAACTTTACCGAGAAGTTAATCTGGAACTTTACCCAGAACTTTATCCAAAACTTTATCCACAAGTTTATACAGAACTTTGCCTAGAATTTTACCTAGAACTTTATCTGGAGCTTTATCCAGAACTTTACCTACAACTTTGCCCACAAGGTATCCAGAACTTTACCCAAAACTTAACCCACAAGTTTATCTAGAACTTTACCAACAAGTTTATCCAAAACTTTACCGAGAAGTTAATCTGGAACTTTACCCAGAACTTTATCCAAAACTTTACCCACAAGTTTATACAGAACTTTGCCTAGAATTTTACCTAGAACTTTAACTGGAGCTTTATCCAGAACTTTACCTACAACTTTGCCCACAAGGTATCCAGAACTTTACCCAAAACTTAACCCACAAGTTTATCTAGAACTTTACCAACAAGTTTATCCAAAACTTTACCTAGAAGTTTATCTGGAACTTTACCCAGAACTTTATCCAAAACTTTATCCACAAGTTTATACAGAACTTTGCCTAGAATTTTACCTAGAACTTTATCTGGAGCTTTATCCAGAACTTTACCTACAACTTTGCCCACAAGGTATCCAGAACTTTACCCAAAACTTAACCCACAAGTTTATCTAGAACTTTACCAACAAGTTTATCCAAAACTTTACCGAGAAGTTAATCTGGAACTTTACCCAGAACTTTATCCAAAACTTTACCCACAAGTTTATACAGAACTTTGCCTAGAATTTTACCTAGAACTTTAACTGGAGCTTTATCCAGAACTTTACCTACAACTTTGCCCACAAGGTATCCAGAACTTTACCCAAAACTTAACCCACAAGTTTATCTAGAACTTTACCAACAAGTTTATCCAAAACTTTACCTAGAAGTTTATCTGGAACTTTACCCAGAACTTTATCCAAAACTTTACCCACAAGTTTATACAGAACTTTGCCTAGAATTTTACCTAGAACTTTATCTGGAGCTTTATCCAGAACTTTACCTACAACTTTGTCCACAAGATATCCAGAACTTTACCCAAAACGTAACCCACAAGTTTATCTAGAACTTTACCAACAAGTTTATCCAGAACTTTACCGAGAATTTAATCTGGAACTTTACCCAGAACTTTATCCAAAACTTTATCCACAAGTTTATCCAAAACTTTGCCTAGAATTTTACCTAGAACTTTATCTGGAGCTTTATCCAGAACTTTACCTACAACTTTGTCCACAAGATATCCAGAACTTTACCCAAAACGTAACCCACAAGTTTATCTAGAACTTTACCAACAAGTTTATCGAAAACTTTACCTAGAAGTTAATCTGGAACTTTACCCAGAACTTTATCCAAAACTTTATCCACAAGTTTATACAGAACTTTGCCTAGAATTTTACCTAGAACTTTATCTGGAGCTTTATCCAGAACTTTATTTGCTTAGAAGTTTATCTTGAACTTTGCCCAGAACTTTACCCACAAGTTTACCTAGAACTTTACCTAGAACTTTAACTGGAACTTTACCCAGAACTTTACCTAGAACTTTATCCACAACTTTATTTACCTAGAACTTTATCTTGAACTTTACCCAGAACTTTACCCACAAGTTTACCTAGAACTTTACCTAGAACTTTAACTGGAACTTTACTCAGAACTTTACCTAGAATTTTATCCAGCACTTTATTTACCTAGAACTTTATCTTGAACTTTACGCAGATCTTTACCCACAAGTTTACCTAGAACTTTACCTAGAACTTTAACTGGAACTTTACTCAGAACTTTACCTAGAACTTTATCCAGAACTTTATTTACCTAGAACTTTAACTGGAACTTTACCCAGAACTTTACCTAGAACTTTATCCAGAACTTTATTTACCTAGAACTTTAACTGGAACTTTACCCAGAACTTTACCCACAAGTTTACCTAGAACTTTACCTAGAACTTTAACTGGAACTTTACCCAGAACTTTACTTAGAATTTTATCCCGAAACTTTAACAAGTTTATCTATCGCTTTACCCGGCATTTAGACAAGTTTTTAAGCATTTAATCTACAGATTAGTTGTCAGATATAAATTTAAAAAGCGTGGGACATTTAAAATCTTAAATTACAACCCTAGACCTATTCTAAAAATTATTGCTTGTATATAAATGTTGAAATGCTGTTCTTTTTTAGGAACGTTACAACTTTTACCTAACAATATTATTTTGTCTTCCGCAATTTATCAACAATGATCCACATTAGATTAATTAACTATTTTAACGTCCTTTTATATTCTAAAGTTATGTCACGACGATTATTATTTAGAAACATCCTGCGAATTATTACGAAACCAATCATCTAATATAGATCCTGAGAGAAATTTTTTAAAACCAAAATATTGAATTAAATTGCAAGCTTTTAGCAAAACAAGATTGTTGATGACTTTAAAAGTTCTTTACGTAACTGGAACAAACGTTTAAAGGATTTTATTTATTGGACGATTTGTTTGCTCTTTTAATCGATCGGTGCGATATTACCAACGTATTGGGAATATTTTGAAATGAATAATCATTCCATGGGCATCGTAATCATCTCGACCTTGCTCACAGGTGATCTAATTTTACCATACGTTCCAAAATCTTATTATTTGGTAGTAGGGGGTCGCTAATATAAATAGAAAAAGTTGGTCCAGTGTCATCATTCGAAGCTATCGATTCATCTTACATTCACAACAAAAATGCAACGAGTAAGAGGTGTTCGAGTCAGGCAAATACAAGCCATTTCTAATTACTTCTTCTTGTGTTACAGATTGCAGTCGTCTTAGCGTTAGTGGGAGTCGCGGTTTGCGGACGTCTCGATAACACTTACCTTCCACCAGGATCTGGTGGAGGCGCCGCTGGAGCATACCATGGAGGTGGTGGTGCTGGAGCTTACCACGGAGGTGGCGGAGCCGGAGCATACCATGGAGGTGGAGGCGGTGGTGGTTCCCACGGAGGCGCCCAAGTACCCATCCTTCGTTTGGATAACAACCCCAACGGTGGGGATGGTGCATACAGCTACGCTTACGAAACCGGAAATGGTATTTCCGCTCAAGAACAAGGTCATCTAAAAGGAGCTGAATCCCTCGAAGCTCAAGGTGGATTCTCTTACACATCCCCTGAAGGACAACAAATTCAAATTACTTACGTTGCTGATGAAAACGGTTTCCAACCCCAAGGAGCTCATCTTCCTACTCCACCCCCAATCCCAGAAGCTATTTTAAGGTCCATTGAATTCAACCAAGCTGAAGAAGCTCGTGGTGGATACAAAGGGGATGAAGGACAGTACAATGAACAACCCCAAAATCAATACCTTGCCCCACAAGGAGGTGCAGGTGGCCATCAAGGATATAGGTACTAGTCACATTCTCATTTTTTTATAATGGTCTCATTAATTACTTAGATGCATGATGTATAAATGTATATATTTAATAATTAATAAATAAAAAAAATAGTTTACTTCAAGGCACAAGTTTTATTGAACCCTCTCCACCCTTTCTCCTCCTTGTCCTCCTATTCTCACAAAACCATTTTACCCTGAAAACGAAAATAATTTATATTTCCACCCCTCGCAGTCTAACTCTTTTCTAATTTTTTTCTCTGATAGAAGACACTAAGGGCCTTATTTTAAAACAACCCCCACCCCTCTAGTACTACCCTTGGAATTTCTGCGAATTTTTAAAGTTTGTCGAAAACATTTCAAAAATCTTTTGGGTTTTAAAAATTCGTATTTCCACCCCCTTGAACTCTGACTCTTCTCATTTGTTTTTCTGATAGAAGACACTAAGGGCCTTATTTTAAATCAACCCCCACCCCTTTAGCACTTCTCTGATGTTTTCTGCGAATTTTTAAAGTTTGTCTAAAAATTTAAAAAACCGTTTTGTTTTAAAAATTTATATTTTTACCCCTCGCAGTCTGGCTTTTTTCTCATTTTTTTCTCTGATAGAAGACACTAAGGGCCTTATTTTAAACCAAACCCCACCCCTCTAGCACTTCTCTGGCGTTTTCTGCGAATTTTTAAAGTTTGCCCAAGAATTTTCAAAAATCGTTTTGTTTTTAAAAAATTCGTATTTCCACCCCTTATTGTCTGACTTTCTTCTCATTCTTTTCTCTGATAAACGACACTAAGGGCCGTATTTTAAATCAACTCCCACCCCTCTAGCACTTCTCTGGCGTTTTCTGCGAATTTTTAAAGTTTGTCTAAAAATTTTCGAAAATCGTTTTGTTTTTAAAAAAATCGTATTTCCACCCTTTGAGGTCAGACTTTTTTCTCGTTTTTTTCTCTGATAAAAGACACTAAGGGCCTTATTTTAAATCAACCCCCACCCCGCTAGCACTACTCTGACGATTTCTGCGAATTTTTAAAGTTTGTCCAAAAATTTTCAAAAATCGTTTTGTTTTTAAAAAATTCGTATTTCCACCCCTTGAGGTCTGACTTTTTTCTCATTTTTTTCTCTGATAAAAGACACTAAGGGCCTTATTTTAAACCAAACCCCACCCCTCTAGCACTTCTCTGGCGTTTTCTGCGAATTTTTAAATTTTGTCTAGAAATTTTCAAAAATCGTTTTGCTTTTAAAAAATTCGTTTTTCCACCCCTTGAGGTCAGACTTTTTTCTCATTTTTTTCTCTGATAAAAGACACTAAGGGCCGTATTTTAAATCAACCCCCACCCCTCTAGCACTTCTCTGGCGTTTTCTGCGAATTTTTAAAATTTGACCAAAAATATTCAAAAATCGTTTTGTTTTTAAAAAATTCGTATTTTCACCCCTTATTGTCTGACTTTCTTCTCATTTTTTTCTCTGATAAAAGACACTAAGGGCCTTATTTTAAACCAAACCCCACCCCTCTAGCACTTCTCTGGCGTTTTCGGCGAATTTTTAAAGTTTGCCCAAGAATTTTCAAAAATCGTTTTGTTTTTAAAAAATTCGTATTTCCACCCCTTATTGTCTGACTTTCTTCTCATTTTTTTCTCTGATAAAAGACACTAAGGGCCATATTTTAAACCAAACCCCACCCCTCTAGCACTTCTCTGGCGTTTTCTGCGAATTTTTAAAGTTTGTCCAAAAATTGCATCCCTTAAAATCAGACTTTCTTCAAATCTTTTAAACTGAGAGCTATATCATACGTAAAAAGATCGACCTATTCGACAGACTGAAAAAATTAATCTTCTTTTCCACTCGCCTAATATTTTTTTATTACAAGGAAGTAAAATAAACCGTGACCGCATTTTTCTGGGCCACAACTGTAATAATCTGACCACAACTGACTAATTACCGATACTTAGTCCCTATCAGATATAATTTCAGAAACTCGTTTATATTATGATCGTGTTTACACCATTAAAGGAATCAGGAACAGTAGTGCTCGGTTCATGGCCCCGAGGAGATTGAAAAAAAATAAATTTATAAGAGAAATATTTTTGTTGATCTTTTTCGAGACTAGTTGGGGTTAGAACGTTTTAGGGTTCGAATCCTTACAGGATACTATTTTTTTTTTGTAATTCTAATTGTTGTCTCGTAATACTTCCCAGGTCTGAACATAAATTCTCTCTTCTGGACAGAAAATAATCGTGAGAAAGTAAATCAGATTTTATGCTTCGGTTTCAGACAGAGTCAGGTGCGATGGGAACCTTAACCTTGCATAAAATTTTATAATAAGTTACGAAACATTTTCTTTGATCATAATTCAGGAAATGAAATAACTCGTAAGATTAAGACAATATAAAATATTTTATTATAAAGAATCAAAGCCAGTTGATTATGGAGAGAATCGTACAAGAGCGCCATCTATGTCCTTATGAGGGAACTATAAAGGAGACGTTGTGCGGAAGAGGGCGCTGATACTTACAGTTACGCTCTATTGAACATAGAGGGCCACCAGGGGTGGTTAAAGATTCAGGTTTTGTTTAGAACCTCCCTCGCGGCCCTAAATATTATCCATAGGCCCTTAAAACTGATTTATTGTGAAAGAGGGTGCTGTGTAGTATTTTTTAAAAAAAAAATCGAATCGCTAGCTTGTTTTTAAATCAAGTTAGCCTGAATTAACACGGCGCCGCATTCTAACCAGTGCCGTTCGTCAAGGGGTGGACGGATCCGATCCCGGTTTCCACCAAAATGAGCACAAAGGAGCATTCTAAGTATATAAAAAATCGGAATCCGTTCGGTTAAGGAAATAAAAGGTTGCCTGGTTTTCCCAAGCACGAAACGTCTTTTTGGCAAGTTTAAACCAGTTAAGTGGAGTTAATTAATCCTTTGCGCCTTGTTTTGGCCCTGGAAAACGAATTATCGATGTTGGGGGTGGTTGTACTACTACATTGGTCTATTCTAAAATTATTTTGTGGGTAGTACATGGTAAGTTTTGGCGAATTATACTGAATAAGGCTCCAATAAAATCTGCTATAAAGGATGAAAAAAGATCAAGCTAGAAGAGAAAAAAAGGAAAACCGAAAAAAAAGAGAAACTTGATTTTGTTAAATTTTTCCCGTCGGTGTAAAAAATTTATTTTGCATTGGAAGTATATCATGTTGGATGTCTAATTAAAGGAAAAAATTAAAGGATTTTGAATTTTAAAACAGATCTGAAATATCTGCAGGAATAAAGGCAGGAGAACAATTTTAAACATTTGTTAACTTTTCGTTCCCATACCATTATTTCGTTAAATGCTTCATGGCCTCCTTTATTATTACATTTGTTTCTTAAAATGTTTTCAACTTCCCCAATTGAGACAAAAGGTTCAATTTTTTCTTTCAAGATACGAAAATATTCTTCTTCTTGACACCAAACTCCTCCTAAAGGTAAATTTTTTTTAGTGTTTTATAAATAAATGAAAATGGATATTATTACCTAAAACTAATAATATTATGAAAATTCTTTGCATTTTGTTGAAAACCTTCAAACAAATAGAAGAAATTCTATTGAAATCTTGGAAGTTATAAACACGATAAATCGATAACCTTTTCCTCTCTTCTGATAACACGTTGACTAAAACTGCATTATCCGATTTTTATTACGTAACAGAATATTTTTTCAGGATACAAGTAAAATAAATACCAAGAAATATAATTGGTGACCTCTAACCCTAGCGCCATCTGTGGTGGATGTACGTAACGTGCGTGTAAATCATTCGAAACCCCAACGCCATCTGTGTTGGGTTTGACAGACTTCCCTATGCTCCTAACCTCATCTGTGATTGGTTTGACAAACTTCCCTACTTATGCCATCAGTGACGGGTTCTAGAATTCTATATACTCCCAACGCCATCTATATTGAGTTTGACAAACTTCCCTATACTCCTAACGCCATCTGTGATGGGTTTGACAAACTTCCCTACACTCCTTATGCCATCAGTGACGGTTTCTAGAATTCTCTATACTCCCAACGCCATCTGTGTTGAGTTTGACAAACTTCCTTATACTCCTAACGCCATCTGTGATGGGTATGACAAACTTCCCTACACTCTTTATGCCATCTGTGACGGTTTCTAGAATTCTCTATACTCCCACCGCCATCTATGTTGAGTTTCACAAACTTCTCTATACTCCTAACGCCATCTGTGATGGGTTTGACAAACTTCCCTACACTCCTTAAGCCATCTATGACGGGTTCTAGAATTCGCTATACTCCCAACGCCATCTATGACGGGTTCTAGAATTCTCTATACTCCCAACGCCATCTGTGTTGAGTTTGACAAACTTCCTTATACTCCTAACGCCATCTGTGATGGGTATGACAAACTTCCCTACACTCTTTATGCCATCTGTGACGGTTTCTAGAATTCTCTATACTCCCACCGCCATCTATGTTGAGTTTGACAAACTTCTCTATACTCCTAACGCCATCTGTGATGGGTTTGACAAACTTCCCTACACTCCTTAAGCCATCTATGACGGGTTCTAGAATTCGCTATACTCCCAACGCCATCTATGACGGGTTCTAGAATTCTCTATACTCCCAACGCCATCTGTGATGGGTTTGACAAACTTCCCTACACTCCTTATGCCATCAGTGACGGTTTCTAGAATTCTCTATACTCCCAACGCCATCTGTGTTGAGTTTGACAAACTTCCTTATACTCCTAACGCCATCTGTGATGGGTATGACAAACTTCCCTACACTCTTTATGCCATCTGTGACGGTTTCTAGAATTCTCTATACTCCCACCGCCATCTATGTTGAGTTTGACAAACTTCTCTATACTCCTAACGCCATCTGTGATGGGTTTGACAAACTTCCCTACACTCCTTAAGCCATCTATGACGGGTTCTAGAATTAGCTATACTCCCAACGCCATCTATGACGGGTTCTAGAATTCTCTATACTCCCAACGCCATCTGTGATTGGTTTGACAAACTTCCCTACAGTCCTAGCGCCATCTACGGTGGAATTGCCGAACTGTCGGTATGGATTTTGTTGCTAGGCGCTTGCGAGAGCGTAAACCAACCCTCTGTTAAGGCTCATTAGTAAGGGAAAGCTTTACTATTTCATTAAATATTGTCATTAAATCACTAAAAAGGATTTTTTTTATTGGAATCTTAAGTTGGTACAGATTTCAGGTTGAAATACAAATTAATTATGTAACATACTTAAAGGGTTTGTCCTTAACTTCTCCATAAACATTAAATTCAAACATGAATTTGTTTTTATGAAAAAAACCCACTTCCACCTTGTATTGTCCGCGAGGGATGAATGGGGGAAGTTTTGAAAAATCCGGCAAGGCATTTATAACGTAATAAAAACCCTGTAAGGAAAAAAATGAATAAAGAATTAGAAAAAAATGAGAACTTACCTTTTTTAGTGGACAATACGGAATGTTAGAACATTTCCTTAACATGTTTCCTATGCCAAAAGTATTCAGCCTGTATTCTGGACAAGGATTTAAATTAAAAATAATCGGAAAATATCGATATTCATTGCTCATGAATTTAAAGACTTGTACATGTACCTAAAAAAAATTACGAGAATGATTACACAACCCCAAATCTTTGACTTATTGCCTAGCGCTGGATCGGATATTCCAAAAAATATTTTAGGAACGTTTACTTACCGTTACATCTTTAGTAAGATCGACAAGTAAATTAAAAGTCGAGTTAATGACTCTTTGTGTTCTATTGTATGCAGCAAATTCCAAAGTAAAACGGGAAAAATAAGAACGATCAAAAGACACCACGTTAGCTCTTTCTAATTTTATATCGTAGTCGGTTTGGTGTAAAAGATTCCATTCCGGATCTGCAAACTAAAAAAACTTGAGGTAAATAGACATATTTTTGCCATAGGGCAAATATGGAGGACCTACAGTTACGCGTCTAGTCCCCCCAAGACCCATAGCAAGGTTTTAGATAAGCAAACCTTTATTTTTAAACTGAGAATTAAAAGAAAAACTCGTTTACAAACCTAAAATTAAGTTACCCCCCGAGGGGGTTATTTTTTCCTTTACGTACCATAGCAGTAAGCAAAGGGATGAGAATCAACATTCCAAGCCACATCACTGTAAATATTTGTTGTATTTAATGACAAAAACATTATTTGTGTTTATATTTACCTTGGGACGCAGTAATCATAATCATTCTGCTGTAATTTTTTATTTAAAAATAGGGGCCCATTAACTTAAATATGGGGACATTTAAAATAAAAAAAAAACTGCAGTTAATGTAGCGTAACTAAACGCCTTGGCAAATAAATTTCTGTTTTAAAAGCAGAACCTTATCATTTGCTTAGAGAATTTTTCAAAGCCGGTCCTGTGTAAAATGATTTTATTTTTCTCATCTGAAGGGTTTTAAAAGTTTTCCAATATTAATTGTATGGATATTTTCGGAAAGCTCTTGAAAATCTGCATCGAATATGCTAAACATCAAGTCGCCAGGATTGGTTTCGGAGTTACAGCACTCGACAGAAAAACTCGGACGCCCTCTATCGGTCCCGGTTAAAATCGCATCGAGTTTAAATTACACAAAAAAATATCATTCAATCCGCTTTTTCCAATAATGAAAACCGCATCCTTCTATCTCGCTTCGTTTCGCAAATATAAAGCCCTGAAGATTTAAAAAAAAAGATTCGGGGGGGGTTAACTTTGAGGCGCCCCCTTAAGAAGAGGGAGCAAGATATTCAAATACGGTTTGGACAGTGGAATTTAAAATATAAAGACGAATCGATTGATTAGATTGGACATGACGAAATTTTTTTTAGCGTGGCTTTATATTGACTAACGCGTTTCGACGTTTTTGACCCTGAAGATGGCCGTAAATGAAAATTTTTCACTTTATCGAATTTGTAGAACAGAAAATTCTCTATTCCTTGGTATTATTTCTGAAGCAAGGGAATTTCAATTTAGGGACACCAGGGATCGTTAAAGATTCAAATTTTGTTTAGAACTTCCGTCGCGGCGCTAAATATTATCCATAGGCCCTTAAAACTGATTTATTGCGAAAGAGGGTGCTGTGTGCTATTTTTTGAAAAAAAAATCGAGTCGCTAGCGTGTTTTTAAATCAAGTTATCTTGAATTAACACGGCGCCGCATTCTAACCAGTGCCGTTCGTTAAGGGGTGGACCGATTCGATCCCGCTTTGCACCAAAATGACCACAAAGGATCATGCTAAGTATATGAAAAGTCGGAATCCCTTCGGTTAAGGAAATAAAAAGTTGCCTGGTTTTCCCAAGCACGAAACGTCTTTTTGGCAAGTTTAAAGCAGTTAAGTGGGATTAATTAATACTTTGCGCATTGTTTTGGCCCTGGAAGATGAATTATTGATATTTGGGGTGGTTTTAAGTCTGTAAAGGCATTGTTTGGTCTACCAACAGGATTTGCCATATCTCTGGAGGAATTCCAGGAACTTTATCGTATCGAATATTTTTAATCGTAAATTTAATTATGTGTTTTCTTGCTTTGATTTTCAATCTCTTTACGCTTTAACCTTTCATTTAAACTTTAACCTTGTCCTTGAATTTTTTTTATCTAAAATATTTCCTAATCTTTTCTTATACGGATTTGCAAGGGAAAAATTTTTATTTAATTTTGATTCATTGTACGAAAAAAAAAACAAAGAGGAATATTTTATACCTTTATGAGCAATACAGTCTCGTTTTAGAATCTGGTCTTGAATAAGAATTTGTTTTGTCATTTCTAATTCCTACTTAAACGAATTATTCAACCAATTACAATGACGAATTGTATTCTTTGTGTTAATAGGACTTAACTGAGTCACACACAATCTGCAACAGTGAAGTCTTGTGTTAGGGAACAATGTTCCTATAAAAAAAAATTAAAACGTGCTTTTTAATTCAAAAGTAAGTCAGAAAATAAATAAAAATTATTTATTAAACTAGGAAGGGACTTGGGTAAGGACAAAATCCTTGAATATCCCCGAAAAATATTTTTTAGAACATATCCAAAGGTTAGAGTTTTAGGTTTGGATTCAAAGTTCGTGGGTTCAAACCCTCATCGCGTTAATATTTTTTTTCGGCCAAATTACTTTTTTTAAACCTACAACTCAAGTAAATATTAAGGGAAATAAATTAAAATTCCATAAGGGATTATTTTGGTAACATCCCATTAACGTTCCAAAAATTTTAATTCCACGAAGTAACTTTTGGGGGTAATTATCTGATTAGGATAACGACTAGTTTTCTCTTTGTATATTTATTTAATTGTATGGGGTAGATTAGATAAACTAAGACTAAATTACTTTTTTTTAAATATACAGGGTGTTCCAAATACAAAATAATAAAACAAGCTTGCCTACAAGTCTTCTATTTTGGGATAAATTTAAATCGAAAGGAAATCCAATTTTTTAAAATTATTTTTAAAAAGTGGTGGGGGGCTTGATATTTTTTTTATTTCTTAATATTTTCCAAGAAGCAACTTACTACATAATAATAATTTAATCAAGAAAATTACTTCTTGTAACAGTCATAAGTCAAAGGTTATCCTTTTATCAGTAGGGGTTCAAAAGTTGCTTTTAACTCATCCTATTGGCCCTTATCTTAAAAGTTGTCAACCACGTGCTTATCTAGAAAGTTATAAGTGAAATATAATTTAATCCTTTATTTCAGTCTCATTTGAGTGGAAGTTCAGTAAAGACCTTATCTAGAACAAAAATGCAGTGGGTTTGTGCAATTTTCTTGGTATTGCTGGGTACGTACTATTTTTTTTCTTTTTCTCTGTTTCTCTCCCTTAATTTAAGGTTTAAGCAAGAAAATAATTTTTATAATTTTTCCCTTTGTTAAAGAATAAAACTGATACGTTTTATTGATTACATTTTGTTTACTTTAGATTAGACCCGATAACCCCCCGAGGGAGGGGAAAAATTAATAATTCCATAAATAAATCATTTAACAGGAGATTTATCTCAAAAACAGAACAAACCCTTTTTTTAATTTTTTTAATGAATAAAAAGGGGGTGTAACCCAAGCTAATAATAAAACCCACCCCTTTTAAGATTGGGGGGCTTCTTAAAAATTTTAAAATAACCTCATATTTTTTTTCTGTAATTTTTCTAATGTGGAATTTCTGACTCGCCCTGTCTTAAAGAGGGTTGGTTTGATAAGATTCCTTTACCAACCCCCCCTTAAAATATTTCAATATTTTAAATTTCCCGCGCAATTTAAATCTCGTGCCTAAAGAATGTGTGATAGTGTGAACGTTAGATGGCGACACCATGACTGCAATTTTTGAATCCCTGTCTTAAATTTAAATATTTTAAATTTCCCGCGCAGTTTGAATCTCGCGCCTAAAGAATATGTGATAATGTGAACGTTAGATGGCGACACCATGACTGAAATTTTTGAATCCCCCTGTCTTAAATTTAAATATTTTAAATTTCGCGCGCAGTTTGAATCTCGCGCCTAAAGAATGTGTGATAATGTGAACGTTAGATGGCGACACCATGACTGCAATTTTTGAATCCCCCTGTCTTAAATTTAAATATTTTAAATTTCCCGCGCAGTTTGAATCTCGCGCCTAAAGAATGTGTGATAGTGTGAACGTCAGATGGCGACACCATGACTGCAATTTTTGAATCCCCGTCTTAAATTTAAATATTTTAAATTTCCCGCGCAGCTTGAATCTCGCGCGTCTTAAATTTAAATATTTTAAATTTCCCGCGCAGTTTGAATCTCGCGCCTAAAGAATGTGTGATAATGTGAACGTTAGATGGCTACACCATGACTGCAATTTTTGAATCCCCCTGTCTTAAATTTAAATATTTTAAATTTCCCGCGCAGTTTGAATCTCGCGCCTATAAAATGTGTGCCTAGTTCTAACGGTAGATGGTGACACCATCTCTGCTAATTCTCGTATATGTATAGGGTGCTTCGAACCTATACCTATAGGGTGTTAGATATTTTTTTGTTTTCCTGATTATTTTCTCCTTCCACAAGGAAGATCCGTTTGGATTTCTTCTAATTTCTTCTTCTTAGGAAGACCTGCTTGATCTTGTTCTAATTTTCTTAACTTGTTATAATTTCTTATAGGCACAGCCTGGTCTCAACAACTTCCCGAGAATCTCCAAAACCTAAAAGACAAACTAGCAGCTTCTGTTTCACTTGAGGACGTCCAAGGTGCTGTAAAAGGAAAATGTGAAAAGAACGGAGGCGCAGAAGCATTCGACAAACTTGAAACTGCTGCAGCTGACCTAACCGAATGCATCCAAAACAATTTTAACATCACCCGAATCAAAGAAGAAATCGCCATCAAACGTAAAACTGGAGACTTGGATGAAGTCTTTGAAAAATACTGTGGTAGAGTTCCAATCGTTAAGGAATGTGTAAAATCTGCATCGGAAGCTGCTAAAGCTTGTATGGAAGACAAAGAAAGGGAAGCTTTGAAACTCATGTTGAACGTCACAGACTCTTTGGCCACTTTTGCTTGTTACAAGGATGGAGATCGTATTGCTAGTAAGTCGTGCTCCTGGTGGTGTGGATTTTTCCCTTAACGGTTTTTTTTCAATTTTAGTGTTTATTGCCGAAGGAGGCCCTGAATGTATTCAGAGCAGACAATCCGATTTAGAAAGGTGTGCCAATGAAACACTATCCCATAGAATTCCAACCGAATTTTCTATGAACAACTTGCCTTCTTTTGCTGAGGAAGATACAGCAGAGATATGCAGGTAAATTATTTTTTAAATTACCTAAATTTTTTCTCTAATTGGTTTTCTTTTTAGTGATTTCTCTAAATTACAATCCTGTGCTGTGAAATCTCTTGAAAAATGTGAAGACAGTACTCCAGCTAACATTGTAGATGCTTTGTTTAAATTCATCCGTCGTGTTTCTCCCTGTAAGGACTTCCCAGTATCATAAATAACAGCTTTATATAATTTTTAAAACAATAAAGTCTTTTTTTCTCTTAAAAAATGTTTGAGTTAAGTACAAAAAATGTTTAAACGCCTTTAGATGATTGAATACAAGTTTTCTTGAAGATTTAATTTGTTTTTGTACCTTCTAGATCTTGAGAATATTGTTGGGGTGGGTTATAAACATTAAAAAAGCGTAAAAAAGTAGAATGAGCAAAATTATAAAAAATAACCGAGATTATGATAAATAGCCACTAGTATAAGAATTGCTCAGTATAAAAATAATGTATGTCTGTCTTTGTTTATCTCCATGGTTTACCTTGTGTTTATCTTGTGTGAATGTTTTTAGACGGAAAATTATTGTAAAGTGTGTTTAAATATTTTTATTAAGGTTTTATTATTAAAAATTAACAGAAAATGTTGAGTGATTTCCTGTGAATATGTTTGGCTAGTTCGTATTTTGGTTGTTTAAAAAAAATGGTAAGTTTGGAATTTATTTTTGAGGTTAGAATTTTTTATGAATTTTATTACGTTGCAGGTAGGTGTTTTTTCTATGTTATCTTTAGTGTTTATGATTAAAAGAATTTATTTGATAAACTTAGTTTGTGATTAATAAAACATACTTTGCGTATTAATCATTTCTAAATAAATTTGTGACATCTGTCAAAATTTCCTTCTTGTCAAAGTCCTGGAATTCCCTCCTTTTATTTATTAACTCCTGGAGGATTAAAATACCACTTGGAGAGGCTCAGATTTTATTTTATTGCATTTAGAAGTTATTGTTTAAAAACCAATCCGGTGTGGCGGTTTCGTTTCGTCATCCGTGAAATGTCCTTCGTAGGTCGACTCAAATTTACGAATGATACAATATTCTTATTTCATTTCAGGATGATTTTTCTGCAGAAACACGAAAGATTGCAAATATTTTAAACTTTTGGGACTTCGGTTATCTTATAGGAGCGTTAAGAAAGTATACCCATGAAAGTTCCCATAAACGCATCCAATATGTTCTACAAGACTATTTTAAAGAAAAAGAATCCGCCTTATTTTTAAATACTAAACAAAAAGATATTGAAATTATTAAAGAAATTTTCCCTGAGAGTTCGTCCGAAGAAATTTCAACGCTTTTAGAAGAAATCGGAAATGAAAATAATCGGATTCGGATTGTAGTCAAAAAACTTTTAAAAAAAAATCATAATGTGTTATTAAAAAGAACTTTTTCTGGTGATGTATCCGGATACGATACTGCTACGAAAAGAACCAAGATTTCGAATGTTCAACCCTCGACAAGTACAGGTACTTAAAATTCCCCCCTTGTTTTAAACCTGGGAATTAATTTCTTATTTTTAGCCTCTAATAACGAAGTCAATTCGATGCCGTTAATCGAAACTATTACCACGCAACAAGACTTTTTACCCACAGATAATTCGATGCCGATCTTAGAACTCGATAAGGCAACCCCAGGTGACTCATCATCACAATCAACTATAACCTACTCCTTTGATAACGAGAATAATAAAATCTTGGAAGAAGTAACCCCGGGAGATCAGGAAATCGTGGGAATCATAGAAAAAATTATAAACGTAGCATCAACTCCGGTGGGTTCAACTGAAATTGAACCCCCGGCAAATTCCTCATATGTTTCTGAATTCACCGAGGAAGACCCAATGTTTTTAAAAATTGTACGAGTATCCAGCGCGGATGATTTACAAACAAAAGGAGGTATGGAAACAATCCCTGAAGAAGCTGCCAGTGTTGCTAAGGAACCCCCGCATATTGAGACGGCTCCTGCTAATAATTTGACAGTTAATTTTGTTGAGAAAAACTTTCAACCGACTACCTTTAATACTTTTAACATTAACATGCCGGATAATGTGGCTTCAACAAGCACAGGAGCCGTTAAAAAGGAAGATAACGGTGAGTCATTTTAAACTTGTCGTCAAGGCGTTAAAATTGTTTTTTTATTTTAGGGGAGTATCATATTTACAAGTACCTCATGGAAATGTTTACTAAAGCGACGAGGAAGGATGTCAAAATTATCTGTCAAAAATATAACGTCCATAAACATAAGAAACCTCGTGACGATATTTTTAGTCTTATTGTCTCGGATTTATTAGAGCTTACGAATTCTAGCAAAGGGAGCAGCAGTGATGATTCGGAGAAAGGTAAGGATGTTATAAATTTTTAACACCCCGTTAAAAAATTTTTTTACTTTGCAGCACAGAAAAAAATAAATTCCACGATCGTGATACCACATTCTCCGGAACAAGAAGCAAAGAAAGACATGCCGCCGTAAGTAAAACGTTTGTTCTATTTCTCTTAAAATAAAACGGGACCATAAGGAGGGAATCACGCGCATATTTAAATTTTCCCGCCTTTTTTTGTTTACTAATCCGAATCATAGATGGCGCTGAAATAATTTTTTTTTATTCATTTGAAGTTAAAATAGTTCTACCCCTGACTCTTTTATCCTTTTCTAACACGAATTTTGTGTTCTCTTTTTCTTTTCAATCCGTAGATACAATTTTTCTGTCCTAAGACGCGATTTAAAAGACAGGAACAGAGGGAATCCCCTAAATGGAAATATTTAAATTTTCCCGCCTTTTTTGTTTACTAATCCGAATCATAGATAGCGCTGAAATATTTTTTCTATTCATTTAAAGTTAAAATAGTTCTACCCCTGACTCTTTTATCCTTTTCTAACACGAATTTTGTGTTCTCTTTTTCTTTTCAATCCGTAGATACAATTTTTCTGTCCTAAGACGCGATTTAAAACACAGGAACAGAGGGAATCCCATAAATGGAAATATTTAAATTTTCCCGCCTTTTTTGTTTACTAATTCGAATCATAGATGGCGCTGAAATAATTTTTTTATGTACATTTGAAGTCAAAATAGTTCTACCCCCGACTCTTTTATCCTTTTCTAACACAAATTTTGTTTATCTCCTTCTCTTTTTCTTTGTAATTTTTCTGACGCGATTTAAAAGACCGAAACGGAGGGAATCCCCTAAATAGAAATATTTAAATTTTCCCGCCATTTCTTGTTTCCAAGTACAAATCCTAGATGGCGCTAATACTGTTGGCATTTCTGATTTTGAATTAAAAATCAAAGAAATCCCTGTAGAGTTTGTAGTTTTATCTCCTGGACAGCCATTTCTTTTTTAAAATGTGTTTGTGGTGATTTTTAATGCAATTTTAAATCAATTGAGTGTTTATTCTTCCTGCGATTAATTAAAATGAATGACGAATGGGATTTTAATGAAAATATCTACTGGTGGTAAGTTTTGGAATTTTTTTTTCAACAAGCCGGGGGTAGAGCAAATGTTGTTTTTTGTAAAAAAAAGAAGAGAATTGATTTTTAAATTAATTTTAGGGTGTTTGCATCTAAATTCTATGTGTGCACGGTTCAGTTTTGATAACCTTGTGAAAATAATGCAACGATGATAACTTATCAACGTAAAGGTATGCATTATGTTGATAAGTTCGCGATTATTCTTGTGACAGGGATGGAATCCGTCAGCTTTGTACATATTTTTTATTTTACAGGATTGTCCAAGGACATCGAACAGATCCGCCAAGGAACTTTCCTGAACATCCTCTGAATCTAATTTCACGAATTATCCCAAATCCAATCTTACCAGGTGCTCCTCAAAATCAACAAACCGTCATACAAAACCCTTTACGAAATTTAACGGCGCCTCCAACCCTGTTTCCTAACACACCACAACCACGACTGCAACCGCCGGCAGAATCTGATCATGTTGACGAAACAATAGACAATATATTACTAGATTTAATGGAAACGAATAACGAAGAGGAAGAAGAGGAGGAACAACCGGAACAGGATAACCGGCTAATCTATCCTCTTATGGAAATGTTTCCGGAAGCTTGTCCGGACTATATAAGAAGAATATGTAAAGGGAAAACTAACAATCCTGGTGTGTTAGACGATCTGATTTCCCAAATTTTAGAAAGTACGTTTAAATAAATTATTTTTGTACTGTTAGAAAAATTTACCTTGACGTGTTTTCAGATGATTATCCGAAGCGTCGAAAAGCTGCAAGCCCTATACAGAGTATGGATCCTGCAGAACAGTTAGAGATGTTAAAACAAATTCTTCCGGATGCCGATCCTAGTTACCTACAGATCCAGTGTGAGCGGTTTATTGAGAAACCCGAGGAGATGAAAGTTTTTATAGCTAACGCCGTAGAGAATCGGAGCTATCCAAAACTAAAGGATTATTTAAGGTATGTGACTAAAACACTTTGTCGCGCAATACAGACCGCGTATGTAGCGTCGACGTCGTAAGAAAAACTCGATTTGGAGCAACACCGACCGAGAATGTGGCGTCGGCGCTTCCAAAAAATTCCTTGTATCGGGTCTCGGGAACATGGACCGCGTGTGTAGCGTCGAGGACGCAACCAAAACCCTTTGTGATGCAATACAGACCACGTGTGTTAGATACAGTTTTTTGTGCTCTACAAATTTTATTCTGGGTTAGTTTTGGTTAAAACGAACGGATTGGGAGAAAATTTGATTTTAAGGAAAAATTTAGACTTCCAGCGTCGTAACTCGGATATTTTAAATACAACACCCTATATATTTTTGGATTATTAGACACAGTTTTTTATGCTCTACAAATTTTATTCTGGGTTAGTTTTGGATCAAGTCAGCGGTTTAGGAGAAAATTTGATTTTAAGGAAAAATTAAGACTTGCAGCGTCGTAACTCGGATATTTTAAATACAACACCCTGTATATTTTTGGATTATTAGACACAGTTTTTTATGCTCTACAAATTTTATTCTGGGTTAGTTTTGGATCAAGTCAGCGGTTTAGGAGAAAATTTGATTTTAAGGAAAAATTAAGACTTGCAGCGTCGTAACTCGGATATTTTAAATACAACACCCTGTATATTTTTGGATTATTAGACACAGTTTTTTATGCTCTACAAATTTTATTCTGGGTTAGTTTTGGATCAAGTCAGCGGTTTAGGAGAAAATTTGATTTTAAGGAAAAATTAAGACTTGCAGCGTCGTAACTCGGATATTTTAAATACAACACCCTGTATATTTTTGGATTATTAGACACAGTTTTTTATGCTCTACAAATTTTATTCTGGGTTAGTTTTGGATCAAGTCAGCGGTTTAGGAGAAAATTTGATTTTAAGGAAAAATTAAGACTTGCAGCGTCGTAACTCGGATATTTTAAATACAACACCCTGTATATTTTTGGATTATTAGACACAGTTTTTTATGCTCTACAAATTTTATTCTCGGTTAGTTTTGGATCAAGTCAGCGGTTTAGGAGAAAATTGGATTTTAAGGAAAAATTAAGACTTGCAGCGTCGTAACTCGGATATTTTAAATACAACACCCTGTATATTTTTGGATTATTAGACACAGTTTTTTATGCTCTACAAATTTTATTCCGGGTTAGTTTTGGATCAAGTCAGCGGTTTAGGAGAAAATTTGATTTTAAGGAAAAATTAAGACTTGCAGCGTCGTAACTCGGATATTTTAAATACAACACCCTGTATATTTTTGGATTATTAGACACAGTTTTTTATGCTCTACAAATTTTATTCTGGGTTAGTTTTGGATCAAGTCAGCGGTTTAGGAGAAAATTTGATTTTAAGGAAAAATTAAGACTTGCAGCGTCGTAACTCGGATATTTTAAATACAACACCCTGTATATTTTTGGATTATTAGACACAGTTTTTTATGCTCTACAAATTTTATTCTGGGTTAGTTTTGGATCAAGTCAGCGGTTTAGGAGAAAATTTGATTTTAAGGAAAAATTAAGACTTGCAGCGTCGTAACTCGGATATTTTAAATACAACACCCTGTATATTTTTGGATTATTAGACACAGTTTTTTATGCTCTACAAATTTTATTCTGGGTTAGTTTTGGATCAAGTCAGCGGTTTAGGAGAAAATTGGATTTTAAGGAAAAATTAAGACTTGCAGCGTCGTAACTCGGATATTTTAAATACAACACCCTGTATATTTTTGGATTATTAGACACAGTTTTTTATGCTCTACAAATTTTATTCTGGGTTAGTTTTGGATCAAGTCAGCGGTTTAGGAGAAAATTTGATTTTAAGGAAAAATTAAGACTTGCAGCGTCGTAACTCGGATATTTTAAATACAACACCCTGTATATTTTTGGATTATTAGACACAGTTTTTTATGCTCTACAAATTTTATTCTGGGTTAGTTTTGGATCAAGTCAGCGGTTTAGGAGAAAATTTGATTTTAAGGAAAAATTAAGACTTGCAGCGTCGTAACTCGGATATTTTAAATACAACACCCTGTATATTTTTGGATTATTAGACACAGTTTTTTATGCTCTACAAATTTTATTCTGGGTTAGTTTTGGATCAAGTCAGCGGTTTAGGAGAAAATTTGATTTTAAGGAAAAATTAAGACTTGCAGCTTCATAACTCGGATATTTTAAATCAGTGGCGTAACTACGGGGTCGCAAAAGGACGCATTGCGTCGGGGCCCGTCAATTCTGAGGGCCCTTGGGCGCTCGAACGAATTTTGAAAATATTCAAAGTCAGTTTTTTTTAGTCGTATTGAATTGCAATATTGTGAACTGAGTCTGAGAGTTCAGACCTTGAGAGAAACTTGCATTCCAATATATCTGAATTCTGGATTTTCAGGAAGGGGGGTGAGAAACATCTCACACGTGCTTAGGCCACAATAGGTGGGGAGTATAAATCCAAAAATGCAAAAATATATAGTGTTCTATTTAAAATTTTCAAGTTAGCATTATTTCCGGTTAAACCGGAAACGCAAACTGATTTCCGACATACCAAAAATAAAGCTTATAGCTAACCATCCAAATTGTCACCAAGCACAAACTTTCTTCTTTAACAATAAAAAAGTTATTCGGGTGTTCCGTTATTTTATTTACACACTGTATATACAGAGTGATGATAAAGTATCGCACAAAAATCATATTCTGGTTATTTAATGTTTTTGCAGAAAATTCTGAGACCCGTCGATTTTTGTTTTTAAATTGCCATTTAGACAGGTACTTTTAATCCCCCCACCCCTCAACCCCTAAGTGCTAGCAACCTCAACTTTAAAAATGTAAATAGAAAGATATCCTTTTTTGAGATACCTCTTTTGTAAGGTCTTTTTCTTCTTAATATATCCAAAAAAAGTTTTTCAAAATCGGTTGATAAATAACGGAGATATTTAACAAAATGTAATCAATATAATATTTGCGCTAAATTGTCCGTCGCCGAATCGACTCGTACCGAATTATTCGGCGCCAAATTGTTCGGCGCCGAATTGCCGGGCCCGAATGGCCAGCACCGAATTGCCATCAGCGCCGAACTGCCGGAGTCAAAAGCGTCCTGCTTCGAAAGATAGGGGCCATTTACAAAATTTTGCGTCTGGGCCCAAATTTTCTAGTTACGCCACTGTTTTAAATACAACACCCTGTATATTTTTGGATTATTAGACACAGTTTTTTATGCTCTACAAATTTTATTCTGGGTTAGTTTTGGATCAAGTCAGCGGTTAGGAGAAAATTTGATTTTAAGGAAAAATTAAGACTTGCAGCGTCGTAACTCGGATATTTTAAATACAACACCCTGTATTTTTTTGGATTATTAGATACAGTTTTTTGTGCTCTACAAATTTTATTAAGGATTAGTTTTGGCTAAAGCCAATGGTTTAAGAGAAAATTTATAACTATGGTATTATTTGGTAATTTTATATGAAAATTCTGGAGTTCGAATCCTGACTAAGTCAACTCTGTGGTCAACTCCGAAAAAGTATTTGTATCGGATCTCGCAACAGAGACCGCGCATGTAGCATGTAGCGTCGACGTCGTAAGAAAAACGCGATTTGGAGCAACACAGACCACGTGTGTAGCGTCGACGGTTCCAAAAAATTCTTTGTATCGGGTCTCGGCAACATGGACCGCGTGTGTAGCGTCGAGGACGCAACCAAAACGCTTTGTGGTGCAATACAGACCACGTATGTAGCGTCGACCCCGCCTAAAAGTTCTTGTATCAGATTTCGGCAACTAAAACGCTTTGTGGTGCAAGACGGGCCGGGTATGTAGCGTCAACGCAACCAAAAATCCCCTAGTGCCGGATGTCTTATAACAAACTAATTTTCAGGAGGCAACAAATTTCTGCTCAGCAAAAGCAATACACCAGTGACTTCAGCGTTGAAAAATTCCTGGAAATAATTCCGGAACCGTTTACATATTTCAAAGATCCAAAAAGAAAGCAATCCGCTGACGATATAGAAAGTCAACATTATGCCATTTCCTTTTTACGTAACCATTTTTGCAAAATTTCCATACGTCTCATCCGAGATGTCTTTAAAGAAAATCGTAGCAGTTTTTTACTCGCCTTCGAAGTGTTGGAGAAAGTTAACCCGACACATCATATGAAATCCAAGCGAGCCTTTTGTCACATGCCGGAAGTTATACAGAACATTCCGTTACTTCAAGAGGTAAGCATGGGTTTGGTTTGTTCTTCCGATTTATAAGATTTTGTTTTGTAGATTGCGTTCGTGGAACATCGACGAGAAATTGAGGAATATTTACGGTTGCAAAAGGTCAAGGAACAGGAGGAACGTGCAGCAGCAGCAAGACTGATGCAAACATGTAGTTGTTGTTTTGATGATGAAGTTATGCCGAAACATATTTACTCGTGCGAACAAGGCTGTCTTTTTTGTAAGGAATGTGTGCAGCGTGGAGCCGAAGTCTCTTATGGTGACGGAAAACTTGATTTTGCTTGTCTGAACAATTGTCCTTCACATTTCAGTCTGCAAACTCTACAGGTAAGACTTTTTGAATTTACAAAAGTCGATCCCCCTCTTCTTCCAGTCCCCCTCGGACAATTTTACCCCCTAGACCCAACCTAACCTCAAAAAGACCCAACCTAACCTCAAAAAGACCCAACCTAACCTCAAAAAGACCCAACCTAACCTCATAAAGACCCAACCTAACGTCAAAATTTAAAATCCTCTAAATCTTGTTTCGTTATTTTTTTACAGGCTGTGCTTAAACCCAAACTATTTTCTAAAATAGCGATAAAGAAACAATTAGAAGAAGTTAAAGCCGCAGGAATAGAAGATTTAGAAATGTGTCCGTTTTGTGATTTTGCAACGATTCCGGCGAAGGACGATAAATTATTCCGTTGTCTTAATCCGGACTGTATGAAGGAATCGTGTAGATTATGTAAAGAACCTTCACATGTGCCTTTACGATGTGAGGAAGTTGAAAAAGAAGATGAAGTTAAAATACGTACCTACATTGAAAATAAAATGACGGAAGCTCTTTTACGGTTCGTCTTTTTTTTTTCTTTATTATTATTTTATTATTAAATTTTTTTTTTTATAGGACATGTTACAAGTGCAATAAAAAATTCATTAAAGCGGATGGGTGCAATAAAATGACTTGCTCGTGCGGTGCCTTTATGTGTTATGTTTGCGGAAAACCCGTTAAAGATTATAAACATTTTAATGGAGCAGGAGGAGACAGATTTGATTTGTAAGTACAACCCTAAAAGAAATTAAAAGTTTTATTAATTAAAATTTTTCGTAAATAGATGCCCGTTGTATAGTGACACGAATAATTTGCATCAGGAAGCGGTTTTGAAAGGGGCAGAAGAAGCTAAGAAAGAAATTGGGCTTGATGCTAATTCTGGAAAGCTTAAAAATGATCCAACCGCAGATGTACAGAAACATTACAAAGAAATTGCCAAAAAGAATCCACCACCTCCTGTTTTTCCGTATGTCAATCCGTTTGGTGCAGTTGCAGATAATATTGTCGTAATGCAGGTATGTTTATTTTTAACTAAGAAAAGCACAAAAATTTCCCACCCAACTTCAAAATAAATTCCCACAAATCGGTTGCACAGAAGAAATGATCACAAAAAAATATTTTATTTAATCTCCACCAAATAAAAAATATTCTGGACCAGATATTTGAGTAAAAGTGATGTAAATGTAGGGAAGGTACTATAGAAAATTATAAACATGTAAATAAATACGCGGTTTGGAAGTAGGGGGCCTTCGGAAGACAATTTCTTAAATCGGAAGGTGGTGAAAAGCCTTCCAAAAATTTTTCGAATGTAGTTCTGGGAAGTTTTGAAATAGAAAATTTGGATTAATTTGTATGGAAAAAAGAATTCAAACACAAGAAACTTAAAGAAAGGTTTTTTGTGTGCACAAAAAATTAGGGAAAATACTTTTAAAAAGACTGAAAGCACAAAAAGATAAATAAATACTCCATTTTTTGTTAAAAATAACAATTTTACAAAAAATAAATTTCCACAAATCGGTAGCACAGAAGGAATGATAAAAAAAAAATATTTTATTTTATCTCCAAATAAAAAATATTCTGGATCAGGTAAATGAATAAAAGTGTTGTAAATGTAGGGAAGGTACCCTAGAAAATTATAAACGTGTAAATAAATACGCGGTTTGGAAATAGGGAGCCTTCGGAAAACAAATTCTTAAATCGGAAGGTGGTGAAAAGCCTTCCAAAAATTTTACTCGGATATTTTAAATACAACATCCTGTATATTTTTGGATTATTAGATACAGTTTTTTGTGCTCTACAAATTTTATCAAGGGTTAGTTTTGGATAAAACCAACGGTTTAGGAGAAAATTTGATTTTAAGGAAACATTAAAACTTGTAGAGTCATAACTTGGATATTTTAAATACAACACCCTGTATATTTTTGGATAATTAAATACAGTTTTTTGTGCTCTACAAATTTTATCAAGGGTTAGTTTTGGTTAAAACGAACGGTTTGGGAGAAAATTAGATTTTAAGGAAAAATTAAGACTTGCAGCGTCATAACTCGGATATTTTAAATACAACACCCTGTATATTTTTGGATTATTAAATACAGTTTCTTGTGCTCTACAAATTTTATTCTGGGTTAGTTTTGGATAAAGCCAACGGTTTAGGAGAAAATTTGATTTTAAGGAAAAGTTAAAACTTGCAGCGTCATAACTCGGATATTTTAAATACAACACCCTGTATATTTTTGGATTATTAGATACAGTTTTTTGTGCTCTACAAATTTTATTCTGGGTTAGTTTTGGATAAAGGCAAGAGTTTAGGAGAAAATTTGATTTTAAGGAAAAATTAAGACTTGCAGCGTCGTAACTCGGATATTTTAAATACAACACTCTGTATATTTTTGGATTATTAGATACAGTTTTTTGTGCTCTACAAATTTTAATCTGGGTTAGTTTTGGATAAAGCCAACGGTTTAGGAGAAAATTTGATTTTAAAGAAAAATTAAGACTTGCAACGTCATAACTCGGATATTTTAAATACAACACCCTGTATATTTTTGGATAATTAGATACAGTTTTTTGTGCTCTACAAATTTTATCAAGGGTTAGTTTTGGTTAAAACGAACGGTTTGGGAGAAAATTTGATTTTAAGTCTTAAAGCATCATAACTCGGATTTTTTAAATACAACACCCTGTATATTTAGGGGTAGTTAGATACAGTTTTTTGTGCTCTACAAATTTTATCAAGGGTTAGTTTTGGCTAAAACCAATGGTTTAAGAGAAAATTTATAACTTGGTAATTTTATAAGAAAATTCTGGAGTTCGAATCCTGGCTAGGTCAATTTTTTTTTACTTGTATATTATAATTTATTGTACAATTTTTTTGTTTTTTGTTATGCACATTTCTATTAACATTTTTTTTCGCAGAGGGCACAGAATCAATTATTGCGTGCCCAGCAAGTGGTCCATGTAAGATTTTTAAATATTTTTTGTATAATATATTATATGCATCATAACTGGGATATTTTAAATACAACACCCTGTATATTTTTGGATTATTACATACAGTTTTTTGTTGTCTACAAATTTTATGCAGGGTTAGTTTTGGCTAAAATGAACGGTTTAGGAGAAAAGTTAATTTTAAGGAAAAATTAAGACTTGCAACATCATAACTCGGATTTTTTAAATACAACACCCTGTATATTTTGGGGTAATTAGACACAGTTTTTTGTGCTCTACAAATTTTATTAAGGGTTAGTTTTGGCTAAAGCCAATGGTTTAAGAGAAAATTTATAACCATGGTGTAATTTGGTAATTTTATATGAAAATTCTGGAGTTCGAATCTTGGCTAGGTCAACTTTTTTTTTTTTTTTTGCCTTTATATAATTTATTGTACATTGTTTTTATGTTTTTTTTAATGTCCATTTTTATTAATTTTTTTTTTTTAGCAAAGAGAACAGAATGAATTAGTGGCTGCCCAGCGAGCAGTCCATGTAAGATTTAAATATTTTTTGTATCTTACAAGATTTTTTTTTTGGACATTAGAAGTAAAATACGTGACAGGTTTTTTTTTTGCCTTTTTTAGGAAGCGCTAGACCGACAACGACGTCGCCATCGCCATAATCAAAATCACCAACATCAACATCATCACCATTAATTACAAAGTACTTATTTAAGCAAAATTTCTGCTACCTTATGGTTATTAAAAACAATTTCATTGTGATACAGATAAAACTATAACTACCTTGAAAATATATATTTGTAGACATGTAAAAAATTCTGCTAAAAAGTAACACCAAATCGAAAATTACTTATTAGCAAAATCAAAACTGCCTTAAACGAACAGAATAATCGTAAACATGTAAACAGTACTAAGGGTAGAAAAGGATCTTCAGAGGAAGGACCAATAAAATAAAACGAAGGAACGTGCAAAGCCGCTTTGGGCAGTTTCGATTCAGATTATTTCTTGAAAATCGTTTTATACAACCAAAATATTCAGGGATTAAAATAATAGAGTTAATGTTATTGAGACTGATGTAACCGTTTTCTTTAAATGTCTTATAAAGTAGATATCAGTTATGTCCTCTTTTTCGCCTGTGTTTCTATTTGTTATTAGTTTTATAATAATTAACATAGCAAATTCATTACTTGATGCTCTTCAAAATATTATTTGTAAAAAAAAAACAGACCAAGTTTTAGCTATTATTATTATTATTGTCAACTAATTTTTAATGAAGTGCTCCTATGTAGAATTTAGAATCTATTTTTATTTTATAACCAAACAGTCTGTATGTAAGGCCTAAAACAAATAATTGTGCCATTTTATTACTTAGGGTATTCCCCCATTTAAAAAATACAGGTTCGAATCAAGGTCAGCTTTCATACTCCTTGGAGAATGAAGTTGGCCATGATTCCAATCCATAAACCCTTAGGTAATATGATTTGTTTCAGAATTATTATAAGGAAATGTTTAAAAAAAAATTAAATAATCCAATCAATGTAGACTGTAAGGGTTAACAATTTATTTTTCTAGTGTAGTTGTTCTTTCAAGATAAGATGTTTTTTATAGATTTGTATTAAAATGTTTTAATTATCTGTAATTATGTTTTATTCTGGCCTTTTAGGTTGTCAGTTTGTGATCAGGACTTGAAATTAGGTTTTAACCGGTTTAGGTTAAATAGGAAGTCTTAGGAAATTTGAGAATTGTATCTAATGAGAAAAAATTGACAGTACGTCACTTGAACAGCTGAGATATTAATTTTGGCATGCATTCCGTCTTATCTTGTAAATTTTAAGTAGTTTTCTTGTGTAATCATAATTTACAATCATGAATCATGTATTAAACAATAAGAATGAAGCCCGAAAGTGAAAATAATTTTAGTTAACTTCCAGAAGTTACAGAAACCATAACAAAGGAGCAAGCAATATTTTATTTGGGTTTACCTCAAATGGATACATCAAAGAACAGTAAATTAAAGAAATTAAGCTTTAAGAACTTAAAAAATAACTTCAGTAATAGATCGACAAGTGTTTTACGTGAAGAAGAAGAATCGGGGGAATGTGCAAACTCCATAGCATCGGACGGTGAAATATCATACACATCTAGTCGTAATAGAACAATGAGTATATTTAAAAGTTTAAAGAAAAAATGTAAAGGTACTTTGAGTAATTGTAAACCGAAACAGAAAATGATCTCGGATACGAAATCATCCCAAAATGATAACGAAGTGTCTTCCAGTTCACCTTTAGTGCCACCACGAGTACCATTATTGCCTATTGTAACAGAAGTAAGTAATAATGAAGATGATTCTACACCACCACCTGTTCCTCCAAGAATTCTTCCCGAAGATCCTTTGGAATTAATCGAAGAAGATAAGGTAAGCGGTGTTTAATAAAAATTTATTTTGTGTCCGATTCAAGGTTATTTTTTTTTAAGAACGTTGCTTATGGTAACCGAGGTGTACAAGAAGAACTTTCAGCCTTGGCACGATTCGGTTGGTATTGGGGTTCGATAACCCGTGCGAAAGTCGAAGAAAAATTAAAAGACCAACCTGATGGAGCGTTTTTAGTTCGTGATTCATCCTCGGATAATTATATCCTTTCGTTGAGTTTTCGTAGTGCTGGACGTACATTCCACACCCGAATCGAACATAGTTTTGGGTATTACAATTTTTATTCCCAGCAACAAGGTTTTTCAAGCATAGCTGAGTTGGTTGAGACTTCAATGGCGCTTTCGGAAGGAGCCGTTTTGTGTTATTCGTCACAAAGAGGAGATGATATGTATCCTGGATATCCGGTAAGGTTAACCAAACCCGTTTCGCGATTTACAGAGGTACGGTCTTTACAACACCTTTGTAGGTTCGTTACTAGGCAATACGTGAGTGTTAATAACATTCCGAAACTCCCACTTCCTAGAACTCTTCTAAGTTATCTTCAACAAGATTATTGGTAAAAGAAATAGATATTTATATTTTGTGTGATAGTATTTTTATAAATGAGGACTTGTAAATTGTTAATTCATGCTCATTTTTATCGTATGTTACATTTTACTTCTAGTACTATCGTAAGTATGTGTTAAATCCCCAAAAAAAAGTCAAGGGTCACCCTAAAATAATTCCGTGCTCAATTTATAAATGTTGTTTAGTAAACGTAACGTGAATTCAATTAATGAGAATTAAACACTCTGTATAATACCGACTTCTTCAAAGTATTGTATTTTTATAAAAGTTTTAAATACGAATCCTTCTTATTATTTTTTTTTTGTTCCTTTTAAGCTTTTTTAGTTAAAATTTTATAAACATTAACATAGATTTTAACGTTAAACTTAAATTGTGTTTTTGTTTTGTTGTGAATTAAATTGTTATAGCAATAAATAAGCCGTAGTATAATTAATTGCTTCGTTTTATTTAATGCTTAATCCCTCAAACAAACATTCGGACCCGTATTCCCAAAGGGGAAATTTTCTACGGGTCCTTTAATAATAAAAAAACGTTTGTAAGGGTTTACATTTTTTCTATTAAAATTAATAACGATCTCTTTATTCTTTTTAAGGTTCATTACTGATCCCTGGAGAAGAGTTTCGTGTCCACCTGGCCGGGTTTAAAAAATAAAAAGGTAAATAAATATTCTATTTTTTGTTAAAAATAACAATAATATTCCCCTGAGAAATTTTCCTCCAAACTTCAAACTAAATTCCCACAAATCGGTAGCACAGAAGAAATGATCACAAAAAAATATTTTATTTAATCTCTACCAAATAAAAAATATTCTGGATCAGGTAAATGAGTAAAAGTGTTGTAAATGTAGGGAAGGTACTATGGAAAATTATAAACATGTAAATAAATACGCGGTTTGGAAATAGGGAGCTTTCGGAAATCAAATTCTTAAATCGGAAGGTGGTGAAAAGCCTTCCAAAAATTTTATTCGGATATTTTAAATACAACACCCTGTATATTTTTGGATTATTAGATACAGTTTTTTGTACTCTACAAATTTTATCAAGGGTTAGTTTTGGTTAAAACGAACGGTTTGGGAGAAAATTTGAGTTTAAGGAAAAATTAAGACTTGCAGCGTCATAACTCGAATATTTTAAATACAACACCCTGTATATTTTTGGATTATTAGATACAGTTTTTTGTTCTCTACAAATTTTATCAAGGGTTAGTTTTGGTTAAAACGAACGGTTTGGGAGAAAATTAGATTTTATGGAAAAATTAAAACCTGCAGCGTCATAACTCGGATATTTTAAATACAACACCCTGTATACTTTTCGATTATTAGATACAATTTTTTGTGCTCTACAAATTTTATTCTGGGTTAGTTTTGGATAAAGCCAACGGTTTAGGAGAAAATTTGATTTTAAGGAAAAATTATGACTTGCAGCGTCATAACTCGGATATTTTAAATACAACACCCTGTATATTTTTGGATTATTAGATACAGTTTTTTGTGCTCTACAAATTTTATTCAGTGTTAGTTTTGGATAAAGCGAACGGTTTAGGAGAAAATATTTGATTTTAAGGAAAAATTAAGACTTGCAGCGTCATAACTCGGATATTTTAAATACAACACCCTGTATATTTTTGGATTATTAGATACAGTTTTTTGTGCTCTACAAATTTTATTCAGTGTTAGTTTTGGATAAAGCGAACGGTTTAGGAGAAAATATTTGATTTTAAGGAAAAATTAAGACTTGCAGCGTCATAACTCGGATATTTTAAATACAACACCCTGTATATTTTTGGATTATTAGATACAGTTTTTTGTGCTCTACAAATTTTATTCAGTGTTAGTTTTGGATAAAGCGAACGGTTTAGGAGAAAATATTTGATTTTAAGGAAAAATTAAGACTTGCAGCGTCATAACTCGGATATTTTAAATACAACACCCTGTATATTTTTGGATTATTAGATAGAGTTTTTTGTGCTCTATAAATTTTATCAAAGGTTAGTTTTGGATAAAGCCAACGGTTTAGGAGAAAATTTGATTTTAAGGAAAAATTAAGACTTGCAGCGTCATAACTCGGATATTTCAAATGCAACACCCTGTATATTTTTGGATTATTAGTTACAGTTTTTTGTGCTCTACAAAGTTTATCCAAGGTTTTTTTTTAATCATAGCAAGATTTAAGTAGAAATAACATAAAGGTCACATAAAGGAACTGGGGAAAAGCCTTTTAAAAATTTTAAATTCAACTCTTTAGCTTTTGGGAAGTTCTCAGATACACAGACAGATATAAAAAAAACAAGAGAGAAAGAAAACAATTTATTTTCTTAAAAAAATATATTTACAACAAGAGGTTTGTTCCCAACACTTTCTGACTTAACTAACGAACAATAAAAAAAAACCGTTAATACAACTTGTGTTACAGATTGTGTTGCATCTATTAATACTACTGACGTTTATTCTTTAGTCATCCCAATCACATCATTACGTTTAATAAATTTCGTTACCTATTCCAATTCAAACCTAGAATATTACGAGCCTGTAACAAAAAACGTTTGTAAAAACATTCGGTATTATTTTACGTTAAGTACTTACAGTTATAAAGGCGGAAGTAACCGTGTCTTTGGTTCCTAGACTAGTCGTAAAATCAGATTTGTTTAATAAATCGTTCACTTGCATTAATTCCGATAATCGGTTCTTCAAAAATTTCCACGTTTCTTCATGATTTTCTGACGAATCTTGTATTAGATATAATTCCGTTGCTTTAAATACTCCGGCTAATGCTACTCGTCTTGCGTACCAGTTGAACTACGATTTAAAAAAATTGTTACGCTTGACTGATGAGTCGTAATAAAATTTAAACTCCCCCCCCCCCCGTGACCGTATTGATTGTTTTCCAGTTTTTTTTATTACTTACGTCTACAGAACGATCTCCTGCGTAGTAACAAATATCATCTACCATAGTCAAAAGCGTTGCTAAAGAATTTGCTACATTCGGTGGTAAAGACATGATTGCTATAGCTTGCGGCCATCTCGATAAGTAAGGGACAATCATTTCTAAACGTTCCTGCACAGCCTGTTCTATAATTTTTCTTCCCGGTAATGGTTTTTCTACGTTCTGCGTCTAAAAATTAAAGTTTTAATCTTTTTTTATTCAAAATCTCTTATACAAATCCTCACTTGTTTTAAATATTCCAGTAATTTTTCATTGGAAGTTCTTTGAAAATAATAAACTAGGTCTCCTCCTCCTTTAACGAACATCCCATGGGTGATTCCGGGATACCCGACTGAATTTGCTCCGGCACTAATGGCATTTTTTGACCAACCTAATTCCACTACAAACGGAAGTGAGGCTTCTAATATTTTATTTCTAATATCTTCCTCATAACGTTCTTCGTTTATGTTTTGATCGGAAGAGGCATCTTTTGAACTGTATCTGCATACAAACCGTGACGGGCGTGTATCTGAAAAAATTATGTTCATTTTAAAAACTGAGCGAACCTTTAAGCCTTGTTAGATAGATTAAAAGCGTATACAGGGTGTTTCCTGAAATGGTGCAGACATTTTGAAACACTTGCAGCGTCATAACTTGGATATTTTAAATACAACACCCTGTATATTTTTGGATTATTAGACAGTTTTTTATGCTCTACAAATTTTATTCTGGGTTAGTTTTGGATCAAGTCAGCGGTTTAGGAGAAAATTTGATTTTAAGGAAAAATTAAGACTTGCAGCTTCATAACTCGGATATTTTAAATACAACACCCTATATATTTTTGGATTATTAGACACAGTTTTTTATGCTCTACAAATTTTATTCGGTGTTAGTTTTGGATAAAACCAACGGTTTAGGAGAAAATTTGATTTTAAGAAAAAATTAAGACTTGCAGGGTCATAACTCGGATATTTTAAATACAACCCCCTGTATATTTTTGGATTATTAGACACAGTTTTTTATGCTCTACAAATTTTATTCTGGGTTAGTTTTGGATAAAGCCAACGGTTTAGGAGAAAATTTGAATTTAAGGAAAAATTAAGACTTGCAGCGTCATAACTCGAATATTTTAAACACAACACCCCGTATATTTTTAGATTATTAGATACACTTTTTTGTGCTCTACAATTTTTATTCTGGGTTAGTTTTGGATAAAGCCAACGGTTTGGGAGAAAATTTGATTTTAAGGAAAAATTAAGACTTGCAGCGTCATAACTCGGATATTTTAAATACAACACCCTGTATATTTTTGGATTATTAGATACAGTTTCTTGTGCTCTACAAATTTTATTCTGGATTAGTTTTGGATAACGCCAACGGTTTAGGAGAAAATTTGATTTTAAGGAAAAATTAAGACTTCCAGCGTCATAACTCGGATATTTTAAATACAACACCCTGTATATTTTTGGATTATTAGATACAGTTTTTTGTGCTCTACAAATTTTATTCTGGATTAGTTTTGGATAACGCCAACGGTTTAGGAGAAAATTTGATTTTAAGAAAAAATTAAGACTTGCAGCGTCATAACTTGGATATTTTATATACAACACCCTGTATATTTTTGGATTATTAGATACAGTTTTTTGTCCTCTACAAATTTTATTCTGGGTTAGTTTTGGATAAAGCCAACGGTTAGGAGAAAATTTGATTTTAAGAAAAAATTAAGACTTGCAGGGTCATAACTCGGGTATTTTAAATACAACACCCTGTATATTTTTGGATTATTAGATACAATTTTTTGTGCTCTACAAATTTTATCAAGGGTTGGTTTTGGCTAAAATGAAGGGTTTAGGAGAAAATTTGATTTTAAGGAAAAATTAAGACTTGCAGCGGCATAACTCGGATATTTTAAATGCAACACCCTGTATATTTTTGGATTATTAGATACAGTTTTTTATGCTCTACAATTTTTATTCGGGGTTAGTTTTAGATAAAGCCAACGGTTTAGGAGAAAATTTGATTTTAAGGAAAAATTAAAACTTGCAGCGTCATAACTCGGATATTTTAAATACAACACCCTGTATATTTTTGGATTATTAGATACAGTTTTTTGTGCTCTACAAATTTTATCATGGGTTAGTTTTGGATAAAGCCAACGATTTAGGAAAAAATTTGATTTTAAGGAAAAATTAAGACTTGCAGCGTCATAACTCGGATATTTTAAATACAACACCCTGTATATTTTTGGATTATTAGATACAGTTTTTTGTGCTCTATAAATTTTATTTTGGGTTAGTTTTGGATAAAGCCAACGATTTAGGAAAAAATTTGATTTTAAGGAAAAATTAAGACTTGCAGCGTCATAACTCGGATATTTTAAATACAACACCCTGTATATTTTTGGATTATTAGATACAGTTTTTTGTGCTCTATAAATTTTATTTTGGGTTAGTTTTGGATAAAGCCAACGGTTTAGGAGAAAATTTGATTTTAAGGAAAAATTAAGACTTGCAGCGTCATAACTCTGGTATTTTAAATACAACACCCTGTATATTTTTGGATTATTAAATACAGTTTTTTGTGCTCTACACATTTTAATCTGGGTTAGTTTTGGATAAAGCCAACGGTTTAGGAGAAAATTTAATTTTAAGAAAAAAGTAAGACTTGCAGCGTCATAACTCGGATATTTTAAATACAACACCCTGTATATTTTTGGATTATTAGATACAGTTTTTTGTGCTCTACAAATTTTATTCTGGGTTAGTTTTGGATAAAGCCAACGGTTTAGGAGAAAATTTGAATTTAAGGAAAAATTAAGACTTGCAGCGTCATAACTCGAATATTTTAAACACAACACCCCGTATATTTTTAGATTATTAGATACACTTTTTTGTGCTCTACAATTTTTATTCTGGGTTAGTTTTGGATAAAGCCAACGGTTTGGGAGAAAATTTGATTTTAAGGAAAAATTAAGACGACTTGCAGCGTCATAACTCGGATATTTTAAATACAACACCCTGTATATTTTTGGATTATTAGATACAGTTTTTTGTGCTCTATAAATTTTATTTTGGGTTAGTTTTGGATAAAGCCAACGGTTTAGGAGAAAATTTGATTTTAAGGAAAAATTAAGACTTGCAGCGTCATAACTCTGGTATTTTAAATACAACACCCTGTATATTTTTGGATTATTAAATACAGTTTTTTGTGCTCTACACATTTTAATCTGGGTTAGTTTTGGATAAAGCCAACGGTTTAGGAGAAAATTTAATTTTAAGAAAAAAGTAAGACTTGCAGCGTCATAACTCGGATATTTTAAATACAACACCCTGTATATTTTTGGATTATTAGATACAGTTTTTTGTGCTCTACAAATTTTATTCTGGGTTAGTTTTGGATAAAGCCAACGGTTTAGGAGAAAATTTGAATTTAAGGAAAAATTAAGACTTGCAGCGTCATAACTCGAATATTTTAAACATAACACCCCGTATATTTTTAGATTATTAGATACACTTTTTTGTGCTCTACAATTTTTATTCTGGGTTAGTTTTGGATAAAGCCAACGGTTTGGGAGAAAATTTGATTTTAAGGAAAAATTAAGACTTGCAGCGTCATAACTCGGATATTTTAAATACAACACCCTGTATATTTTTGGATTATTAGATACAGTTTTTTGTGCTCTACAAATTTTATCATGGGTTAGTTTTGGATAAAGCCAACGATTTAGGAAAAAATTTGATTTTAAGGAAAAATTAAGACTTGCAGCGTCATAACTCGGATATTTTAAATACAACACCCTGTATATTTTTGGATTATTAGATACAGTTTTTTGTGCTCTACAAATTTTGTTCTGGGTTAGTTTTGGATAAAGCCAAAGGTTTAGGAGAAAATTTGATTTTAAGGAAAAATTAAGACTTGCAGCGTCGTAACTCAGATATTTTAAATACAACACCCTGTATATTTTTGGATTATTAGACACAGTTTTTTATGCTCTACAAATTTTATTCTGGGTTAGTTTTGGATCAAGTCAGCGGTTTAGGAGAAAATTTGATTTTAAGGAAAAATTAAGACTTCCAGCGTCATAACTCGGGTATTTTAAATACAACACCCTGTATATTTTTGGATTATTAGATACAATTTTTTGTGCTCTACAAATTTTATCCTGGGTTAGTTTTGGATAAAGCCAACGGTTTAGGAGAAAATTTGATTTTAAGGAAAAATTAAGACTTCCAGCGTCGTAACTCGGATATTTTAAATACAACACCCTGTATATTTTTGGATTATTAGATACAGTTTTTTGTGCTCTACAAATTTTATTCTGGGTTAGTTTTGAAGAAAGTCAACGGTTTAGGAGAAAATTTGATTTAAAAAAAAAAAAAGACTTGCAGCATCATAACTCGGATATTTTAAATACAACACCCTGTATATTTTTGGATTATTAGATACAGTTTTTTGTGCTCTACAAATTTTATTCTGGGTTAGTTTTGGATAAAGCCAACGGTTTGGGAGAAAATTTGATTTTAAGGAAAAATTAAGACTTGCAGCGTCATAACTCGGATATTTTAAATACAACACCCTGTATATTTTTGGATTATTAGATACAGTTTTTTGTGCTCTACAAATTTTATTCTGGGTTAGTTTTGAAGAAAGTCAACGGTTTAGGAGAAAATTTGATTTAAAAAAAAAAAAAGACTTGCAGCATCATAACTCGGATATTTTAAATACAACACCCTGTATATTTTTGGATTATTAGATACAGTTTTTTGTGCTCTACAAATTTTATTCTGGGTTAGTTTTGGATAAAGCCAACGGTTTGGGAGAAAATTTGATTTTAAGGAAAAATTAAGACTTGCAGCGTCATAACTCGGATATTTTAAATACAACACCCTGTATATTTTTGGATTATTAGATACAGTTTTTTGTGCTCTACAAATTTTATTCTAGGTTAGTTTTGGCTAAAACTAACGGTTTAGGAGAAAATTTAATTTTAACAAAAAATTAAGACTTCATAACTTGGATCTTTTATACACAACACCCTGTATATTGGATAGTTAAAAAAAAGTTCATTTACTTCAATAAAAGTCCCAAGTATTACATAAATTTTAATACAAACTAGAAACAGAATACAAAAAAGAACTTAAAATTTACAAGAAACATTTTTTTTTATTCGGGTCCAAGCTCAATCAATTCGTTCACTCGACTTAACAAACTCTCAATAACATCAAAAGAAGTCATTGCAGAATACAAAACCCTTAATTTTTCATTGGTCGGTAATTCAGTTAATTGTTGCCCGGCAACGGTGACGGAGACCTCGGAATCATTTTTATCCCCTTGGGCACTTTCCACCTTCAATTCTTTTATTTTCAACTCATAATGGGCACGGGATAAAATCAAACCCTTCTTCAAAGGCTCCAAATAAGATTTCTCCAAGATTTTAAAATGTTCCCAGATCTGCGTCAAGTTTTTCTTATCCCGGATTGCTAGGAATCGTAATAAGTTTAAAGTTGCTACGATTTGATCCGCAAGCTCTACTAAATCGCTTTCTTCACCTTTGTGGAGGAAACAAAATGTTTTCAGGAGGGTTAATAATTTTTTCCCGGTAAAATACGGAGAGATTTTTTCCCCGACAAGTTCTTCGATTATCATGTCTTTGTATTGCGTTACGATGTATCCGATTATTCCGGTATGGTTTAAAATCTTCATTAAGTTGTAAATTAAAAGGAAACGTCCACGGGTTTCGAAATGGAATAAATAACGGCGGAATATATCCAGGGCTTTCTTACGGTAACGTTCGATTTGGTTGTAGATTATAATATTCGTTAGGGCTTTGCAGAATACACTGTGATGTTCAGAATCAAGGAGGTGATAGGATAAATTAATACCCTGGATGTTTTTTAATAACATTTCGGATAATTCTAATCCGTTGTGGATTAAAAATTGATTATCGTGTTTGAGAAGTTCTGCGGATAAATGTAACGATCGTTGGAAGACATAAATCCGGTCATAAACCTTCGGGATCGTTTCAATAGAAACTTCTTCAACTAATACTAAATAATATAAGATCCCAAGGGATAAATTATCGACTTGTCCGATGTCATAAGCGGAAGAAGTTTGAAAATCAAGAAAGGAAAAAATATCCGGAGACAAATCCAAAATCGTTTCCACTAAACTTTCCGCAACCCTTCTTCCTCGACTCTTTGATTTTTCATTGCTTTTTAAATCAAGAAAAGCTAAGGGTTTTCCTAATAATTGTAACAAAAATTTTAATAAAATAACTTTCCGTTCGTTCATCGGATTAATTTTTAAATCTTTTATCAAGACTTTATAAAACGGAAGAACGGCAACGTATAAAATTGATATTTTTTCCACCAACGGATCAGCATCCATTAAAATTTCTTCATCTTCTTCTAAATTAAGATTTTCCGGTAAGGGGATTTCCTCGAAGTATGCGTGGATCGAATTTAATCCCCAACCGAGCGAATTCAAGCGTTTTTTCGGTAAACGTAAGAGAACAATCTGTAACGGTTTCAAAAAACTTAAAAATGCTGTGTCATCGCATGATTTTTCCACATCCTCGATTAATTGTAATAAAACGTCTTCGGGTTCGAATTTTTCTGCTACGGCGTCGAGAAGTTTCTCGCTACAACCGAATAGTTTCGGTTTTTCTTTTTTGATGTCTTCGTTTATGTGTGCTGTGATTATTGGAATGAGATCGCTTAGGCTGGTGCGAAGTTCCGGGTCCGATGCCGTTTCTTTTATTGCTGCCAACCCAGCTTCGATTTTTGTTTCGTTTAAACACTTTCGTATTATGTTGATCAATTCCATGACGAATCCTTTTATTTATTCACTTTCTGGAAAATAATTTCTTGTCACTATAATCACTTTCTCACAGTTCGTAGAAAAAAAAGTTTCCGACAACGTCCTACTTATGTAAAAATTAAAAAAACAAGTTTTGATAGGAAATTTCCTAAACTTAAGTTTTATTTTGCTTTTCCAAGTTGTTTTTACTTAAATCTAGATATATTTAAACTAATTACGAGTTAAAATAAGGAAATTAAATAAAAATTGAGGTTATGTCAATTTTAATTCCGATAAAAAATTGGTACTTACTTCTAATACTTTGACGAACTACAGAGAGCAATGATGTAAGGGACATAACGTTGGTTTTTACAGAAAAACATAAATAATTTCTATATTATTAACAATAATAATTAATAATTTGACATTTGCACAAAAAATTAACGAAGTTTAGGAAAAAACGCGGTGCCAACATTAAAAAATAATTTCCCTAGTGATTTGCACCAGGGCCGCATTCAGGATAAAATTTTACTTGAGCATTTTTTAAAATTAAAATCTTAACTTCCTCCCCCACTTCTGAAATCATCAACTGCTTAAACTATACTATGTCCTATCTCTCTCTTTCTTTTTATTCTGAGTTATTCCCTTCTCACCCCATCAATCGATATAGCCTATTCCTATCTCAGTCCTTTTTTATTCTCTTTCTTTGTTTTTTACTTTTTGTGGACTTACCTGCAATCTACTTTTTAGCGAGTTTCTCCCTCGGATTGTTTTTTTTTTGTTTCTTTTTATTTTTTATCAGCACCTCCCTCTTCTTTTCCTTTCTCTTTCCCATTTTTCTTGTCCTATACTTTTTTTTTTAATCTTGAATCCTTTTTCTTCATTAAATAAATTAAGTTCGGCCCTGTGTCCTAAAATGATCTTGAATATTCTGGGGGATTTTGGTTTGTAACGTTAATGGAAAATTTAGAACAACACCCCAAGATATAAAAGTGACAGTGACAGCTTTGTGACAGCTAGAAGTGGAAATTAAAATTTGGAGTAGAAGAAAATTAAATAAAACTAAGAGAAAACATCTAACAATGTGGTTTTCTAGTGTATCGTTTATGTTCTAACAGTTTTTAAAAATATGTCCACCAGATCTCAGCTCACAAAAGATTTAAACGGTGAGTACCCCGGCTTAGAACCCTGAAAATTTGGGGAAAACCAATGTTTACTTGCATTACCTCGAAAAGGGGAGTGTCTTTTTTATTTTTATTGATGATTTCATTTATAAATTACACCCTAAACTCCCTTTTAATTCAAACTAAGGGATTAATTTAAATAAAAAAATTTTTTCCTCGATGGAATTTTTTTTAGTATTTTAAAAGATTTTCTCGACCTTCATCAAATAAATCTTCTTCGCTTATTCATATCTGATTATTTAATAACAAACATTATTAATGCAATGAGTCATATTTGTTAGTAATGTGTGGGATCTTTGGTATTCGTTGTTATGCTCCGAGCAGACAATACATAAATTATTATACCCTACGATTATTAAAATATGATTCATAATGATTGGTAATCTTCTTCTACTGAACTTGATTAAACTCCATGAAGTACGATTCCGTTTAATTTTTCTTTATTCTGGTATTAATTTATTGTTTTTTTTTTAATTACAGAAAGCGTTAAGTTATTATTGGGAAAGCAAGTGAAAATTTTGTTTAAAAATGTGGTTAGACTTGAGACCAAAGGAGACAAGACTGAAAACCGAGTACTGGTAAGTTTTTTCTTTAATTTTCTAATTTTAAGTCTTTGTCGTTCACACTTATTCGTAATGTGACACTGAAATAAAAGAAAACCAGGTTAAAAATGATTAACCTGGAAATTTATGCGTGACCATAACAAGATAGGAATGCAGGTCTTAGGTCAGAAACTGTTATTGTGGGTACTTGTAGGTCATCTCCGAATATTTTAAGCTAAACATGAACAAGAAATAAAAATTATTTCTCCAAGGCTTGTCAGATTTCCTCGGAGGTACCCGGGGTTTCTAGGATCTAGACATCCTGAGGGCCACCCGAATTTCCCCCCGGAAATAGCATGATCTCCCTAGTACTTTTAAATATTTCCTCCAGTCTACCCAGGACATCCCCAGACTTCTCCGAAGCTTCCCCCATGACTTCCCCTAAATTACCTGCACTTCCCCAATGCTTTTGTGGGACTACTCTGGCTTACCCAGAATACCTGAGCTTCCCCTTGGCTTCCTTAGACTTCCCCTGTACTTCTATGACCTCCTTAAGACTATCCTGACCTCCCCAGTACTTCCCCAAGACTTTCGTGGGACTTCTCGGACTTCCACAGCATTACCTTAACTTCCCCTCGGCTTCCTTAGACTTCCCCTGTACTTCTATGACCTCCCTAAGACTATCCTGACCTCTCCAGTACTTCCCCAAGACTTTCCTGGGACTTCCCGGACTTCCACAGCATTACCTTAACTTCCCCTCGGCTTCCTTAGACTTCCCCTGTACTTCTATGACCTCCCTAAGACTATCCTGACCTCCCCAGTACTTCCCCAAGACTTTCCTGGGACTTCTCGGACTTCCACAGCATTACCTTAACTTCCCCTCGGCTTCCTCAGACTTCCCCTGTACTTCTATGACCTCTCTGAGATTATCCTGACCTCCCCAATACTTCCCTAAGAATATCCAGGCCTTCCTGGTACTTCCTTAGACTTCCCCGGGACTAGCCTGACTTTTCCAGTACTTCCTCAGACCTCCTCCAGACTTCCTCTGTACTTCTATCACCTCCCTGAGACTATCCTGACCTCCCCAATACTTCCCTAAAAATATCCAGACCTTCCTGGTACTTTCTTAGACTTCTCCGGGACTAGCCTGACTTATTCAGGACTTCCTCAGACCTCCCCCAGTACTTCAATGACCTTCCTAGAACTACACAAACTTCCCCAGAGCTTTCTTAGACTCTCTTAAGACACCCCTGTGACAAATCGGACCTCCCCGGTACTTCCTTGGCTTCCCCAAGACTTTTCCAGACTTTCCTCCGACTAGGCTGACTTTCCCGAGACTTCCTCGGACTTCCCCTGAACTTCCCAGTACTTATAACACTTCCCCAAGACTACCCAGACATTCCCTGGTACTTTTAAGACTTCCCCGGTCCTTAGGGAATTCCCAGATTTTCTGAGACATCTCTGGGACTACCTAAACCTCCCTAAAACTTTTTTTAGACTGTTCCAATACTTACCTGGCGGCCCTGAGTCTTAAGAAAAGACTATCCTAAAGCTGTCCAGGCCTCCCCAGTACTTCCTTTGACTTCCCTGGAACTATCCAGGCCTCCATGGGATTTCCTTGAATATTCGCGGTAATTCTAGGACAAGGGTTTGTCCAGATTTCCCATGACTTTCATGGAAATACATTTATTTTGGTTTTTTTTAAATATTGGGCCCCCAAGCCCCATTTGAATCGCCGCCTATGTTTGTTTCTAGTGGTTTTCACTTTTTTTTTGTTTTGTCACTGTTAGTGACAAATCTGTCAAATGAGTCAAACTGTCAACGTCGATGAAGAAGGTGGATGATTATTTTTGTTGTTTTATTAAAATTTATTGAATAAAACAAGAAATTAAACGTGTTTGGAGCAGTTAAAATAATAAACGAACCTTTGAATCAAGAAAATTAATTTTGAAAGGCAGTAAACAACCTTCAAGATGCCTAAGGCGGAAGTAGGTACCCCCAAGTACCTTGCCAATAAAATGAAGGCAAAAGGGCTTCAAAAACTCCGATGGTATTGCCAAATGTGTCAGAAACAATGCAGGGATGATAATGGATTTAAATGCCACACCATGTCGGAATCGCATCAAAGGCAAATCCTCCTCTTTGCGGACAACTCGAAAAAATACATCGATGACTTTTCCCGAGAGTTTAATAAGGAATTTTTAGATATTTTAAGACGCCAATTTGGAACTAAACGCGTCAACGCTAACCGTGTTTACCAGGAATACATTTCGGACCGTAACCACCTTCATATGAACTCGACCCGTTGGGTCACGTTAACCGGATACGTTAAATGGTTGGGTCGGATCGGAAAAGCTATTGTAGACGAAACGGAAAAAGGTTGGTACATAACTTACATTGATCGTGATCCGGAAACTATAGCCGCACAAGAAAAAAAACAAAGGAAATTAAAATTAGACAAAGACGACGAAGAACGTTTACAAGATTTTATCGAGAAGCAAGTTAAGCACGGTCAGAATCAAGCGAGCACTTCTTCGGAAGAACCCCAATTTACTGAATTAGTCCGAAGTAGTGAAGAAGAAAAGTTATCGTTGGAAATTAAATTAAACGCTGCTGCGAAACCGGTTTCGGTACCCGCTGTTCCGTTTAATAAATTAATAAAACGTTCCCACGACTCCGATTGGGATACCAAAAGCGTGAAAAGGGAAAAGAAGGATTTAAAAAACAAATCTGCGTTAGACGAAATCATGGCAAACGAAGAAGAATTCAAGGAACGAAAGAACCGGAAAGATTATTGGGTTACCCCTGGAATCGTTATCAAAGTAATAACAAAATCTTTAGGCGAAATGTATTACAAACAAAAAGGTGTCGTGTTGGAAGTTAAAAGTAAATACGTAGCCGTAATAAAAATGTTAGATTTAGGACATAAACTGAAGCTCGATCAGGAACATTTAGAAACGGTTATACCAGCCGTTGGAAAATTACTGAAGGTTGTAAATGGGGCTTATCGAGGGCAAACGGCACGATTATTATCCATTGATGAACGTAATTATTGTGTTGAAATTGAAATTGCTTCGGGTGTTTTGAAAGGACGAAAAATAAATAAAGTAGAGTACGAAGATGTTTGTAAATTAAATACCGAGGATTAATTTTTAGGAATATTATGTACGTTGTAATTTATATTTTTACTTTTATTGTAAATAAACCTTTTTTGTTTCACTGTGACTTGACAAATACTTATACAAAAACCTCCCTGATCAAGATGGGGGAAGTCCCGTTACGTCTAAGAAAGATAGGATCGTCCTAGGGTAGACTGGGAGATCCTTAAGGTGATTCCAAGGAAGTCTGAGGAGTCTTAGCTAAGGGGGGAGAACCTACAAACATCAGGGAAGTCCTAGTAATATCAAAGGAGTTCTGAAAAAATCCTAGCATAGTCTTGGTAGTTCTAGGGAGCTTGGGGGAGTCCCAGTGAAGTCTGAGTAGTGCTGAGGTAGTTCTGGAGATGTTGGGGGGAGTCCTGAGGTAGCCTTGCGATGTTGGGGGGGAGTCCTGAGGTAGCTTTGCGATGTTGGGGGGAGTCCTGAGGTAACCTTGCGAAGTCTGGAAGTTTTAGGAACATCAGGGGAGACCTAAGAAAGTCCTAGGGATGTCTGGAAAGCGCTGAGGTAGTCCTAACGAGATCTGGGTAGGTCTTGGAGACATCAGGGGAGTCCTACAACCGCCGTGGTAGGTCTAGGGATGTCAGAGGAGTCCTGAGATAGTCTTAATGAAGTCTGCGGAGTCCTAGCAAAGTCGGGAGAGTCCGGGAGGAGTTCTAGCGAAGTTGAGAAAGTTTTAGGGGAGTCTAGGGTGACCTAACAGGGATACGTGGAGAGTCCTGAGGTAATCCCCTAGCGCAGTCGGGGTGTCCCAACGAAGAGGAGAAGAGCTAGGCACGTCGGGGGAGTTCTAGCGAAGTTAAGAAAGTTCTAGGGACGACGGAAAAGTACTCGGCGAGTTCTACGATGTGGTCTTGGGGATAGGTGGAGAATCCTGAGGTGATCCTGGCGCAGTCGGAGTAGACCTAGGCACGTTGGGGGGTCCTAGCGAACTCGGAATACTCCTAGGAATGTAGGGAAACTTCTGAGGAAGTCCGGGGAGTCTGAAAAGACCCGAGGTAATCCTAGTAAAATCGGGGAAGTCCTAGGGCCGTCGGCGGGAGTCAAAAGACAATCCTAAAAAAATTGGGTAGTCCTGGGGATGTTGGGAGAGTCCTGAAGTACTTCTAGCAAAGTCGGGCAAACCTGGAGACCTTGGGGGAATCCCAAGATAGTCCTAGCAAAGTCTGGAAATCTCATAGGTCGTCCTAGCGATGTCGGAATGGGTCTAGCGACATTGGGGGAGTTCTGGGGTAGTCCTACCCAAGTCGGGATGTCTCGTAGGTCGTCCTAGCGAAGTCGTAAAGTCTTGTAGGTCGTCCTAGCGATGTCGGAATGGGTCTAGCGATATTGGGGGAGTTCTGGGGTAGTCCTACCCAAGTCGGGATGTCTCGTAGGTCGTCCTAGCGAAGTGGGGAAGTCTTGTAGGTCGTCCTAGCGATGTCGGAATAGATCTAGCGACATTGGGGGAGTTCTGGGGTAGTCCTGCCCAAGTCGGGATGTCTCGTAGGTCGTCCTAGCGACGTGGGGAAGTCTTGTAGGTCGTCCTAGCGATGTCGGAATAGATCTAGGGATATTGGGGGAGTTCTGGGGTAGTCCTACCCAAGTCGGGATATCTCGTAGGTCGTCCTAGCGAAGTCGGGAAGTCTTGTAGGTCGTCCTAGCGATGTCGGAATAGATCTAGCGACATTGGGGGAGTTCTGGGGTAGTACTAGCGAAGTCGGGAAGTCTTGTAGGTCGTCCTAGCGATGTCGGAATAGATCTAGCGACATTGGGGAAGTTCTAAGGTAGTCGGAGCAAACTCGGGTAGGCTTTAGGACGTCGGAGGAGTCCCAAGATAGCCCTAGTATAGTCGGGGAGAAACCCTGTAGGTAGTTCTAGCGATGTTAAGGGAGTCCTAAACTGGTCCCGAGGAACTCAATGTATTCTCCGGTGCAATCTAGTTTAGCATGCATGTCCCGTGGATAGTCCCAAACTAATGCAACCTTTATTTCTTTAACAGGTATTCTCACCATGCCGAATACTTCTGCTCACAGCCAAGGTGCCAACGAGGGTAAGCTTCCCATACTTTTTTTTTTTAACCAACTAACTTCTTTTTTTTTTATAGATTGATTGCCACTTCCACTACTTGGATATTCAGGCGTTGGAGAGCAAACGAGGGAATCAGTTGAGCTTATTGGTCAACGACAAAACTTTTTCCTTTCTCGCAGGAGATGATTCTGCTGTTAGCACCGAAGTTGATACCATGATATCAGCACTTGCCACCGCTGTCCGAAATATCTTTCCCACTGTTCCTTTGCAATATATTATAAGAAAAGTATGACATTTTATTTTTTCTTTTTCGAAATATTTGAAAAAAAATTATTCTAACCTTACTTAATTGTCTTGGTCTGTCGTTTGGGGGGGGGAGACGACTTCAGTTTAATTTTGCTTCTTTGTGTAAAGCAACATTTAAAAAAAATTCTAGATAGATGTAATACCAAACACCCGCCTTCAACAATTGCGTGATGTAGAAGTTCTATCAAGTGGACGTGAAGTCGGACCGTGCGGTGGATTTTCAACCCAATACGCTTGCATGTGTGACTTCCATAACATGCCGTACCGTGAGGAGGTAGCATGGGACGTTGATAACATTTACGTTGCATTAAACACCCGAGAACTCTGCCTTAAGGACTTCGATCACTTGGAACAAAAGTAATTTTTTTTTAATATTTTTTTCTTAAAATTCGCTAACGTTTTTTTTTTAGAGATTTGGTGCCAATAATAAGTGCATTGGAATACAACACGTGGTTTACAAAACTTCGAGCAAACCACGTACGATTATCGCACGAAACGATGGATCGTGTCTTACACGTCTTAAAAAAATCTTTAAGCTTAGAAGAACTGTATTTAGACAATTTAGGTCTTAAAGCGGATTTTACGAATAAATTAAGCAACGTTATTAAATCAAACGTTAACACATGTCTGCATACGATCGATCTTTGTAATAATATGATCGAAGATAAAGGTAAGGGAAAAATTTGCTTTTTGGGGTTCGAACCATTGCTATTGCTTATTCATAGGTGCCATAAATTTGACTGGGTGCATATCACGATTAAACAAAGGGCTGGTCCATCTTAACTTGTCCCATTGCGGCCTAACATCGAAAGGGGTCAATCAGCTCGCTCATGCGCTTACTACCAATAATACCATACACAGCACCTTAACCTACCTCAATCTAAGTGGTAACAGTCTTAAAGATGATATTAACGTAAGTAAATTTTTTCTGCTATTTTTTTTTTTTCGTACGATTCTTAATAATTTTTTTTCTTACAGAATTTGTATAATTTTTTGGGCCAATCCAATTCGTTAAGGCACTTGGATCTTTCTTCCACGGATATTATTTTAGAAAACGTAAGTTTCTTGTGGGTTTGCAAGACGATAACTTGAGTGTGATGATTTTTTAATCGTTTGGGTTGCGGTACCATAATGGCATTTGTGATATGTTGTACCTCATGCTTTTAGAAAGCTCTTTACAAAAACAGAGTGGTACCGTTTCCATAGCAACAAAACTGGGATTTTTTTAAAGTCTGGCGTGCGCAAAACGGTTTTTCCTGTCTAAGGGGTCTTAAACTATTTTGAACTTGAAGTGTAACTATACCTTTGGAAAGCTCTTGAACAGGCGGATCCAACGCGCCCATACACAACTAGCCAGTGTACCTGGTTTCGGAGTTATAGCTCCCAAAAGAAATTAGTCACGCGCGCTTTGGTGGCATTTGCGGGAATTACATATGGGGTCGATTATTTCGCAAAGGGGGTTGTAGTATGTTGGACGTAGTACTTTTTAGAAGCTTTTTGCAAAATCGGAACCGTACCGTTTCCATAGCAACAGAACGGAGATTTTTCAAAATCTGGCGTGCGTAAAACGGTTTTTCTTGTCTAAAGGGCCTTAAAAGATTTTGAACTTGAAGTGTAACTATACCTTTGGAAAGCCCTTGAACAGGCGAATCCAACGCGCCCATAGACAAAGTAGCCAGTGTACCCGGTTTCGGAGTTATGGCTCCCAAAAGAAATTAGTCACGCGCGCATTGGTGGCGTCTGCGGGAATTACATATGGGGTCGGTTATTTTGCAAAGGGGGTTGTAGTATGTTGGACGTAGTACTTTTTAGAAGCTTTTTGCAAAAACAGAACCGTACCGTTTCCATAGCAACAGAACGGGGATTCTTCAAAATCTGGCGTGCATAAAACGGTTTTTCTTGTCTAAAGGGCCTTAAAAGATTTTGAACTGGAAGTGTAACTATATCTTTGGAAAGCCCTTGAACAGGCGAATCCAACGCGCCCATAGACAAAGTAGCCAAAGTACTTGGTTTCGGAGTTATGGCTCCCAAAAGAAATTAGTCACGCGCGCTTTGGTGGCGTCTGCGGGAATTACATATGGGGTCGATTATTTTGCAAAGGGGGTTGTAGTATGTTGGACGTAGTACTTTTTAGAAGCTTTTTGCAAAAGGAGAACCGTACCGTTTCCATAGCAACATAACGGGGATTTTTTAAAGTCTGGCGTGCGTAAAACGGTTTTTCTTGTCTAAAGGGTCGTAAAAGATTTTGAACTTGGATTGTAACTATACCTTTGGAAAGCTCTTGAACAGGCGGATCCAACGCGCCCATAGACGAAGTAGCCAGTGTACCTGGTTTAGGAGTTATGGCTCTCAAAAAAAATCAGTCACGCGCGCTTTGGTGGCATTTGCGGGAATTACATATGGGGCCGGTTATTTCGCAAAGGGGGTTGTAGTATGTTGGACGTAGTACTTTTTAGAAGCTTTTTGCAAAAGGAGAACCGTGCCGGTTCCATAGCAACAGAACGGGGATTTTTTAAAGTCTTGCTTCCGCAAACCGGTTTTTCTTGTCTAAAGGGCCGTAAAAGGTTTAGAACTTGGATTGTAACTATACCGTTGGAAAGCTCTTGAACAGGCGGATCCAACGCGCCCATAGACGAAGTAGCCAGTGTACCTGGTTTAGGAGTTATGGCTCTCAAAAAAAATCAGTCACGCGCGCTTTGGTGGCATTTGCGGGAATTACATATGGGGCCGGTTATTTCGCAAAGGGGGTTGTAGTATGTTGGACGTAGTACTTTTTAGAAGCTTTTTGCAAAAGGAGAACCGTGCCGGTTCCATAGCAACAGAACGGGGATTTTTTAAAGTCTTGCTTCCGCAAACCGGTTTTTCTTGTCTAAAGGGCCGTAAAAGGTTTAGAACTTGGATTGTAACTATACCGTTGGAAAGCTCTTGAACAGGCGGATCCAACGCGCCCATAGACAAAGTAGCCAAAGTACCTGGTTTCGGAGTTATGGCTCCCAAAAGAAATTAGTCACGCGCGCTTTGGTGGCGTCTGCGGGAATTACATATGGGGTCGGTTATTTTGCAAAGGGGGTTGTAGTATGCTGGACGTAGTACTTTTTAGAAGCTTTTTGCAAAAGGAGAACCGTGCCGTTTCCATAGCAACATAACGGGGATTTTTTAAAGTTTGGCGTGCGCAAAACGGTTTTTCTTGTCTAAAGGGCCGTAAAGGGTTTAGAACTTGGATTGTAACTATATCTTTGGAAAGCTCTTGAACAGGCGGATCCGACGCGCCCTTAGACAAAGTAGCCAAAGTACCTGGTTTCGGAGTTACGGCTCCCAAAGAAAATCGGTTACGTGCGCTTTGGTGGCATCTGCGGGAATCACATATGGGGTCGGTTATTTCGCAAAGGGGGTTGTAGTATGTTGGACGTAGTACTTTTTAGAAGCTTTTTGCAAAAGGAGAACCGTACCGTTTCCATAGCAACATAACGGGGATTTTTTAAAGTCTGGCGTGCGTAAAACGGTTTTTCTTGTCTAAAGGGCCGTAAAAGATTTTGAACTTGGATTGTAACTATACCTTTGGAAAGCTCTTGAACAGGCGGATCCAACGCGCCCTTAGACAAGTAGCCAAAGTACCTGGTTTCGGAGTTATGGCTCCCAAAAGAAATTAGTCACGCGCGCTTTGGTGGCGTCTGCGGGAATTACATATGGGGTCGGTTATTTCGCAAAGGGGGTTGTAGTATGTTGGACGTAGTACTTTTTAGAAGCTTTTTGCAAAAACAGAACCGTACCGTTTCCATAGCAACAGAACGGGGATTTTTTAAAGTCTGGCGTGCGTAAAACGGTTTTTCTTGTCTAAAGGGCCTTAAAAGATTTTGAACTTGAAGTGTAACTATACCTTTGGAAAGCTCTTGAACAGGCGGATCCGACGCGCCCATAGACAAAGTAGCCAAAGTACCTGGTTTCGGAGTTATGGCGCTCCAAAAAAATTATTCCCGCACGTTTTTGTTGCGTTCCCCTAGTGACCGGTTCTAAAATGTCCCGGTCCTAGAAGGGGAAGGGGGGAGTATCCAAAGCACTGTATAAGGAATTTTTATGCATGTTATTATTTTTTAAAGTAAAATTAAGATTTTGCACGTATAATCGTAAAAGAAACAAATTTTAGTATTGACACAAAAATAATTAATCCTTGTAACTAAATGAGAAACTAACATTCTCTGTTTGATTTTCAGTTATTTGGTGCTTTAGTAAAAGGTTGTACGAGTAACCTAATACATTTAAACGTTTCCAAGAATCCGTTTAGCAGCAAGAAGAGTAAAGAGTCTCCGTTATCGTTCAAACAATTCTTTACAAGTTCTCTTAGTTTAAAATATCTTAACATGGCGTACTGTAAACTACCCCAAGAAGCTTTGAAGTAAGTTATTTGTGATCGATCGATGGTTTTTCTTTTGAGATTAATTTTGTTTTTTTTTAAGGAATTTACTGTTGGGATTGGCTTGTAACGAGTACACGAAAGAGATGAGTTTAGATTTAACCAGTAATTCTCTGGGAGCGCAAGGAGCGCACGTACTAGAATCTTGTGTTCATGGTGTACGTTGTATTTCTAGTCTAGATATCTCCGATAATAGTAAGTTGGACTTTGAGGTTAAAAATTTTTTTCCTAATGTTTAATTATTTTTTCTAGATATGGATGTAGACTTAGCAGGAGTAATAGTAGCAATAAGTAAAAATAAATCGTTAAAGCATCTTAATATGAGTCGAAACATGGCCAACATGAAAGCGAAACATGTTTCAACGGTCATGGATTCGATCGTTCAAATAATTCAAGATGAAGAATGTGTCCTGCAGTCTTTAGTGATTCCAGACTCTCGACTCAAATCGGATCTTCATAATTTTCTTAATGCCTTAGGCGATAATAAGTGTTTAGAAACAATCGACATTAGCGGGAATTTAATCAGTGACTCTGGTGCTAGACTTTTAGCCAAAGCCTTACAAATAAACAGTAGATTACAAACTATAATTTATGATCGTAATAATATAACCTTGCAAGGTTTCCATGACATAGCATACGCGTTGGAAAGTAATCGCACGGTGCAGTATATGCCGTATCCGATTTACGACGTCGCCCCTTGTATGAAAGCATCCGCTGATCGTACCGAAGTTGTTATGAGAAGAATGCAGGATTTACTTAACAGAAATGCAGCTCCCAAGAAACATAATAATCAAAATTCTTTGGATTTACAACCGAACTTCCTTTTGAGTTCGAAACAACAAACTATGGCGCGGCTTATAGTTCAAACCCAAGATGCTATTAAAAACATGGCAGCTGAGTCTATTACATCGAATAACGATATCAACCATGCTACGGGTATTATTCAGGATGCTAATAGCTCGAGGCATCTACTGGCGCGGCTTCAGGAAGTCGCACAGCAAAAAGAAGAACCACATCCGATCGATACAAAACTACAACAAAGTGTTTGTGATATTCATAGTTCTATCAATGATCATCTGCAGGTAATATTTTTGTATTATTCAGGAATTAAATCGGTGAAGGGTTTAAGTCTGATAACCTAAACGGCTTAAAAAAAATTTTGGAGTATTTTTTAAATGCAACACCCTGTATATTTTATCATTTTTGAAATCGGCTTGCAGTTCTACGTCCAATAATATACTCACATTTAATTTTTGAGCCAAAACAAACGAAAATTTTTTTAAGGGATATACAGGGTGAGTCACGAATTTAGTCGATATCTCGTTTTCTGGTTCACATAGCGAAAAATATTCTAAACAAAACATGTAGAGGTTTAAAAGTAGCACATTTTGTAACCATTTTAAAACATACAGGGTGTTTCCTATAAGAGCAGCATGATAAACATTTGTTATTTTAAATGCAACACCCTGTATATTTTATCATTTTTGAAATCGTCTTGCAATTCTACGTCCAATAATATACTCACATTTAATTTTTGAGCCAAAACAAACGAAATTTTTTAAGGGATATATAGGGTGAGTCAGGAATTTAGCCAATATCTCGTTTCCTGGTTAAAATAGCGAAAAATATTCTAAACAAAACCTGTAGAGGGTTAAAAGTAGCACATTTTGTAACCATTTTAAAATATACAGGATGTTTCCTATAAGAGCAGCATGACAAACATTTATTATTTTAAATGCAACACCCTGTATATTTTATCATTTTTGAAATCGGCGTGCAATTCTACGTCCAATAATATACTCACATTTAATTTTTGAGCCAAAACAAACGAATTTTTTTTAAGGGATATACAGGGTGAGTCAGGAATTTAGCCAATATCTCGTTTCCTGGTTAAAATAGCGAAAAATATTCTAAACAAAACATGTAGAGGGTTAAAAGTAGCACATTTTGTAACCATTTTAAAATATACAGGGTGTTTCCTATAAGAGCAGCATGACAAATATTTATTATTTTAAATGCAACGCCCTGTATATTTTATCATTTTTGAAATCCGCTTGCAATTCTACGTCCAATAATATACTCACATTTAATTTTTGAGCCAAAACAAACGAATTTTTTTTAAGCTATATACAGGGTGAATCAGGAATTTAGCCAATATCTCGTTTCCTGGTTAAAATAGCGAAAAATATTCTAAACAAAACCTGTAGAGGGTTAAAAGTAGCACATTTTGTAACCATTTTAAAATATACAGGGTGTTTCCTATAAGAGCAGCATGACAAACATTTGTTATTTTAAATGTAACACCCTGTATATTTTATCATTTTTGAAATCGGCTTGCAATTCTACGTCCAATAATATACTCACATTTAATTTTTGAGCCAAAACAAGCGAAATTTTTTTAAGGAATATACAGGGTGAGTCAGGAATTTAGCCAATATCTCGTTTCCTGGTTATAATAGCGAAAAATATTCTAAACAAAACATGTAGAGGGTTAAAAGTAGCACATTTTATAATCATTTTAAAATATACAGGGTGTTTCCTATAAGAACAGCATGACAGACATTTGTTATTTTAAATGCAACACCCTGTATATTTTATCATTTTTGAAATCGTCTTGCAATTCTACGTCCAATAATATACTCACATTTAATTTTTGAGCCAAAACAAGCGAAAAAAGTTTTTAATGAATATACAGGGTGAGTCAGGAATTTAGCCAATATCTCGTTTCCTGGTTAAAATAGCGAAAAATATTCTAAACAAAACCTGTAGAGGTTTAAAAGTACCACATTTTGTAACCATTTTAAAATATACAGGGTGTTTCCTATAAGAGCAGCATGACAAATATTTATTATTTTAAATGCCACACCCTGTATATTTTATCATTTTTGAATCGGCTTGCAATTCTACGTCCAATAATATACTCACATTTAATTTTTGAGCCAAAACAAGCGAAATTTTTTTAAGGAATATACAGGGTGAGTCAGGAATTTAGCCAATATCTCGTTTCCTGGTTATAATAGCGAAAAATATTCTAAACAAAACATGTAGAGGGTTAAAAGTAGCACATTTTATAATCATTTTAAAATATACAGGGTGTTTCCTATAAGAACAGCATGACAGACATTTGTTATTTTAAATGCAACACCCTGTATATTTTATCATTTTTGAAATCGTCTTGCAATTCTACGTCCAATAATATACTCACATTTAATTTTTGAGCCAAAACAAGCGAAAAAAGTTTTTAATGAATATACAGGGTGAGTCAGGAATTTAGCCAATATCTCGTTTCCTGGTTAAAATAGCGAAAAATATTCTAAACAAAACCTGTAGAGGTTTAAAAGTACCACATTTTGTAACCATTTTAAAATATACAGGGTGTTTCCTATAAGAGCAGCATGACAAATATTTATTATTTTAAATGCCACACCCTGTATATTTTATCATTTTTGAATCGGCTTGCAATTCTACGTCCAATAATATACTCACATTTAATTTTTGAGCCAAAACAAACGAAATTTTTTTTAAGGAATATACAAGGTGAGTCAGGAATTCAGGCAATATCTCGTTTCCTGGTTAAAACAGCGAAAAATGTTCTAAACAAAACATGTAAAGGGTTAAAAGTAGCTCATTTTGTAACCATTTTAAAATATACAGGGTGTTTCCTATAAGAACAGAATGATAAACATTTATTATTTTAAATGTAACACCCTATATATTTTTACATTTTTGAAATCGGCGTTCAATTCTGCATCCAATAATATACTCACATTTAAGTTTTGGACCAAAACAAACGAAAAAAATTTTAAGGGATGTACAGGGTGAATCAAGAATTTAGTCGATATCTCGTTTTCTGGTTCACATAGCAAAAAATGTTTTAAACAAAACATGTAGAGATTAAAAGTAGCTCATTTTGTAACCATTTTAAAATATACAAAGTGTTTCCTATAAGAGCAGCATGATAAACATTTATTATTTTAAATGCAACACCCTGTATATTTTATCATTTTTGAAATCGGCTTGCAATTCTGCATCCAATAATATACTCACATTACATTTTTAAACTAAAATGAAAGAAAAAATTGAATTTTTTAGAAATAAAAAAAAGTGTGCCTTGATATACAGGGTGAGCCAACAATCTAGTCAATATCTCGTTCCCTGTTTAAAATATCGAAAAATTTTTCAAACTAAATTTGTAAGGGACTATATTTAGCACATTTTACAACCGTTTTTAAATATACAAGGCGTTTCCTAAAAGAGTGGCATTACAAAATTTTATTTTTTTTAATGCAACACCCTGTATATTTTTACATTTTTGACATTAGGGTTTAATTCTACATCCAATAATATACTTACATTTAATTTTTGAACTACTAGAAACAAAAAAAAAGTGTGCCATAATATACAGGGTGATTAAAAAAAGTAGTTAATATCTCGTTTGTTATTGAAAATACAGAAAAATGTTTCAAATAAAAGTTGTAGGGGACCAAAAAAGTAACATATTAAAGCCATTTTTAATTATACAGGGTGTTCTTTAAAAGAGTGACATACAAATATTTTGTTTTTTAAATGAAACGCTCTGTATATTATCATGTATTTCGATTAAAGTAAAACACTAACGCATAATTCTTTGCAGAATACAGTAGATAAAATGTTAAAAACTTGTAAAGAGCTTTGTCCGTACGTTCTTCGAGATAATCCGGCTGTACAAGACATAAAAAAAGATTGCAAGAATAAAAATCAGTTACCCTTAGAATTTCTAACTGCAACCATCAAACAACAAGCTGGGACAGAAATAATGGCCAAAATAAGGTAAACAAAATTATTATTAAATATATACAGGGTGAACGTAAAAAATTTATAATCAATTTTTTTTAGGGATGTATGTTCAGTAATGGCGTCTCAGGTTTCCGAACAAGTTGTGGATGAAGTCCAAGATGCTTTATTGAGGAGTTATAAAATTTTAGTCGGAGATACATCGGGACTTCATCTTGATTCGCCGCCAAGACGATCTCGTTTAAGCAGTTCGGATTCTTCTAGACACGGTGCTAGTGATGTGTCTATTACGGACAGTAGCCATCAATCTGATCATTCACCTATGGTAAGATTTTAAAAAAATTTACGGTTAAAAAAAATTGCCGTGTATAATGACTGTCGAATTTTTTATTCCTGCGTACTCACAGAAACTGGAATATTTGAATCTGGTAAGTATGAAGAGGTTTAGTTTGTAACTAATAAAGCGTGGGAGGGTTTGATGGCAATACAGATGAGCAGGGAAACAAGCGGATAGCGACAGGGCCTTCAGTGACACTTAATTTGAATAATTTTTTAATGTAACACCCTGTATAATTTACATTTTTGAAATCAGCGTTTAATTCTACATCCAATAATATACTTGCATTTAATTTTTGAACTACTAGAAACAAAAAAAAAGTGTGCCATGATATACAGGGTGATTCAACAAAGAAGTGAATATCTCGTTTCCTATTGAAAATACACAAAAGTGTTTCAAATAAAAGTTGTAAGGGACCACGAATAGGACATTTTACAACCATTTTTAAATATACAAGGCGTTTCCTAAAAGGTTGGCAATATAAAAATTAATTTTTTTAAATGAAGCACCCTGTATATTTTTACATTTTTGAAATCAGGGTTTAATTCTACATCCAATAATATACTTGCATTTAATTTTTGAACTACTAGAAACAAAAAAACAGTGTGCCATGATATACAGGGTGATTCAACAAAGTAGTTAATATCTCGTTTCCTATTGAAAATATAGAAAAATGTTTCAAATAAAAGTTGTAGGGGACCACGAATAGGACTTTTTACAACCATTTTTAAAAATACAAGGCGTTTTCTAAAAGGTTGGCATTATAGAAATTATTTTTTTTAAATGCAACACCCTGTATATTTTTACATTTTTGAAATCAGCGTTTAATTCTACATCCAATAATATACTTGCATTTAATTTTTGAACTACTAGAAACAAAAAAACAGTGTGCCATGATATACAGGGTGATTCAACAAAGTAGTTAATATCTCGTTTCCTATTGAAAATATAGAAAAATGTTTCAAATAAAAGTTGTAGGGGACCACGAATAGGACTTTTTACAACCATTTTTAAATATACAAGGCGTTTCCTAAAAGGTTGGCATTATAAAAATTATTTTTTTTAAATGCAACACCCTGTATATTTTTACATTTTTGAAATCCGCGTTTAATTCTACATCCAATAATATACTTGCATTTAATTTTTCAACTACTAAAAACAAAAAAAAGTGTGCCATGATATACAGGGTGATTCAACAAAGTAGTTAATATCTCGTTTCCTATTGAAAATACAGAAAAATGTTTTAAATAAAAGTTGTAAGGGACCACGAATAGGACATTTTAAAACCATTTTAAAATATACAAGGCGTTTCCTAAAAGGTTGGCATTATAAAAATTATTTTTTTTAAATGCAACACCCTGTATATTTTTACATTTTTGAAATCAGCGTTTAATTCTACATCCAATAATATACTTGCATTTAATTTTTGAACTACTAGAAACAAAAAAAAAAGTGATATACAGGGTGATTCAACAGAGTTGTTAATATCTCGTTTCCTATTGAAAATACGGAAAACAGTTTCAAATAAAAGTTGTAGAGGGCCAAAAAAGTAACAAGTCCACTGGGGTGCTGGGTCACTATCCGCCTCTGCTGGGTCACTATAAGCCATGTCGTGATCCGCTTGTTCAAAATTATTGTAAAATAAATTTTTTAAAATGTTTAGGCAACCCCCCACCTGTCCATAAAAAGAAAAAGCTTGCATGGTCGTAAATTGCGGCCCAAATCCGTTGTGGATAGTGTAGAAGGATTATCAGCCGACGACATTCCAAGTTTGCTCCCGACAATCCCTCGCAATTCAGAGGAGGAGGATTCGGTTACGGAACTTCCGAACGCTACACATCAATTACAACATCTAGTCAAAGGTAACAGGGTAATATTTTTAATCCTAAACCTTTTAATTGTTTTATTTCTAGGACGTCCTAGAAGGGCAAAAACAAGAGCACCGACCCGGCCGTTATTACGACCAGGAGAATCGATAGATACGCCTGATTTGGGCGAAGGATTGGATACCTTCTTCAGGCCTGGGTCCGTAACACCAACTTCGGATGATTGTAGTTCTTTCCAAGCCGAGGGAAGTCCGAATCATGATTTTGCTTCCCCCGTCCTTAGCGATGATCGGAAAACTCCAAAATTAAGCAGAAATTCCCCGCATCTTAAAGGTTTTTAAAATAATCCTAGATGATAATAAATAATAACGAAAGATTTTTTTATAGGGCTTTTGAATCCAACCCCAAGGTCAAGGTCTAGTGATAATTTGGAAAAGTACTCGCCGCTGACTGCTCGTAAAAGTAGTTCGGATGTTTCTTCTCCTCTTGCCCGTAGACTTACAGGGGAGAGTCTTATTTCTAGAGAAAGTAGTGATGGGAGTATTGCTGCTGAAACTCACATTCCGTTTGATCATTCCTCGCCCAGTAGCACCCTTTCCAAAGGTATTTCTCCCGATAGCTGTAAAACAGGTGAGACACCAATGGTTATGGATAATTGGGGGTTCGGTTTCGGTGAGGGGATTGTCGATCGAAAATGAGGGGGCCCTGGGGTTCCAAATCTGGTTTCAACCGCGGTCCTCTTTTGGGTCCTGTCTAATTTTTTTTTTGGGGGACTTCTGTTTAGGGTTTGGAGGTAAATTCTTAGAAAAATTCGAAGATTACAAAAAAGTCTAAGATGAGGGGGCCCAAGGGTCTCAAATCCGGTTTCTACCGCAGTCCTCTTGTGGGTCCTCTCTGATTTTTTTTAGGGACCTCTGTCTAGGGTTAGGAGGTCGAGGTTTGGAGGTAAACTCGTAGAAAAATTCGAAGATTATGAAAAAGTCCAAGATGAGGGGGCCCGGGGGTCCCAAATCCGGTTTCTACCGCGGTCCTCTTGTGGGTCCTGTCTGATTTTTTTTTTTGGGGACCTCTGTCTAGGGTTAGGAGGTCGGGATTTGGAGGTAAATTCGTAGAAAAATTCGAAGATTACAAAAAAGTCCAAGATGAGGGGGCCCGGGGGTCCCAAACCCGGTTTCTACCGCGGTCCTCTTGTGGGTCCTGTCTGATTTTTTTTTTGGGGACCTCTGTCTAGGCTTAGGAGGTCGGGGTTTGGAGGTAAATTCGTAGAAAAATTCGAAGATTACCAAAAAGTCCAAGATGAGGGGGCCCGGGGGTCCCAAACCCGGTTTCTACCGCGGTCCTCTTGTGGGTCCTGTCTGATTTTTTTTTTGGGGACCTCTGTCTAGGGTCAGGAGGTCGGGGTTTGGAGGTAAATTCGTAGAAAAATTCGAAGATTACAAAAAAGTCCAAGATGAGGGGGCCCAGAGGTCCCAAACCCGGTTTCAACCCGCGGTCCTCTTGTGGGTCCTGTCTGATTTTTTTTTTGGGACCTCTGTCTAGGGTTAGGAGGTCGGGGTTTGGAGGTAAATTCGTAGAAAAATTCGAAGATTACAAAAAAATTCAAGATGAGGGGGCCCGGGGGTTCCAAATCCGGTTTCTACCGCGGTTCTCTTGTGGGTCCTGTCTGATTTTTTTTGGGGACCTCTGTCTAGGGTTAGGAGCTCGGGGTTTGGAGGTAAATTCGTAGAAAAATTCGAAGATTACAAAAAAGTCCAAGATGAGGGGGCCCAGGGGTTCCAAATCCGGTTTCTACCGCAGTCCTCTTGTGGGTCCTGTCTGATTTTTTTTTTGGGACCTCTGTCTAGGGTTAGGAGCTCGGGGTTTGGAGGTAAATTCGTAGAAAAATTCGAAGATTACAAAAAAGTCCAAGATGAGGGGGCCCAGGGGTTCCAAATCCGGTTTCTACCGCGGTCCTCTTGTGGGTCCTGTCTGATTTTTTTTTTTTGGGACCTCTGTCTAGGGTTAGGAGGTCGGGATTTGGAGGTAAATTCGAAGATTACAAAAAAGTCCAAGATGAGGGGGCCCGGGGGTCCCAAATCCGGTTTCTACCGCGGTCCTCTTGTGGGTCCTGTCTGATTTTTTTTTTTTGGGACCTCTGTCTAGGGTTAGGAGGTCGGGGTTTGGAGGTAAATTCGTAGAAAAATTCGAAGATTACAAAAAAGTCCAAGATGAGGGGGCCCAGGGGTTCCAAATCCGGTTTCTACCGCAGTCCTCTTGTGGGTCCTGTCTGATTTTTTTTTTTGGACCTCTTTCTAGGGTTAGGAGGTCGGGGTTTGGAGGTAAATTCGTAGAAAAATTCGAAGATTACAAAAAAGTCCAAGATGAGGGGGCCCGGGGGTCCCAAATCCGGTTTCTACCGCAGTCCTCTTGTGGGTCCTGTCTGATTTTTTTTTGGGGACCTCTGTCTAGGGTTAGGAGGTCGGGGTTTGGAGGTAAATTCGTAGAAAAATTTGAAGATTACAAAAAAGTCCAAGATGAGGGGGCCCGGGGGTCCCAAATCCGGTTTCTACCGCGGTCCTCTTGTGGGTCCTGTCTGATTTTTTTTTTTGGACCTCTTTCTAGGGTTAGGAGGTCGGGGTTTGGAGGTAAATTCGTAGAAAAATTCGAAGATTACAAAAAAGTCCAAGATGAGGGGGCCCGGGGGTCCCAAATCCGGTTTCTACCGCAGTCCTCTTGTGGGTCCTGTCTGATTTTTTTTTTTGGACCTCTTTCTAGGGTTAGGAGGTCGGGGTTTGGAGGTAAATTCGTAGAAAAATTCGAAGATTACAAAAAAGTCCAAGATGAGGGGGCCCGGGGGTCCCAAATCCGGTTTCTACCGCAGTCCTCTTGTGGGTCCTGTCTGATTTTTTTTTTGGACCTCTTTCTAGGGTTAGGAGGTCGGGGTTTGGAGGTAAATTCGTAGAAAAATTCGAAGATTACAAAAAAGTCCAAGATGAGGGGGCCCGGGGGTCCCAAATCCGGTTTCTACCGCAGTCCTCTTGTGGGTCCTGTCTGATTTTTTTTTGGGGACCTCTTTCTAGGGTTAGGAGGTCGGGGTTTGGAGGTAAATTCGTAGAAAAATTCGAAGATTACAAAAAAGTCCAAGATGAGGGGGCCCGGGGGTCCCAAATCCGGTTTCTACCGCAGTCCTCTTGTGGGTCCTGTCTGATTTTTTTTTGGGGACCTCTGTCTAGGGTTAGGAGGTCGGGGTTTGGAGGTAAATTCGTAGAAAAATTTGAAGATTACAAAAAAGTCCAAGATGAGGGGGCCCGGGGGTCCCAAATCCGGTTTCTACCGCGGTCCTCTTGTGGGTCCTGTCTGATTTTTTTTTGGGGACCTCTGTCTAGGATTAGGAGGTCGGGGTTTGGAGGTAAATTCGTAGAAAAATTTGAAGATTACAAAAAAGTCCAAGATGAGGGGGCCCGGGGGTCCCAAATCCGGTTTCTACCGCGGTCCTCTTGTGGGTCCTGTCTGATTTTTTTTTGGGGACCTCTGTCTAGGGTTAGGAGGTCGGGGTTTGGAGTTAAATTCGTAGAAAAATTCGAAGCTTACAAAAAAGTCTAAGATGAGGGGGCCCGGGGGTCCCAAATCCGGTTTCTACCGCGGTCCTCTTGTGGGTCCTGTCTGATTTTTTTTTGGGGACCTCTGTCTAGGGTTAGGAGGTCGGGGTTTGGAGTTAAATTCGTAGAAAAATTCGAAGCTTACAAAAAAGTCTAAGATGAGGGGGCCCGGGGGTCCCAAATCCGGTTTCTACCGCAGTCCTCTTGTGGGTCCTGTCTGATTTTTTTTTTTGGACCTCTTTCTAGGGTTAGGAGGTCGGGGTTTGGAGGTAAATTCGTAGAAAAATTCGAAGATTACAAAAAAGTCCAAGATGAGGGGGCCCGGGGGTCCCAAATCCGGTTTCTACCGCAGTCCTCTTGTGGGTCCTGTCTGATTTTTTTTTGGGGACCTCTGTCTAGGGTTAGGAGGTCGGGGTTTGGAGGTAAATTCGTAGAAAAATTTGAAGATTACAAAAAAGTCTAAGATGAGGGGGCCCGGGGGTCCCAAATCCGGTTTCTACCGCAGTCCTCTTGTGGGTCCTGTCTGATTTTTTTTTGGGGACCTCTGTCTAGGGTTAGGAGGTCGGGGTTTGGAGGTAAATTCGTAGAAAAATTTGAAGATTACAAAAAAGTCCAAGATGAGGGGGCCCGGGGGTCCCAAATCCGGTTTCTACCGCGGTCCTCTTGTGGGTCCTGTCTGATTTTTTTTTTGGGGACCTCTGTCTAGGGTTAGGAGGTCGGGGTTTGGAGGTAAATTCGTAGAAAAATTTGAAGATTACAAAAAAGTCCAAGATGAGGGGGCCCGGGGGTCCCAAATCCGGTTTCTACCGCGGTCCTCTTGTGGGTCCTGTCTGATTTTTTTTGGGGACCTCTGTCTAGGGTTAGGAGGTCGGGGTTTGGAGGTAAATTCGTAGAAAAATTCGAAGATTATAAAAAAGTCTAAGATGAGGGGGCCCGGGGGTCCCAAATCCGGTTTCTACCGCGGTCCTCTTGTGGGTCCTGTCTGATTTTTTTTTTGGGGACCTCTGTCTAGGGTTAGGAGGTCGGGGTTTGGAGGTAAATTCGTAGAAAAATTCGAAGATTACAAAAAAGTTCAAGATGAGGGGGCCCGGGGGTCCCAAACCCGGTTTCAACCGTGGTCCTCTTGTGGGTCCTGTCTGATTTTTTTTTGGGGACCTCTGTCTAGGGTTAGGAGGTCGGGGTTTGGAGGTAAATTCGTAGAAAAATTCGAAGATTACAAAAAAGTTCAAGATGAGGGGGCCCAGGGGTTCCAAATCCGGTTTCTACCGCAGTCCTCTTGTGGCTCCTGTCTGATTTTTTTTTTGGGGACCTCTGTCTAGGGTCAGGAGGTCGGGGTTTGGAGGTAAATTCGTAGAAAAATTCGAAGATTACAAAAAAGTCCAAGATGAGGGGGCCCGGGGGTCCCAAATCCGGTTTCTACCGCGGTCCTCTTGTGGGTCCTGTCTGATTTTTTTTGGGGACCTCTGTCTAGGGTTAGGAGGTCGGGGTTTGGAGGTAAATTCGTAGAAAAATTCGAAGATTATAAAAAAGTCTAAGATGAGGGGGCCCGGGGGTCCCAAATCCGGTTTCTACCGCGGTCCTCTTGTGGGTCCTGTCTGATTTTTTTTTTGGGGACCTCTGTCTAGGGTTAGGAGGTCGGGGTTTGGAGGTAAATTCGTAGAAAAATTCGAAGATTACAAAAAAGTTCAAGATGAGGGGGCCCGGGGGTCCCAAACCCGGTTTCAACCGTGGTCCTCTTGTGGGTCCTGTCTGATTTTTTTTTGGGGACCTCTGTCTAGGGTTAGGAGGTCGGGGTTTGGAGGTAAATTCGTAGAAAAATTCGAAGATTACAAAAAAGTTCAAGATGAGGGGGCCCAGGGGTTCCAAATCCGGTTTCTACCGCAGTCCTCTTGTGGCTCCTGTCTGATTTTTTTTTTGGGGACCTCTGTCTAGGGTCAGGAGGTCGGGGTTTGGAGGTAAATTCGTAGAAAAATTCGAAGATTACAAAAAAGTCCAAGATGAGGGGGCCCGGGGGTCCCAAATCCGGTTTCTACCGCGGTCCTCTTGTGGGTCCTGTCTTGATTTTTTTTTTGGGGACCTCTGTCTAGGGTTGGGAGGTCGGGGTTTGGTGGTAAATTCGTAGAAAAATTCGAAGATTACAAAAAAATCCAAGAGGAGGGGGTCCGGGTGTCCCAAATCCGGAATGAGGGTTAGGGGAGGGGGGTTGAGTATGGGAATGGTACCCCCGGGCTGTTTAGTCATAATTTTGTTTGAAACGGGAGTTCAACGCGTTCTATTTTATACAATTTTTTTTTATTACAGATGATACGGATTCGTTAACCCATTTAAAGACGAAGCCTGCTCCTCCGATTGCGCCAAAACCACGTCCTTGGTCGATGGTGAGCTCGGAGCCTCGTTCCGGAGATTTAACTCTTTTAAGTGATGGTACATCTCCTGCTAATTCAACAGGGAATACACCAGATTCCGGAGATGCCTTAGACAGTTCAGAATCATCCTCCATAGACAGACGTATTTCCAAAGAGAGTAAATCCAAAAAATCAGGTATTACTTTTTTTTTCCTTTTTTTTTATTTTATTACCGTTACATGTTTTTAAAAATCAATGTTTGCTTCATCTGCTCGCAATATTTCTTTTTTGTTGTATAAAAAAAAAGAAAAAAAATTCAATCGAATTTTCAGTTTTTTTTTTTTTTCGGTTGATTCGTTTAAAAACTTTTTCTCTCCCTAATATTTTGCTTATTGCTTTATTTTGCTTATGTTATTTTTTCTTTTGTGTTATGTGGAAGCAGTATTCCAGAGCTACTTACCCGAACGTGGTGACTTCAAGTTTTTTTCTCGCAACAAGGTATTTTTATGTTTTAAGTTTTTTTTTTTCTTTCTTTTTTAATACTTTTTCTTTTATTTACATTTTTTAACATACCCTTTTGTTTTTATAGGAGGGGACAGTGGATGATAAACGAGAGCAACTAATGTCCCGTAGTAGTTACAGCTGCAGTACGCGAGACAGTAATTATAACTGCAGTAGTACTGAAGATGCGCACATTACTAGGTGAGAATTGCGTACAAAGAAAAACAAGTGTTACTTTTTTAAACAAAGCTGTTGTTTTGTTTTAAAAACAAAAATAATTTCTACAAGACTACAAAGAAGTTTATTTCTTGTCATTTCGTATTTAAGTCTGAAGAGTTGCCTGGCTAAGGTAAAACTTAATTTCCCCCCCCCCTAACAATGCATTGCATTGTTTCTAAAAGGCTTTTCATTATGTCCTATGTAGATAGAACTGTTTGATTGAATTTTTTGGGCGTTTGGGTAAAAACAAAAAATTGTCTGATCCGGAAAAATATCCGAGTGGTCCAGGAAAGCCCTGACAATTAACTGTCTGACCCAAGAGAATAGTTTTCTGCTCCAGGAGATCTTGGACAAAAATTGTCTGATTTCAGAAAACATTTGCCTGACCCAAGAAATAATTGCCTGACCTTGAAAACAACTGCATGTCCAGGAAAGTCCAAGAAAATAGTTTTCTGCTCCAGGACGTGTTTGGGAAAAATTGTCTGAAGCAAGAAAAAAATTGCCTGACCTTGAAAACAACCGCATGTGCAGGAAAGCCCCGACAACTAACTGTCAGACCCAAGAAAATAGTTTTCTGCTCCAGGAGATGTTGGACAAAAATTGTCTGACCCAAGAAAAACAATTGCCTGGTCCAAGAAAAAATTGCCTGACCTTGAAAACAACTGCATGTCCAGGAAAGTCCAAGAAAATAGTTTTCTGCTGGAGTTCAACAATTCCCAAGTCCTGGAAAGGATCTAGTCTGTCCCAAGATGCTCCAGTAAAACAATTCCTGGGTCCAGGAAAGCCCGAAAATAATTTGTCTGGTCCAGGAAAAATCTAACTAAATTATTTGTCCATGAAGAAAGTTCCCAAAAGTAATTATCGGCTCCAAAAAATCCCAAACAAAATTATTTACTTGAGAAAAAGGAGGAAACTGATTAACGGTAAATATTTTTTCTTATTTTGGATATCTTTCTATTTTTCTGGGTTGGTATTTTTTTCTTGCTTCCCTCCCCCCCTCTCCTGAGATTTTTTCCTACTGTTCCCTTGAAGACGAAGAGTTTTAAAAATAATTCCTATACCCTCTACGGGTTGGAAATTATTTGTACCAAAAAGAACAATCGTGGAAATTATTTCCTTGTGGTATAAAAACAAAACGCAACAGCTTTGTGGAATTTAACACGTGTCTGGTGCAATGCAATCAACATTTACTGGTCAGTTCTCATTTAAAATAGGTAGTGTAGATTAAAAATGTTGCTTCCGCTCGTTGATTCTGCGTTTTTATATTTTTATTAAGTGGCAATGTGATAAATTGTACTTTTAATTGTTGTTTTTCTTTGAAAATAATGGTCCAGATGTATGTATTTTTACCTTACAACGAAAAATTCCCCTTGATCAGATTTTTTTTTAAACGATTTCTCGGTTTGCCCGATTCACTTTTAACTGTAAATATATTAGAATACATATTTTTAGACGCACCTACATTTTAATCTACACTTGTTAGTATTTGTAAATAATACGAACCTACTTCCAACGGGTATTTAATAATTTTGAGGTTAGAGTCAGTCCCGTTAGGAAAAAATTAAACGGAGACTTAATTTTGAATTGATTTCTAGCTCGAAATTATAAATACTCGTAATAATGTCTTCTAGTTTATGTAGATAAACAATTTTGTCCTTTAAAAAAAGTCATTTTTTATATTACGTCGTCGGAAGATTTTGTTAAAATATTTTTTTGTTGTATTTACATGTGCATTTATTATTACGTAGATGTAATTTTATGTCTAGTGTAAAATTGCTTCCATTTTACGTATTGTTCTTTTTTACTAACTTGTCTTAAAATAAAATTATTCAAGAATTTTATTCCGATGTGAAAACCTAACCTAAAAAAATTTCCTCGACAAATTAAGAAAGTTTATTTTAAGAAAAAGGATACGAACAACAACATGGGGGTTATAATAAATATTACTAAGTCACCACATTAATATCTGATTACTATAGCATAATTTTTTTTGGTCAAAACATCGGAAATGTACAATGAAAACGTTCCTCCAAATTTTTCCTATTCGTAATATAAACCCGAGTAAATTATTATCCATGTCACCTAAAACAAAGTGAATTAATCAAGATATATGTTTTTTTACTTCCAGACTTACTAGAAATCCTGCGAACGATGTCATAAAACCTTCCTTTGTTAATTCCCAAGCCCCTCCGAATTCTTCTTCATCAACGTTTTGAAAACTACTAAAGTAAAGGTAAATCGTTCCTGCATTAACTAAAGCAAACCTGTAATTTAGAAAAAAGAATTACAATCCCTTGTACGATTGAAGAAATAAAACTTACAAGACGAGGCCTAAAAAACCTTTCAATGGAAGAAGGCCCCAAATTACTCCTAAGATTATTCCAAGGGCTTGTCTTGCCCAATATATAACATCCAGGAACTCTTCCTGTAAGTAAAAAGCTTTGAATATTCCATTAATAATTTTTTTTTGAAACTAACCTTGTCGGACCATTCCGAGCTTGCTGTGAATGCTCTTTGCCACACAGAAGTAGTACCTGGTGATTTTGCAGTGCCATTTCTTTCAACAGTCTTGGTTTTCGTACTCATTTTACTATTAATTTATTAAAAAATTTCTAAAATTCAATGCACTCGAATGTTTGACAGGGGCCACATCTAAATGACGTTTGACACCAATTCCACGTGACTTCGACGTTTTATTACCAACTTTATACCATAAAGTGGGTTGGCACGGTATTCAACTCGTTTACGCTGCAAAAGATTCTTTTTAAGGGCAATTTTAGGCAAAAATATGCCGCATCCTGTATAATAGGAAATTTTTGTAGGTTTAAATACGCCATCTGTTGAATTTACCGTCAACTGCTTGTTCAAATTGTGTTTTTTCGTGAAATTCTTTTTGCACGGTAGGTAACGAAGGTCTCTTCCTTATCGACTTACAGCTGTGTCTAAATTCACGCCTTCGTGACAATAAGAAAATCAAAATAAGTGTTTGTTTTTACTGTTTTTTTCGAGTAAAAGTAAAGATTTATAATTAAAATACATTATAAAATTTCCAAAATCGGATTTGGAAAAGTTAACGTCTTGATTTTGGAAATATTGTTTTGTTATATTCCCGGGAGGGTGTACTAAGCCACAGCCAACTTTGACGTTTGTGTCATCTGTCAAAATTAAAATTTTAATTCAAACTGCTCCCTTTGTATGGGATTTTTTTGATTAATTTCATGTTTTATAAAGCAAAACAGGGCTACGAGATGTTGATAAATCAAAAACACATTATATGGGGTGTGTGAATTGTGTTTCTGGAAAGGTAAGTTGTTAAAATGTGAATCTCGTGTAGGTATTCCTTAAAACTTTTTCCTGGTGGTGTTCCAGGGCCTGGAAAAATGTAGATGGTGTGAAAACAATTCGTCCTAGGGTCTTCCAAAGTGAAATTGAACTTCAAGCAATAAACTCTTGGAAACGCAGCATCCTTAATGGTTGGAGCAACAACATCTAAAGGAGTTGGGACTAGAGAATCGCCCCCACAATCTGAAAGTCGACGGGAATGACGATAAAAGATATGAAGGTAATTTATAATTTTAACTGATTGCACGATCTCTTTGGGTGGCTTGTATTTTCAGGTTATCAACTTCAGTGATGAAATCCTACAAGTGTTTTGTATGTGGTCTTGATATGGAACGATTTTGAAGTTGTACTACGAGAAGGAGTACCTCACGTCTACGACACCGTATTAACGTCCCACCACAACAAAGTATGATCCTGTCTGTAGTAAGTTGCTTGTTTTAATATACTCAGTCTTGTAAATACTTTTATTCCTTAATTACATTTTGGAAGCTAGTTTCTTATTCCCATCCGGTTACAAAATTTTCAGAAACAAAAACGATTTCTTCCGAAAACTTTCTGATTTTTTTCTGAACAAATGGGAGGGGCTGGGGGATGTTTGGCACATATTTTTCAAGTCTTTAGGGTTCATATTACATTCTGAAATTTTCCTAAGGAAATCGGAGAGGGTGAAAAAAATGACCGAAAAAAAACCAAAGACTATAGTCTTTGCTCATTTTTTGGAAAAAAATTTGACCCCTTCAGATCTCGCCCCGATTTTCCCAGAATGTTATTTGGGGGTTGTACACTTGGAAATTATGGGGCAAACTTCCCTCACCCCTTCCCACTGCTCCACACCTGGCTAGGAAACGTTCAGAATTGGGTTGTTCCAGAAAACTTTCGGAATTTTTTTGGACCAGATGCGAGGGGATGGGGGATGTTTGGCACATATTTTTCAAGTCTTTAGGGTTCATATTACATTCTGAAATTTTCCTAAGGAAATCGGAGAGGGTCAAAAAATCTTCGGAAAAAAAACCAAAGACTATAGTCTTTGCTCATTTTTTGGAAAAAAATTTGACCCCTTCAGATCTCGCCCCGATTTTCCCCGAATGTTATTTGGAGGGTATACACTTGGAAATTATGGGGCAAACTTCCCTCACCCCTTCCCACTGCTCCACACCTGGCTAGGAAACGTTCAGAATTGGGTTGTTCCAGAAAACTTTCGGAATTTTTTTGGACCAGATGCGAGGGAATGGGGGATGTTTGGCACATATTTTTCAAGTCTTTAGGGTTCATATTACATTCTGAAATTTTCCTAAGGAAATCGGAGAGGGTCAAAAAATCTTCGGAAAAAAAACCAAAGACTATAGTCTTTGCTCATTTTTTGGAAAAAAATTTGACCCCTTCAGATCTCGCCCCGATTTTCCCAGAATGTTATTTGGAGGGTATACACTTGGAAATTATGGGGCAAACTTCCCTCACCCCTTCCCACTGCTCCACACCTGGCTAGGAAACGTTCAGAATTGGGTTGTTCCAGAAAACTTTCGGAATTTTTTTGGACCAGATGCGAGGGGATGGGGGATGTTTGGCACATATTTTTCAAGTCTTTAGGGTTCATATTACATTCTGAAATTTTCCTAAGGAAATCGGAGAGGGTCAAAAAATCTTCGGAAAAAAAACCAAAGACTATAGTCTTTGCTCATTTTTTGGAAAAAAATTTGACCCCTTCAGATCTCGCCCCGATTTTCCCAGAATGTTATTTGGAGGGTATACACTTGGAAATTATGGGGCAAACTTCCCTCACCCCTTCCCACTGCTCCACACCTGGCTAGGAAACGTTCAGAATTGGGTTGTTCCAGAAAACTTTCGGAATTTTTTTGGACCAGATGCGAGGGGATGGGGGATGTTTGGCACATATTTTTCAAGTCTTTAGGGTTCATATTACATTCTGAAATTTTCCTAAGGAAATCGGAGAGGGTCAAAAAATCTTCGAAAAAAAAACCAAAGTCTGCTCATTTTTTGGAAAAAAATTTGACCCCTTCAGATCTCGCCCCGATTTTCCCAGAATGTTATTTGGAGGGTATACACTTGGAAATTATGGGGCAAACTTCCCTCACCCCTTCCCACTGCTCCACACCTGGCTAGGAAACGTTCAGAATTGGGTTGTTCCAGAAAACTTTCGGAATTTTTTTGGACCAGATGCGAGGGGATGGGGGATGTTTGGCACATATTTTTCAAGTCTTTAGGGTTCATATTACATTCTGAAATTTTCCTAAGGAAATCGGAGAGGGTGAAAAAAATGACTGAAAAAAAACCAAAGACTATAATAGTCTTTGCTCATTTTTTGGAAAAAAATTTGACCCCTTCAGATCTCGCCCCGATTTTCCCCGAATGTTATTTGGAGGGTATACACTTGGAAATTATGGGGCAAACTTCCCTCACCCCTTCCCACTGCTCCACACCTGGCTAGGAAACGTTCAGAATTGGGTTGTTCCAGAAAACTTTCGGAATTTTTTTGGACCAGATGCGAGGGGATGGGGGATGTTTGGCACATATTTTTCAAGTCTTTAGGGTTCATATTACATTCTGAAATTTTCCTAATAAAATCGGAGAGGGTCAAAAAATCTTCGGAAAAAAAACCAAAGACTATAGTCTTTGCTCATTTTTTGGAAAAAAATTTGACCCCTTCAGATCTCGCCCCGATTTTCCCAGAATGTTATTTGGAGGGTATACACTTGGAAATTATGGGGCAAACTTCCCTCACCCCTTCCCACTGCTCCACACCTGGCTAGGAAACGTTCAGAATTGGGTTGTTCCAGAAAACTTTCGGAATTTTTTTGGACCAGATGCGAGGGGATGGGGGATGTTTGGCACATATTTTTCAAGTCTTTAGGGTTCATATTACATTCTGAAATTTTCCTAAGGAAATCGGAGAGGGTCAAAAAATCTTCGAAAAAAAAACCAAAGTCTGCTCATTTTTTGGAAAAAAATTTGACCCCTTCAGATCTCGCCCCGATTTTCCCAGAATGTTATTTGGAGGGTATACACTTGGAAATTATGGGGCAAACTTCCCTCACCCCTTCCCACTGCTCCACACCTGGCTAGGAAACGTTCAGAATTGGGTTGTTCCAGAAAACTTTCGGAATTTTTTTGGACCAGATGCGAGGGGATGGGGGATGTTTGGCACATATTTTTCAAGTCTTTAGGGTTCATATTACATTCTGAAATTTTCCTAAGGAAATCGGAGAGGGTGAAAAAAATGACTGAAAAAAAACCAAAGACTATAATAGTCTTTGCTCATTTTTTGGAAAAAAATTTGACCCCTTCAGATCTCGCCCCGATTTTCCCCGAATGTTATTTGGAGGGTATACACTTGGAAATTATGGGGCAAACTTCCCTCACCCCTTCCCACTGCTCCACACCTGGCTAGGAAACGTTCAGAATTGGGTTGTTCCAGAAAACTTTCGGAATTTTTTTGGACCAGATGCGAGGGGATGGGGGATGTTTGGCACATATTTTTCAAGTCTTTAGGGTTCATATTACATTCTGAAATTTTCCTAATAAAATCGGAGAGGGTCAAAAAATCTTCGGAAAAAAAACCAAAGACTATAGTCTTTGCTCATTTTTTGGAAAAAAATTTGACCCCTTCAGATCTCGCCCCGATTTTCCCAGAATGTTATTTGGAGGGTATACACTTGGAAATTATGGGGCAAACTTCCCTCACCCCTTCCCACTGCTCCACACCTGGCTAGGAAACGTTCAGAATTGGGTTGTTCCAGAAAACTTTCGGAATTTTTTTGGACCAGATGCGAGGGGATGGGGGATGTTTGGCACATATTTTTCAAGTCTTTAGGGTTCATATTACATTCTGAAATTTTCCTAAGGAAATCGGAGAGGGTGAAAAAAATGACTGAAAAAAAACCAAAGACTATAATAGTCTTTGCTCATTTTTTGGAAAAAAATTTGACCCCTTCAGATCTCGCCCCGATTTTCCCCGAATGTTATTTGGAGGGTATACACTTGGAAATTATGGGGCAAACTTCCCTCACCCCTTCCCACTGCTCCACACCTGGCTAGGAAACGTTCAGAATTGGGTTGTTCCAGAAAACTTTCGGAATTTTTTTGGACCAGATGCGAGGGGATGGGGGATGTTTGGCACATATTTTTCAAGTCTTTAGGGTTCATATTACATTCTGAAATTTTCCTAAGGAAATCGGAGAGGGTGAAAAAAATGACTGAAAAAAAACCAAAGACTATAGTCTTTGCTCATTTTTTGGAAAAAAATTTGACCCCTTCAGATCTCGCCCCGATTTTCCCAGAATGTTATTTGGAGGGTATACACTTGGAAATTATGTGGCAAACTTCCCTCACCCCTTCCCACTGCTCCACACCTGGCTAGGAAACGTTCAGAATTGGGTTGTTCCAGAAAACTTTCGGAATTTTTTTGGACCAGATGCGAGGGGATGGGGGATGTTTGGCACATATTTTTCAAGTCTTTAGGGTTCATATTACATTCTGAAATTTTCCTAAGGAAATCGGAGAGGGTGAAAAAAATGACTGAAAAAAAACCAAAGACTATAATAGTCTTTGCTCATTTTTTGGAAAAAAATTTGACCCCTTCAGATCTCGCCCCGATTTTCCCCGAATGTTATTTGGAGGGTATACACTTGGAAATTATGGGGCAAACTTCCCTCACCCCTTCCCACTGCTCCACACCTGGCTAGGAAACGTTCAGAATTGGGTTGTTCCAGAAAACTTTCGGAATTTTTTTGGACCAGATGCGAGGGGATGGGGGATGTTTGGCACATATTTTTCAAGTCTTTAGGGTTCATATTACATTCTGAAATTTTCCTAAGGAAATCGGAGAGGGTCAAAAAATCTTCGAAAAAAAAACCAAAGTCTGCTCATTTTTTGGAAAAAAATTTGACCCCTTCAGATCTCGCCCCGATTTTCCCAGAATGTTATTTGGAGGGTATACACTTGGAAATTATGGGGCAAACTTCCCTCACCCCTTCCCACTGCTCCACACCTGGCTAGGAAACGTTCAGAATTGGGTTGTTCCAGAAAACTTTCGGAATTTTTTTGGACCAGATGCGAGGGGATGGGGGATGTTTGGCACATATTTTTCAAGTCTTTAGGGTTCATATTACATTCTGAAATTTTCCTAATAAAATCGGAGAGGGTCAAAAAATCTTCGGAAAAAAAACCAAAGACTATAGTCTTTGCTCATTTTTTGGAAAAAAATTTGACCCCTTCAGATCTCGCCCCGATTTTCCCAGAATGTTATTTGGAGGGTATACACTTGGAAATTATGGGGCAAACTTCCCTCACCCCTTCCCACTGCTCCACACCTGGCTAGGAAACGTTCAGAATTGGGTTGTTCCAGAAAACTTTCGGAATTTTTTTGGACCAGATGCGAGGGGATGGGGGATGTTTGGCACATATTTTTCAAGTCTTTAGGGTTCATATTACATTCTGAAATTTTCCTAAGGAAATCGGAGAGGGTGAAAAAAATGACTGAAAAAAAACCAAAGACTATAATAGTCTTTGCTCATTTTTTGGAAAAAAATTTGACCCCTTCAGATCTCGCCCCGATTTTCCCCGAATGTTATTTGGAGGGTATACACTTGGAAATTATGGGGCAAACTTCCCTCACCCCTTCCCACTGCTCCACACCTGGCTAGGAAACGTTCAGAATTGGGTTGTTCCAGAAAACTTTCGGAATTTTTTTGGACCAGATGCGAGGGGATGGGGGATGTTTGGCACATATTTTTCAAGTCTTTAGGGTTCATATTACATTCTGAAATTTTCCTAAGGAAATCGGAGAGGGTGAAAAAAATGACTGAAAAAAAACCAAAGACTATAGTCTTTGCTCATTTTTTGGAAAAAAATTTGACCCCTTCAGATCTCGCCCCGATTTTCCCAGAATGTTATTTGGAGGGTATACACTTGGAAATTATGTGGCAAACTTCCCTCACCCCTTCCCACTGCTCCACACCTGGCTAGGAAACGTTCAGAATTGGGTTGTTCCAGAAAACTTTCGGAATTTTTTTGGACCAGATGCGAGGGGATGGGGGATGTTTGGCACATATTTTTCAAGTCTTTAGGGTTCATATTACATTCTGAAATTTTCCTAAGGAAATCGGAGAGGGTGAAAAAAATGACTGAAAAAAAACCAAAGACTATAATAGTCTTTGCTCATTTTTTGGAAAAAAATTTGACCCCTTCAGATCTCGCCCCGATTTTCCCCGAATGTTATTTGGAGGGTATACACTTGGAAATTATGGGGCAAACTTCCCTCACCCCTTCCCACTGCTCCACACCTGGCTAGGAAACGTTCAGAATTGGGTTGTTCCAGAAAACTTTCGGAATTTTTTTGGACCAGATGCGAGGGGATGGGGGATGTTTGGCACATATTTTTCAAGTCTTTAGGGTTCATATTACATTCTGAAATTTTCCTAAGGAAATCGGAGAGGGTCAAAAAATCTTCGAAAAAAAAACCAAAGTCTGCTCATTTTTTGGAAAAAAATTTGACCCCTTCAGATCTCGCCCCGATTTTCCCAGAATGTTATTTGGAGGGTATACACTTGGAAATTATGGGGCAAACTTCCCTCACCCCTTCCCACTGCTCCACACCTGGCTAGGAAACGTTCAGAATTGGGTTGTTCCAGAAAACTTTCGGAATTTTTTTGGACCAGATGCGAGGGGATGGGGGATGTTTGGCACATATTTTTCAAGTCTTTAGGGTTCATATTACATTCTGAAATTTTCCTAATAAAATCGGAGAGGGTCAAAAAATCTTCGGAAAAAAAACCAAAGACTATAGTCTTTGCTCATTTTTTGGAAAAAAATTTGACCCCTTCAGATCTCGCCCCGATTTTCCCAGAATGTTATTTGGAGGGTATACACTTGGAAATTATGGGGCAAACTTCCCTCACCCCTTCCCACTGCTCCACACCTGGCTAGGAAACGTTCAGAATTGGGTTGTTCCAGAAAACTTTCGGAATTTTTTTGGACCAGATGCGAGGGGATGGGGGATGTTTGGCACATATTTTTCAAGTCTTTAGGGTTCATATTACATTCTGAAATTTTCCTAAGGAAATCGGAGAGGGTGAAAAAAATGACTGAAAAAAAACCAAAGACTATAATAGTCTTTGCTCATTTTTTGGAAAAAAATTTGACCCCTTCAGATCTCGCCCCGATTTTCCCAGAATGTTATTTGGAGGGTATACACTTGGAAATTATGGGGCAAACTTCCCTCACCCCTTCCCACTGCTCCACACCTGGCTAGGAAACGTTCAGAATTGGGTTGTTCCAGAAAACTTTCGGAATTTTTTTGGACCAGATGCGAGGGGATGGGGGATGTTTGGCACATATTTTTCAAGTCTTTAGGGTTCATATTACATTCTGAAATTTTCCTAAGGAAATCGGAGAGGGTGAAAAAAATGACCGAAAAAAAACCAAAGACTATAAGTCTTTGCTCATTTTTTGGAAAAAAATTTGACCCCTTCAGATCTCGCCCCGATTTTCCCAGAATGTTATTTGGGGGTTGTACACTTGGAAATTATGGGGCAAACTTCCCTCACCCCTTCCCACTGCTCCACACCTGGCTAGGAAACGTTCAGAATTGGGTTGTTCCAGAAAACTTTCGGAATTTTTTTGGACCAGATGCGAGGGGATGGGGGATGTTTGGCACATATTTTTCAAGTCTTTAGGGTTCATATTACATTCTGAAATTTTCCTAAGGAAATCGGAGAGGGTCAAAAAATCTTCGGAAAAAAAACCAAAGACTATAGTCTTTGCTCATTTTTTGGAAAAAAATTTGACCCCTTCAGATCTCGCCCCGATTTTCCCCGAATGTTATTTGGAGGGTATACACTTGGAAATTATGGGGCAAACTTCCCTCACCCCTTCCCACTGCTCCACACCTGGCTAGGAAACGTTCAGAATTGGGTTGTTCCAGAAAACTTTCGGAATTTTTTTGGACCAGATGCGAGGGGATGGGGGATGTTTGGCACATATTTTTCAAGTCTTTAGGGTTCATATTACATTCTGAAATTTTCCTAAGGAAATCGGAGAGGGTCAAAAAATCTTCGGAAAAAAAACCAAAGACTATAGTCTTTGCTCATTTTTTGGAAAAAAATTTGACCCCTTCAGATCTCGCCCCGATTTTCCCAGAATGTTATTTGGAGGGTATACACTTGGAAATTATGGGGCAAACTTCCCTCACCCCTTCCCACTGCTCCACACCTGGCTAGGAAACGTTCAGAATTGGGTTGTTCCAGAAAACTTTCGGAATTTTTTTGGACCAGATGCGAGGGGATGGGGGATGTTTGGCACATATTTTTCAAGTCTTTAGGGTTCATATTACATTCTGAAATTTTCCTAAGGAAATCGGAGAGGGTGAAAAAAATGACTGAAAAAAAACCAAAGACTATAGTCTTTGCTCATTTTTTGGAAAAAAATTTGACCCCTTCAGATCTCGCCCCGATTTTCCCAGAATGTTATTTGGAGGGTATACACTTGGAAATTATGGGGCAAACTTCCCTCACCCCTTCCCACTGCTCCACACCTGGCTAGGAAACGTTCAGAATTGGGTTGTTCCAGAAAACTTTCGGAATTTTTTTGGACCAGATGCGAGGGGATGGGGGATGTTTGGCACATATTTTTCAAGTCTTTAGGGTTCATATTACATTCTGAAATTTTCCTAAGGAAATCGGAGAGGGTGAAAAAAATGACTGAAAAAAAACCAAAGACTATAATAGTCTTTGCTCATTTTTTGGAAAAAAATTTGACCCCTTCAGATCTCGCCCCGATTTTCCCAGAATGTTATTTGGAGGGTATACACTTGGAAATTATGGGGCAAACTTCCCTCACCCCTTCCCACTGCTCCACACCTGGCTAGGAAACGTTCAGAATTGGGTTGTTCCAGAAAACTTTCGGAATTTTTTTGGACCAGATGCGAGGGGATGGGGGATGTTTGGCACATATTTTTCAAGTGTTTAGGGTTCATATTACATTCTGAAATTTTCCTAAGGAAATCGGAGAGGGTGAAAAAAATGACCGAAAAAAAACCAAAGACTATAAGTCTTTGCTCATTTTTTGGAAAAAAATTTGACCCCTTCAGATCTCGCCCCGATTTTCCCAGAATGTTATTTGGGGGTTGTACACTTGGAAATTATGGGGCAAACTTCCCTCACCCCTTCCCACTGCTCCACACCTGGCTAGGAAACGTTCAGAATTGGGTTGTTCCAGAAAACTTTCGGAATTTTTTTGGACCAGATGCGAGGGGATGGGGGATGTTTGGCACATATTTTTCAAGTCTTTAGGGTTCATATTACATTCTGAAATTTTCCTAAGGAAATCGGAGAGGGTCAAAAAATCTTCGGAAAAAAAACCAAAGACTATAGTCTTTGCTCATTTTTTGGAAAAAAATTTGACCCCTTCAGATCTCGCCCCGATTTTCCCAGAATGTTATTTGGGGGTTGTACACTTGGAAATTATGGGGCAAACTTCCCTCACCCCTTCCCACTGCTCCACACCTGGCTAGGAAACGTTCAGAATTGGGTTGTTCCAGAAAACTTTCGGAATTTTTTTGGACCAGATGCGAGGGGATGGGGGATGTTTGGCACATATTTTTCAAGTCTTTAGGGTTCATATTACATTCTGAAATTTTCCTAAGGAAATCGGAGAGGGTCAAAAAATCTTCGGAAAAAAAACCAAAGACTATAGTCTTTGCTCATTTTTTGGAAAAAAATTTGACCCCTTCAGATCTCGCCCCGATTTTCCCAGAATGTTATTTGGAGGGTATACACTTGGAAATTATGGGGCAAACTTCCCTCACCCCTTCCCACTGCTCCACACCTGGCTAGGAAACGTTCAGAATTGGGTTGTTCCAGAAAACTTTCGGAATTTTTTTGGACCAGATGCGAGGGGATGGGGGATGTTTGGCACATATTTTTCAAGTCTTTAGGGTTCATATTACATTCTGAAATTTTCCTAAGGAAATCGGAGAGGGTGAAAAAAATGACTGAAAAAAAACCAAAGACTATAGTCTTTGCTCATTTTTTGGAAAAAAATTTGACCCCTTCAGATCTCGCCCCGATTTTCCCAGAATGTTATTTGGAGGGTATACACTTGGAAATTATGGGACAAACTTCCCTCACCCCTTCCCACTGCTCCACACCTGGCTAGGAAACGTTCAGAATTGGGTTGTTCCAGAAAACTTTCGGAATTTTTTTGGACCAGATGCGAGGGGATGGGGGATGTTTGGCACATATTTTTCAAGTCTTTAGGGTTCATATTACATTCTGAAATTTTCCTAAGGAAATCGGAGAGGGTCAAAAAATCTTCGGAAAAAAAACCAAAGACTATAGTCTTTGCTCATTTTTTGGAAAAAAATTTGACCCCTTCAGATCTCGCCCCGATTTTCCCAGAATGTTATTTGGGGGTTGTACACTTGGAAATTATGGGGCAAACTTCCCTCACCCCTTCCCACTGCTCCACACCTGGCTAGGAAACGTTCAGAATTGGGTTGTTCCAGAAAACTTTCGGAATTTTTTTGGACCAGATGCGAGGGGATGGGGGATGTTTGGCACATATTTTTCAAGTCTTTAGGGTTCATATTACATTCTGAAATTTTCCTAAGGAAATCGGAGAGGGTCAAAAAATCTTCGGAAAAAAAACCAAAGACTATAGTCTTTGCTCATTTTTTGGAAAAAAATTTGACCCCTTCAGATCTCGCCCCGATTTTCCCAGAATGTTATTTGGAGGGTATACACTTGGAAATTATGGGGCAAACTTCCCTCACCCCTTCCCACTGCTCCACACCTGGCTAGGAAACGTTCAGAATTGGGTTGTTCCAGAAAACTTTCGGAATTTTTTTGGACCAGATGCGAGGGGATGGGGGATGTTTGGCACATATTTTTCAAGTCTTTAGGGTTCATATTACATTCTGAAATTTTCCTAAGGAAATCGGAGAGGGTGAAAAAAATGACTGAAAAAAAACCAAAGACTATAGTCTTTGCTCATTTTTTGGAAAAAAATTTGACCCCTTCAGATCTCGCCCCGATTTTCCCAGAATGTTATTTGGGGGTTGTACACTTGGAAATTATGGGGCAAACTTCCCTCACCCCTTCCCACTGCTCCACACCTGGCTAGGAAACGTTCAGAATTGGGTTGTTCCAGAAAACTTTCGGAATTTTTTTGGACCAGATGCGAGGGGATGGGGGATGTTTGGCACATATTTTTCAAGTCTTTAGGGTTCATATTACATTCTGAAATTTTCCTAAGGAAATCGGAGAGGGTCAAAAAATCTTCGGAAAAAAAACCAAAGACTATAGTCTTTGCTCATTTTTTGGAAAAAAATTTGACCCCTTCAGATCTCGCCCCGATTTTCCCAGAATGTTATTTGGAGGGTATACACTTGGAAATTATGGGGCAAACTTCCCTCACCCCTTCCCACTGCTCCACACCTGGCTAGGAAACGTTCAGAATTGGGTTGTTCCAGAAAACTTTCGGAATTTTTTTGGACCAGATGCGAGGGGATGGGGGATGTTTGGCACATATTTTTCAAGTCTTTAGGGTTCATATTACATTCTGAAATTTTCCTAAGGAAATCGGAGAGGGTCAAAAAATCTTCGGAAAAAAAACCAAAGACTATAGTCTTTGCTCATTTTTTGGAAAAAAATTTGACCCCTTCAGATCTCGCCCCGATTTTCCCAGAATGTTATTTGGAGGGTATACACTTGGAAATTATGGGGCAAACTTCCCTCACCCCTTCCCACTGCTCCACACCTGGCTAGGAAACGTTCAGAATTGGGTTGTTCCAGAAAACTTTCGGAATTTTTTTGGACCAGATGCGAGGGGATGGGGGATGTTTGGCACATATTTTTCAAGTCTTTAGGGTTCATATTACATTCTGAAATTTTCCTAAGGAAATCGGAGAGGGTGAAAAAAATGACTGAAAAAAAACCAAAGACTATAGTCTTTGCTCATTTTTTGGAAAAAAATTTGACCCCTTCAGATCTCGCCCCGATTTTCCCAGAATGTTATTTGGAGGGTATACACTTGGAAATTATGGGACAAACTTCCCTCACCCCTTCCCACTGCTCCACACCTGGCTAGGAAACGTTCAGAATTGGGTTGTTCCAGAAAACTTTCGGAATTTTTTTGGACCAGATGCGAGGGGATGGGGGATGTTTGGCACATATTTTTCAAGTCTTTAGGGTTCATATTACATTCTGAAATTTTCCTAAGGAAATCGGAGAGGGTGAAAAAAATGACTGAAAAAAAACCAAAGACTATAGTCTTTGCTCATTTTTTGGAAAAAAATTTGACCCCTTCAGATCTCGCCCCGATTTTCCCAGAATGTTATTTGGAGGGTATACACTTGGAAATTATGGGACAAACTTCCCTCACCCCTTCCCACTGCTCCACACCTGGCTAGGAAACGTTCAGAATTGGGTTGTTCCAGAAAACTTTCGGAATTTTTTTGGACCAGATGCGAGGGGATGGGGGATGTTTGGCACATATTTTTCAAGTCTTTAGGGTTCATATTACATTCTGAAATTTTCCTAAGGAAATCGGAGAGGGTCAAAAAATCTTCGGAAAAAAAACCAAAGACTATAGTCTTTGCTCATTTTTTGGAAAAAAATTTGACCCCTTCAGATCTCGCCCCGATTTTCCCAGAATGTTATTTGGGGGTTGTACACTTGGAAATTATGGGGCAAACTTCCCTCACCCCTTCCCACTGCTCCACACCTGGCTAGGAAACGTTCAGAATTGGGTTGTTCCAGAAAACTTTCGGAATTTTTTTGGACCAGATGCGAGGGGATGGGGGATGTTTGGCACATATTTTTCAAGTCTTTAGGGTTCATATTACATTCTGAAATTTTCCTAAGGAAATCGGAGAGGGTCAAAAAATCTTCGGAAAAAAAACCAAAGACTATAGTCTTTGCTCATTTTTTGGAAAAAAATTTGACCCCTTCAGATCTCGCCCCGATTTTCCCAGAATGTTATTTGGAGGGTATACACTTGGAAATTATGGGGCAAACTTCCCTCACCCCTTCCCACTGCTCCACACCTGGCTAGGAAACGTTCAGAATTGGGTTGTTCCAGAAAACTTTCGGAATTTTTTTGGACCAGATGCGAGGGGATGGGGGATGTTTGGCACATATTTTTCAAGTCTTTAGGGTTCATATTACATTCTGAAATTTTCCTAAGGAAATCGGAGAGGGTGAAAAAAATGACTGAAAAAAAACCAAAGACTATAGTCTTTGCTCATTTTTTGGAAAAAAATTTGACCCCTTCAGATCTCGCCCCGATTTTCCCAGAATGTTATTTGGGGGTTGTACACTTGGAAATTATGGGGCAAACTTCCCTCACCCCTTCCCACTGCTCCACACCTGGCTAGGAAACGTTCAGAATTGGGTTGTTCCAGAAAACTTTCGGAATTTTTTTGGACCAGATGCGAGGGGATGGGGGATGTTTGGCACATATTTTTCAAGTCTTTAGGGTTCATATTACATTCTGAAATTTTCCTAAGGAAATCGGAGAGGGTCAAAAAATCTTCGGAAAAAAAACCAAAGACTATAGTCTTTGCTCATTTTTTTGGAAAAAAATTTGACCCCTTCAGATCTCGCCCCGATTTTCCCAGAATGTTATTTGGAGGGTATACACTTGGAAATTATGGGGCAAACTTCCCTCACCCCTTCCCACTGCTCCACACCTGGCTAGGAAACGTTCAGAATTGGGTTGTTCCAGAAAACTTTCGGAATTTTTTTGGACCAGATGCGAGGGGATGGGGGATGTTTGGCACATATTTTTCAAGTCTTTAGGGTTCATATTACATTCTGAAATTTTCCTAAGGAAATCGGAGAGGGTCAAAAAATCTTCGGAAAAAAAACCAAAGACTATAGTCTTTGCTCATTTTTTGGAAAAAAATTTGACCCCTTCAGATCTCGCCCCGATTTTCCCAGAATGTTATTTGGAGGGTATACACTTGGAAATTATGGGGCAAACTTCCCTCACCCCTTCCCACTGCTCCACACCTGGCTAGGAAACGTTCAGAATTGGGTTGTTCCAGAAAACTTTCGGAATTTTTTTGGACCAGATGCGAGGGGATGGGGGATGTTTGGCACATATTTTTCAAGTCTTTAGGGTTCATATTACATTCTGAAATTTTCCTAAGGAAATCGGAGAGGGTGAAAAAAATGACTGAAAAAAAACCAAAGACTATAGTCTTTGCTCATTTTTTGGAAAAAAATTTGACCCCTTCAGATCTCGCCCCGATTTTCCCAGAATGTTATTTGGAGGGTATACACTTGGAAATTATGGGACAAACTTCCCTCACCCCTTCCCACTGCTCCACACCTGGCTAGGAAACGTTCAGAATTGGGTTGTTCCAGAAAACTTTCGGAATTTTTTTGGACCAGATGCGAGGGGATGGGGGATGTTTGGCACATATTTTTCAAGTCTTTAGGGTTCATATTACATTCTGAAATTTTCCTAAGGAAATCGGAGAGGGTGAAAAAAATGACTGAAAAAAAACCAAAGACTATAGTCTTTGCTCATTTTTTGGAAAAAAATTTGACCCCTTCAGATCTCGCCCCGATTTTCCCAGAATGTTATTTGGAGGGTATACACTTGGAAATTATGGGACAAACTTCCCTCACCCCTTCCCACTGCTCCACACCTGGCTAGGAAACGTTCAGAATTGGGTTGTTCCAGAAAACTTTCGGAATTTTTTTGGACCAGATGCGAGGGGATGGGGGATGTTTGGCACATATTTTTCAAGTCTTTAGGGTTCATATTACATTCTGAAATTTTCCTAAGGAAATCGGAGAGGGTGAAAAAAATCTTCGAAAAAAAACCAGACTTTGCTCATTTTTTGGAAAAAAATTTGACCCCTTCAGATCTCGCCCCGATTTTCCCAGAATGTTATTTGGAGGGTATACACTTGGAAATTATGGGGCAAACTTCCCTCACCCCTTCCCACTGCTCCACACCTGGCTAGGAAACGTTCAGAATTGGGTTGTTCCAGAAAACTTTCGGAATTTTTTTGGACCAGATGCGAGGGGATGGGGGATGTTTGGCACATATTTTTCAAGTCTTTAGGGTTCATATTACATTCTGAAATTTTCCTAAGGAAATCGGAGAGGGTGAAAAAAATCTTCGAAAAAAAACCAGACTTTGCTCATTTTTTGGAAAAAAATTTGACCCCTTCAGATCTCGCCCCGATTTTCCCAGAATGTTATTTGGAGGGTATACACTTGGAAATTATGGGGCAAACTTCCCTCACCCCTTCCCACTGCTCCACACCTGGCTAGGAAACGTTCAGAATTGGGTTGTTCCAGAAAACTTTCGGAATTTTTTTGGACCAGATGCGAGGGGATGGGGGATGTTTGGCACATATTTTTCAAGTCTTTAGGGTTCATATTACATTCTGAAATTTTCCTAAGGAAATCGGAGAGGGTGAAAAAAATCTTCGAAAAAAAACCAGACTTTGCTCATTTTTTGGAAAAAAATTTGACCCCTTCAGATCTCGCCCCGATTTTCCCAGAATGTTATTTGGAGGGTATACACTTGGAAATTATGGGGCAAACTTCCCTCACCCCTTCCCACTGCTCCACACCTGGCTAGGAAACGTTCAGAATTGGGTTGTTCCAGAAAACTTTCGGAATTTTTTTGGACCAGATGCGAGGGGATGGGGGATGTTTGGCACATATTTTTCAAGTCTTTAGGGTTCATATTACATTCTGAAATTTTCCTAAGGAAATCGGAGAGGGTGAAAAAAATCTTCGAAAAAAAACCAGACTTTGCTCATTTTTTGGAAAAAAATTTGACCCCTTCAGATCTCGCCCCGATTTTCCCAGAATGTTATTTGGAGGGTATACACTTGGAAATTATGGGGCAAACTTCCCTCACCCCTTCCCACTGCTCCACACCTGGCTAGGAAACGTTCAGAATTGGGTTGTTCCAGAAAACTTTCGGAATTTTTTTGGACCAGATGCGAGGGGATGGGGGATGTTTGGCACATATTTTTCAAGTCTTTAGGGTTCATATTACATTCTGAAATTTTCCTAAGGAAATCGGAGAGGGTGAAAAAAATCTTCGAAAAAAAACCAGACTTTGCTCATTTTTTGGAAAAAAATTTGACCCCTTCAGATCTCGCCCCGATTTTCCCAGAATGTTATTTGGAGGGTATACACTTGGAAATTATGGGGCAAACTTCCCTCACCCCTTCCCACTGCTCCACACCTGGCTAGGAAACGTTCAGAATTGGGTTGTTCCAGAAAACTTTCGGAATTTTTTTGGACCAGATGGGAGGGGATGGGGGATGTTTGGCACATATTTTTCAAGTCTTTAGGGTTCATATTACATTCTGAAATTTTCCTAAGGAAATCGGAGAGGGTCAAAAAATCTTCGGAAAAAAAACCAAAGACTATAGTCTTTGCTCATTTTTTGGAAAAAAATTTGACCCCTTCAGATCTCGCCCCGATTTTCCCAGAATGTTATTTGGAGGGTATACACTTGGAAATTATGGGGCAAACTTCCCTCACCCCTTCCCACTGCTCCACACCTGGCTAGGAAACGTTCAGAATTGGGTTGTTCCAGAAAACTTTCGGAATTTTTTTGGACCAGATGCGAGGGGATGGGGGATGTTTGGCACATATTTTTCAAGTCTTTAGGGTTCATATTACATTCTGAAATTTTCCTAAGGAAATCGGAGAGGGTCAAAAAATCTTCGGAAAAAAAACCAAAGACTATAGTCTTTGCTCATTTTTTGGAAAAAAATTTGACCCCTTCAGATCTCGCCCCGATTTTCCCAGAATGTTATTTGGAGGGTATACACTTGGAAATTATGGGGCAAACTTCCCTCACCCCTTCCCACTGCTCCACACCTGGCTAGGAAACGTTCAGAATTGGGTTGTTCCAGAAAACTTTCGGAATTTTTTTGGACCAGATGCGAGGGGATGGGGGATGTTTGGCACATATTTTTCAAGTCTTTAGGGTTCATATTACATTCTGAAATTTTCCTAAGGAAATCGGAGAGGGTGAAAAAAATGACTGAAAAAAAACCAAAGACTATAGTCTTTGCTCATTTTTTGGAAAAAAATTTGACCCCTTCAGATCTCGCCCCGATTTTCCCAGAATGTTATTTGGAGGGTATACACTTGGAAATTATGGGGCAAACTTCCCTCACCCCTTCCCACTGCTCCACACCTGGCTAGGAAACGTTCAGAATTGGGTTGTTCCAGAAAACTTTCGGAATTTTTTTGGACCAGATGCGAGGGGATGGGGGATGTTTGGCACATATTTTTCAAGTCTTTAGGGTTCATATTACATTCTGAAATTTTCCTAAGGAAATCGGAGAGGGTCAAAAAATCTTCGGAAAAAAAACCAAAGACTATAGTCTTGACTCATTTTTTGGAAAAAAATTTGACCCCTTCAGATCTCGCCCCGATTTTCCCAGAATGTTATTTGGAGGGTATACACTTGGAAATTATGGGGCAAACTTCCCTCACCCCTTCCCACTGCTCCACACCTGGCTAGGAAACGTTCAGAATTGGGTTGTTCCAGAAAACTTTCGGAATTTTTTTGGACCAGATGCGAGGGGATGGGGGATGTTTGGCACATATTTTTCAAGTCTTTAGGGTTCATATTACATTCTGAAATTTTCCTAAGGAAATCGGAGAGGGTCAAAAAATCTTCGGAAAAAAAACCAAAGACTATAGTCTTTGCTCATTTTTTGGAAAAAAATTTGACCCCTTCAGATCTCGCCCCGATTTTCCCAGAATGTTATTTGGAGGGTATACACTTGGAAATTATGGGGCAAACTTCCCTCACCCCTTCCCACTGCTCCACACCTGGCTAGGAAACGTTCAGAATTGGGTTGTTCCAGAAAACTTTCGGAATTTTTTTGGACCAGATGCGAGGGGATGGGGGATGTTTGGCACATATTTTTCAAGTCTTTAGGGTTCATATTACATTCTGAAATTTTCCTAAGGAAATCGGAGAGGGTCAAAAAATCTTCGGAAAAAAAACCAAAGACTATAGTCTTTGCTCATTTTTTGGAAAAAAATTTGACCCCTTCAGATCTCGCCCCGATTTTCCCAGAATGTTATTTGGAGGGTATACACTTGGAAATTATGGGGCAAACTTCCCTCACCCCTTCCCACTGCTCCACACCTGGCTAGGAAACGTTCAGAATTGGGTTGTTCCAGAAAACTTTCGGAATTTTTTTGGACCAGATGCGAGGGGATGGGGGATGTTTGGCACATATTTTTCAAGTCTTTAGGGTTCATATTACATTCTGAAATTTTCCTAAGGAAATCGGAGAGGGTGAAAAAAATGACTGAAAAAAAACCAAAGACTATAGTCTTTGCTCATTTTTTGGAAAAAAATTTGACCCCTTCAGATCTCGCCCCGATTTTCCCAGAATGTTATTTGGAGGGTATACACTTGGAAATTATGGGGCAAACTTCCCTCACCCCTTCCCACTGCTCCACACCTGGCTAGGAAACGTTCAGAATTGGGTTGTTCCAGAAAACTTTCGGAATTTTTTTGGACCAGATGCGAGGGGATGGGGGATGTTTGGCACATATTTTTCAAGTCTTTAGGGTTCATATTACATTCTGAAATTTTCCTAAGGAAATCGGAGAGGGTGAAAAAAATCTTCGAAAAAAAACCAGACTTTGCTCATTTTTTGGAAAAAAATTTGACCCCTTCAGATCTCGCCCCGATTTTCCCAGAATGTTATTTGGGGGTTGTACACTTGGAAATTATGGGGCAAACTTCCCTCACCCCTTCCCACTGCTCCACACCTGGCTAGGAAACGTTCAGAATTGGGTTGTTCCAGAAAACTTTCGGAATTTTTTTGGACCAGATGCGAGGGGATGGGGGATGTTTGGCACATATTTTTCAAGTCTTTAGGGTTCATATTACATTCTGAAATTTTCCTAAGGAAATCGGAGAGGGTGAAAAAAATCTTCGAAAAAAAACCAGACTTTGCTCATTTTTTGGAAAAAAATTTGACCCCTTCAGATCTCGCCCCGATTTTCCCAGAATGTTATTTGGAGGGTATACACTTGGAAATTATGGGGCAAACTTCCCTCACCCCTTCCCACTGCTCCACACCTGGCTAGGAAACGTTCAGAATTGGGTTGTTCCAGAAAACTTTCGGAATTTTTTTGGACCAGATGCGAGGGGATGGGGGATGTTTGGCACATATTTTTCAAGTCTTTAGGGTTCATATTACATTCTGAAATTTTCCTAAGGAAATCGGAGAGGGTCAAAAAATCTTCGGAAAAAAAACCAAAGACTATAGTCTTGACTCATTTTTTGGAAAAAAATTTGACCCCTTCAGATCTCGCCCCGATTTTCCCAGAATGTTATTTGGAGGGTATACACTTGGAAATTATGGGGCAAACTTCCCTCACCCCTTCCCACTGCTCCACACCTGGCTAGGAAACGTTCAGAATTGGGTTGTTCCAGAAAACTTTCGGAATTTTTTTGGACCAGATGCGAGGGGATGGGGGATGTTTGGCACATATTTTTCAAGTCTTTAGGGTTCATATTACATTCTGAAATTTTCCTAAGGAAATCGGAGAGGGTGAAAAAAATCTTCGAAAAAAAACCAGACTTTGCTCATTTTTTGGAAAAAAATTTGACCCCTTCAGATCTCGCCCCGATTTTCCCAGAATGTTATTTGGAGGGTATACACTTGGAAATTATGGGGCAAACTTCCCTCACCCCTTCCCACTGCTCCACACCTGGCTAGGAAACGTTCAGAATTGGGTTGTTCCAGAAAACTTTCGGAATTTTTTTGGACCAGATGCGAGGGGATGGGGGATGTTTGGCACATATTTTTCAAGTCTTTAGGGTTCATATTACATTCTGAAATTTTCCTAAGGAAATCGGAGAGGGTGAAAAAAATCTTCGAAAAAAAACCAGACTTTGCTCATTTTTTGGAAAAAAATTTGACCCCTTCAGATCTCGCCCCGATTTTCCCAGAATGTTATTTGGAGGGTATACACTTGGAAATTATGGGGCAAACTTCCCTCACCCCTTCCCACTGCTCCACACCTGGCTAGGAAACGTTCAGAATTGGGTTGTTCCAGAAAACTTTCGGAATTTTTTTGGACCAGATGGGAGGGGATGGGGGATGTTTGGCACATATTTTTCAAGTCTTTAGGGTTCATATTACATTCTGAAATTTTCCTAAGGAAATCGGAGAGGGTCAAAAAATCTTCGGAAAAAAAACCAAAGACTATAGTCTTTGCTCATTTTTTGGAAAAAAATTTGACCCCTTCAGATCTCGCCCCGATTTTCCCAGAATGTTATTTGGAGGGTATACACTTGGAAATTATGGGGCAAACTTCCCTCACCCCTTCCCACTGCTCCACACCTGGCTAGGAAACGTTCAGAATTGGGTTGTTCCAGAAAACTTTCGGAATTTTTTTGGACCAGATGCGAGGGGATGGGGGATGTTTGGCACATATTTTTCAAGTCTTTAGGGTTCATATTACATTCTGAAATTTTCCTAAGGAAATCGGAGAGGGTCAAAAAATCTTCGGAAAAAAAACCAAAGACTATAGTCTTTGCTCATTTTTTGGAAAAAAATTTGACCCCTTCAGATCTCGCCCCGATTTTCCCAGAATGTTATTTGGAGGGTATACACTTGGAAATTATGGGGCAAACTTCCCTCACCCCTTCCCACTGCTCCACACCTGGCTAGGAAACGTTCAGAATTGGGTTGTTCCAGAAAACTTTCGGAATTTTTTTGGACCAGATGCGAGGGGATGGGGGATGTTTGGCACATATTTTTCAAGTCTTTAGGGTTCATATTACATTCTGAAATTTTCCTAAGGAAATCGGAGAGGGTCAAAAAATCTTCGGAAAAAAAACCAAAGACTATAGTCTTTGCTCATTTTTTGGAAAAAAATTTGACCCCTTCAGATCTCGCCCCGATTTTCCCAGAATGTTATTTGGAGGGTATACACTTGGAAATTATGGGGCAAACTTCCCTCACCCCTTCCCACTGCTCCACACCTGGCTAGGAAACGTTCAGAATTGGGTTGTTCCAGAAAACTTTCGGAATTTTTTTGGACCAGATGCGAGGGGATGGGGGATGTTTGGCACATATTTTTCAAGTCTTTAGGGTTCATATTACATTCTGAAATTTTCCTAAGGAAATCGGAGAGGGTCAAAAAATCTTCGGAAAAAAAACCAAAGACTATAGTCTTTGCTCATTTTTTGGAAAAAAATTTGACCCCTTCAGATCTCGCCCCGATTTTCCCAGAATGTTATTTGGAGGGTATACACTTGGAAATTATGGGGCAAACTTCCCTCACCCCTTCCCACTGCTCCACACCTGGCTAGGAAACGTTCAGAATTGGGTTGTTCCAGAAAACTTTCGGAATTTTTTTGGGCCAGATGCGAGGGGATGGGGGATGTTTGGCACATATTTTTCAAGTCTTTAGGGTTCATATTACATTCTGAAATTTTCCTAAGGAAATCGGAGAGGGTGAAAAAAATGACCGGAAAAAAAACCAAAGACTATAGTCTTTGCTCATTTTTTGGAAAAAAATTTGACCCCTTCAGATCTCGCCCCGATTTTCCCAGAATGTTATTTGGAGGGTATACACTTGGAAATTATGGGGCAAACTTCCCTCACCCCTTCCCACTGCTCCACACCTGGCTAGGAAACGTTCAGAATTGGGTTGTTCCAGAAAACTTTCGGAATTTTTTTGGACCAGATGCGAGGGGATGGGGGATGTTTGGCACATATTTTTCAAGTCTTTAGGGTTCATATTACATTCTGAAATTTTCCTAAGGAAATCGGAGAGGGTCAAAAAATCTTCGGAAAAAAAACCAAAGACTATAGTCTTTGCTCATTTTTTGGAAAAAAATTTGACCCCTTCAGATCTCGCCCCGATTTTCCCAGAATGTTATTTGGAGGGTATACACTTGGAAATTATGGGGCAAACTTCCCTCACCCCTTCCCACTGCTCCACACCTGGCTAGGAAACGTTCAGAATTGGGTTGTTCCAGAAAACTTTCGGAATTTTTTTGGACCAGATGCGAGGGGATGGGGGATGTTTGGCACATATTTTTCAAGTCTTTAGGGTTCATATTACATTCTGAAATTTTCCTAAGGAAATCGGAGAGGGTCAAAAAATCTTCGGAAAAAAAACCAAAGACTATAGTCTTTGCTCATTTTTTGGAAAAAAATTTGACCCCTTCAGATCTCGCCCCGATTTTCCCAGAATGTTATTTGGAGGGTATACACTTGGAAATTATGGGGCAAACTTCCCTCACCCCTTCCCACTGCTCCACACCTGGCTAGGAAACGTTCAGAATTGGGTTGTTCCAGAAAACTTTCGGAATTTTTTTGGACCAGATGCGAGGGGATGGGGGATGTTTGGCACATATTTTTCAAGTCTTTAGGGTTCATATTACATTCTGAAATTTTCCTAAGGAAATCGGAGAGGGTCAAAAAATCTTCGGAAAAAAAACCAAAGACTATAGTCTTTGCTCATTTTTTGGAAAAAAATTTGACCCCTTCAGATCTCGCCCCGATTTTCCCAGAATGTTATTTGGAGGGTATACACTTGGAAATTATGGGGCAAACTTCCCTCACCCCTTCCCACTGCTCCACACCTGGCTAGGAAACGTTCAGAATTGGGTTGTTCCAGAAAACTTTCGGAATTTTTTTGGACCAGATGCGAGGGGATGGGGGATGTTTGGCACATATTTTTCAAGTCTTTAGGGTTCATATTACATTCTGAAATTTTCCTAAGGAAATCGGAGAGGGTCAAAAAATCTTCGGAAAAAAAACCAAAGACTATAGTCTTTGCTCATTTTTTGGAAAAAAATTTGACCCCTTCAGATCTCGCCCCGATTTTCCCAGAATGTTATTTGGAGGGTATACACTTGGAAATTATGGGGCAAACTTCCCTCACCCCTTCCCACTGCTCCACACCTGGCTAGGAAACGTTCAGAATTGGGTTGTTCCAGAAAACTTTCGGAATTTTTTTGGACCAGATGCGAGGGGATGGGGGATGTTTGGCACATATTTTTCAAGTCTTTAGGGTTCATATTACATTCTGAAATTTTCCTAAGGAAATCGGAGAGGGTGAAAAAAATGACTGAAAAAAAACCAAAGACTATAGTCTTTGCTCATTTTTTGGAAAAAAATTTGACCCCTTCAGATCTCGCCCCGATTTTCCCAGAATGTTATTTGGGGGTTGTACACTTGGAAATTATGGGGCAAACTTCCCTCACCCCTTCCCACTGCTCCACACCTGGCTAGGAAACGTTCAGAATTGGGTTGTTCCAGAAAACTTTCGGAATTTTTTTGGACCAGATGCGAGGGGATGGGGGATGTTTGGCACATATTTTTCAAGTCTTTAGGGTTCATATTACATTCTGAAATTTTCCTAAGGAAATCGGAGAGGGTGAAAAAAATGACTGAAAAAAAACCAAAGACTATAGTCTTTGCTCATTTTTTGGAAAAAAATTTGACCCCTTCAGATCTCGCCCCGATTTTCCCAGAATGTTATTTGGGGGTTGTACACTTGGAAATTATGGGGCAAACTTCCCTCACCCCTTCCCACTGCTCCACACCTGGCTAGGAAACGTTCAGAATTGGGTTGTTCCAGAAAACTTTCGGAATTTTTTTGGACCAGATGCGAGGGGATGGGGGATGTTTGGCACATATTTTTCAAGTCTTTAGGGTTCATATTACATTCTGAAATTTTCCTAAGGAAATCGGAGAGGGTGAAAAAAATGACTGAAAAAAAACCAAAGACTATAGTCTTTGCTCATTTTTTGGAAAAAAATTTGACCCCTTCAGATCTCGCCCCGATTTTCCCAGAATGTTATTTGGGGGTTGTACACTTGGAAATTATGGGGCAAACTTCCCTCACCCCTTCCCACTGCTCCACACCTGGCTAGGAAACGTTCAGAATTGGGTTGTTCCAGAAAACTTTCGGAATTTTTTTGGACCAGATGCGAGGGGATGGGGGATGTTTGGCACATATTTTTCAAGTCTTTAGGGTTCATATTACATTCTGAAATTTTCCTAAGGAAATCGGAGAGGGTGAAAAAAATGACTGAAAAAAAACCAAAGACTATAGTCTTTGCTCATTTTTTGGAAAAAAATTTGACCCCTTCAGATCTCGCCCCGATTTTCCCAGAATGTTATTTGGGGGTTGTACACTTGGAAATTATGGGGCAAACTTCCCTCACCCCTTCCCACTGCTCCACACCTGGCTAGGAAACGTTCAGAATTGGGTTGTTCCAGAAAACTTTCGGAATTTTTTTGGACCAGATGCGAGGGGATGGGGGATGTTTGGCACATATTTTTCAAGTCTTTAGGGTTCATATTACATTCTGAAATTTTCCCAAGGAAATCGGAGAGGGTCAAAAAATCTTCGGAAAAAAAACCAAAGACTATAGTCTTTGCTCATTTTTTGGAAAAAAATTTGACCCCTTCAGATCTCGCCCCGATTTTCCCAGAATGTTATTTGGAGGGTATACACTTGGAAATTATGGGGCAAACTTCCCTCACCCCTTCCCACTGCTCCACACCTGGCTAGGAAACGTTCAGAATTGGGTTGTTCCAGAAAACTTTCGGAATTTTTTTGGACCAGATGCGAGGGGATGGGGGATGTTTGGCACATATTTTTCAAGTCTTTAGGGTTCATATTACATTCTGAAATTTTCCCAAGGAAATCGGAGAGGGTCAAAAAATCTTCGGAAAAAAAACCAAAGACTATAGTCTTTGCTCATTTTTTGGAAAAAAATTTGACCCCTTCAGATCTCGCCCCGATTTTCCCAGAATGTTATTTGGAGGGTATACACTTGGAAATTATGGGGCAAACTTCCCTCACCCCTTCCCACTGCTCCACACCTGGCTAGGAAACGTTCAGAATTGGGTTGTTCCAGAAAACTTTCGGAATTTTTTTGGACCAGATGCGAGGGGATGGGGGATGTTTGGCACATATTTTTCAAGTCTTTAGGGTTCATATTACATTCTGAAATTTTCCCAAGGAAATCGGAGAGGGTCAAAAAATCTTCGGAAAAAAAACCAAAGACTATAGTCTTTGCTCATTTTTTGGAAAAAAATTTGACCCCTTCAGATCTCGCCCCGATTTTCCCAGAATGTTATTTGGAGGGTATACACTTGGAAATTATGGGGCAAACTTCCCTCACCCCTTCCCACTGCTCCACACCTGGCTAGGAAACGTTCAGAATTGGGTTGTTCCAGAAAACTTTCGGAATTTTTTTGGACCAGATGCGAGGGGATGGGGGATGTTTGGCACATATTTTTCAAGTCTTTAGGGTTCATATTACATTCTGAAATTTTCCCAAGGAAATCGGAGAGGGTCAAAAAATCTTCGGAAAAAAAACCAAAGACTATAGTCTTTGCTCATTTTTTGGAAAAAAATTTGACCCCTTCAGATCTCGCCCCGATTTTCCCAGAATGTTATTTGGGGGTTGTACACTTGGAAATTATGGGGCAAACTTCCCTCACCCCTTCCCACTGCTCCACACCTGGCTAGGAAACGTTCAGAATTGGGTTGTTCCAGAAAACTTTCGGAATTTTTTTGGACCAGATGCGAGGGGATGGGGGATGTTTGGCACATATTTTTCAAGTCTTTAGGGTTCATATTACATTCTGAAATTTTCCCAAGGAAATCGGAGAGGGTCAAAAAATCTTCGGAAAAAAAACCAAAGACTATAGTCTTTGCTCATTTTTTGGAAAAAAATTTGACCCCTTCAGATCTCGCCCCGATTTTCCCAGAATGTTATTTGGAGGGTATACACTTGGAAATTATGGGGCAAACTTCCCTCACCCCTTCCCACTGCTCCACACCTGGCTAGGAAACGTTCAGAATTGGGTTGTTCCAGAAAACTTTCGGAATTTTTTTGGACCAGATGCGAGGGGATGGGGGATGTTTGGCACATATTTTTCAAGTCTTTAGGGTTCATATTACATTCTGAAATTTTCCCAAGGAAATCGGAGAGGGTCAAAAAATCTTCGGAAAAAAAACCAAAGACTATAGTCTTTGCTCATTTTTTGGAAAAAAATTTGACCCCTTCAGATCTCGCCCCGATTTTCCCAGAATGTTATTTGGGGGTTGTACACTTGGAAATTATGGGGCAAACTTCCCTCACCCCTTCCCACTGCTCCACACCTGGCTAGGAAACGTTCAGAATTGGGTTGTTCCAGAAAACTTTCGGAATTTTTTTGGACCAGATGCGAGGGGATGGGGGATGTTTGGCACATATTTTTCAAGTCTTTAGGGTTCATATTACATTCTGAAATTTTCCTAAGGAAATCGGAGAGGGTCAAAAAATCTTCGGAAAAAAAACCAAAGACTATAGTCTTTGCTCATTTTTTGGAAAAAAATTTGACCCCTTCAGATCTCGCCCCGATTTTCCCAGAATGTTATTTGGAGGGTATACACTTGGAAATTATGGGGCAAACTTCCCTCATCCCTTCCTATCCGGTTGGAAAAGTTTTAGAAAAACAGTTGCTAAAAATGTCTCTTTTTTTTCAGGCTTTCAACTTCAGTAATGAAATCCTACAAGTGTTTTATATGTGGTCTTGATATGGAATGATTTTGAAGTTGTACTACGAGTAGGAGGAACTCTAGTCTACGATACAGTGTTGGGGAGCTGCAAGAAGATCCCAAGTTGGAAACAACAAACATGTGTCCTGTCTTACAGGATTAAACAATTTCCTGATCGTTCTGAACATTTCAGAGCAAACCTTCCCAACTAAGGAATGCTCGAACTTTTATTTCTACCCATTGCCAGGGTTTTTTTTCAGTGTCTTTAGAATTAGATGTTTGATTAATTTATAAAATAAATGTTTTGTATGTAAATTAAAGACAAGTTTTACTTCCTCTTTGCTGAATAAACATTTTAAACCAACTTATGCGTTTTCCTTAGTTAAGATTTTGTCGCGCCTGATGGATAGGCAACCAAACGTACTCTTAAAAATTAAAGCGATCGCAGCGCTGCGAGCGGAATATCGCTGAACTAAACATTTCCAAACGGGGTCTGAACAAGTTTGCCGTTGCGTAAAAGGTACAAAAATTTTCAGAATTTTTTTACGCAACGGCAAACTTGTGCAGAACAAGGTTTAGAAAAATAGTCTGAACAAGTTTGCCGTTGCGTAAAAGGTACAAAAATTTTCAGAATTTTTTTACGCAACGGCAAACTTGTGCAGAACAAGGTTTAGAAAAATAGTCTGAACAAGTTTGCCGTTGCGTAAAGTCACAAAAATTTTCAGAAACTTTTTTACGCAACGGCAAACTTGTGCAGAACTAGGTTTAGAAAAATTTTCTGAACAAGTTTGCCGTTGCGTAAAAGGTACAAAAATTTTCAGAATTTTTTTACGCAACGGCAAACTTGTGCAGAACAAGGTTTAGAAAAATAGTCTGAACAAGTTTGCCGTTGCGTAAAGTCACAAAAATTTTCAGAAACTTTTTTACGCAACGGCAAACTTGTGCAGAACAAGGTTTAGAAAAATAGTCTGAACAAGTTTGCCGTTGCGTAAAAAAATTTTGAAAATTTTTGTACCTTTTACGCAACGGCAAACTTGTGCAGAACTAGGTTTAGAAAAATTTTCTGAACAAGTTTGCCGTTGCGTAAAAGGTACAAAAAATTTCAGAATTTTTTTACGCAACGGCAAACTTGTGCAGAACCACTTTTCTAAACTTTGTTCTGCACAAGTTTGCCGTTGCTTTTATAGATTTTGAAATTTTTCAGAAAATTAACGCAACGGCAAACTAATTTAGAATGAGGTTTACCATTTAGTTGACCGTACGTTTGGTTGCCTATCTGTCAGGCGCTACAATATTATACTTAAAAAATAAATACAAGCGACCACCCCCTGCTACTTGAAATAAAAAACAAGACATAAACTTGGTTTAAAATGTTTATTATACAAAGAGGAAGCAAAAACTTATCTTTAAGTTACATACAAAACATTTATTTTATAAATTAATCAAAAATCTAATTCTAAAGACACTGAAAAGTTCAGAACGATCAGGAAATTGTTTAATCCTGTAAGACAGGACACATGTTAGTTGTTTCCAACTTGGGATCTTCTTGCAGTACACTTCCAGCTCCTTTTGTGTCTTCTCCCTTGTATACGAGGGCGGTCCTCCAAGGTTTCTATCTGAAACACATAATGGGCTCTTTAGATACACCCTTGACATTAATCCTTAAATTTTTGGCAGTCCCGAAAGGTTTCCCCATTACCAAATTAAAAAAAATACTTAACAAACTTCCCTCATTAATGTAATCAAAGAATAAAACATCTTTGAGAAGACCGAGTGTAATAAAACAAGTAACTTACTACAGGCAAGATTGTAGTTTGTTGTGGTGGGACAGATATCCTGGACTGGAGTTCCTCCTTCTCGTAGTACAACTTCAAATTCGTTCCATATCCAGACCACATATAAAACACTTGTAGGATTTCATTACTGAAGTTGAAAGCCTGAAAAAACGAGACATTTTATGCAACTTACGATTGTTAAAAAATAGATTTTTAATTCAAGGGTCGTTCAACTTTACGAAAAGAAAAATGCAAAAAAATTGAAATTCAAACCGTGGTGGAATTTATAAATGTCCGTAAACGTCATTCCCATTATTTAAATATGTCTCAAAAGTCATTCCCTTTATTTAAAGTTTTCAAAAATAGTTCCCATTAAATAAACTCTTGACTGTTCGATTGGTTGCCTAACCATCAGGCGTTCTAAAATTTTCCTTTCAAACATTCAAAAAACCAAAATTAAATACAAAAATGTTATTTTAAAACAACAAACCCAACATAAACTGATCTTAAAATTATTATTTAACAAGGAGGAAGTAAAATTTGAATTTAATTTACATCCAAAACTTAATAAAATCAAATTTAAAAGATTGACGAGGTAACCTCTAGCACCTTTCTGCACATTCCAGGATCGTTAACAAAAAGATAGTAATTACCTTATAAAGAAATGGTGTGTCCGTTGTAACTCAATTCGCTTCAAGAAAGATTCCTTGAGGACCATTCTTATCCCCATCTGGACCCTTAACGATCTTGGAAGGAAAACAGTTAACAAACTCACTATAATTCCACAGCAAAAAGGATAATACACTTCTTACAGCACTTTTTGTATGTAAAAAAGTGTTCCTACAGTTTCCAAAACCCTGAAACATCACCCAAAAGTTTTTAGCGATACCTACAAGAGATGCACATTTCAACAACTTACCTTACCAGTAAAACAATTCACACACCCCATATGGTGTGTTTTTAATCTATCAACATCTTCTTTGCATTATAAATCATGAAATTAATCGAAATTCCACCCAAATGAACCATTTTAAATAAAAATTTTAATTTTGACATATGACACAAACGTCAAAATTGGTTGTGGCTTAGTATACACCACCGGGATTATAACAAAACAAAACCTCCAAAATCAAGACGTTTACCTTTCCCAAATCGGATTTTCGCAATTTTATAATTTATTTTAAATGTTAATAGTTACTTTTAGTTAAAAAAATCATTAAAAGCAGACATTTATTTTAATTTTCTTATTTTAAGGCAGGCATCAATTTAGACAGCGCCATAAGTCGATAAGGAAGAGAGTTTCTTTACCGATTGTGCTTAAAGAATTTCACGAAAAAACACTTTTGGAACGAGCAGTTCACCATAATTCCAATAGATGGCGAACACAAACATTCAAAAAATTAATTATTATATAGGATGCGGCGTATTTTTCCTTAAAATTGATAAATAAATACCTTTTATACTGCAAACAAGTTGTGGACACCTTTCCCAACCCAATTGATTGAGTTACCTTCGGGTTGATCTCATCTCGGGGGCTGTGGACATAAAAAGAAAAGAGTCGACACAATATGTAATGTTTGGAACTGCCCTAATTTATTTCCCAAGAAATAAAAAGGCCTAGCCTTTAATTAACTCGTAAAAATTACTATCTATACACATTCACAATTATTACAAACTTCAATACTCTCCCCCCTCCACTTTTACAACACTAAAGTAAACCTTGCATCTCTTTCATAAACTGCATGTAAGCATCATCTTTTGTTTGTTGTTTCGCAACAGGAATATGCGCCATCATCTCTTTCTGTTTAAGTTCATTCACTAACGCAGCCCGAGTGTTCGATTTTTGTTTCTTATCCTCCCTTTTCACTCGAAGAGCAGACGGTACAAACCTTGTAACATCCGCGCTTAAATTTCTTATCTGCGGCTTAGCCGAAATCGTCGCACCTTGTTGTTTCCCAGGTTCCATTCTATTAATAAGTTGGGGCCCAGCCGATAAAACATTCGGTTGTCCGATGGGTAAATTCGGGGGTCCAGGAATATTCGGAGGCGGCCCCGGTAATCGAATCATCCTAGGCGGTGCAGGAGGCATTCGTAAAGGTAATCTCGGAGGTAACCCAGGAGGAGGCCCCGGAGGCATAAGAGGTCGACCTGGAGGTGGTCCCGGAGGTAAACGTAAAGGCCCTGGAAAGAGTAATTGTGGCGGGGCCGGAAGGTTTGGTTGTGGCATTTGAGGGTGTGGTTGGGGGAGCGGATCCGTCCCCGGGGGTGCAGGAGGATCAATTGTTACGTTCGGTTTCGGTCTTGAATCATCTTCCTTTTCATTTTCTTGTTTTTTATGTACGGATTCCATTTCTTTCATGAAATCGTCGATGTTTTGACCGGATAGTGCGACCATTTTTTGTTGAACCGACGTTGGTTTCGAAGGACCGAGTTCTGGGTCTCCGGATTCGTCATCCGAATTAATTTGGTCGTGGGTTTCCAACTCGTCTTCGTCGTCAAGTTGTTGGGATAATTCTTTGGCGTATTCGACCTCTTCCCCGTCGCTGTTTATATCCGGAGGCGGACCCGGTGGACATCCAGGAGGTTCCCTTATTGGTTGACCCTAAAAAAAATTAAATGAGTGAAAGGGGAGAAGGACTAACCCGGTTACTTACCAATGCTTGTAGTTTCAAGGCGGTGGCAATGGAATAAATCGTGTGTTGGGGCTTTTGTACTTCGGCGGGTAAAGGAATTTGTGACGGGGCGTTCACCGATGGTTGTTCAGGCATTTGTGGTAAAGGAATTTCATCTACGGAGACTTGTTGGGCTGTCTTGACTGATTCATAAAATGCCACAATTTGATTCCTTTTATGTTCGTAATCCGACTGTTTCCGTTTTAGATCCGACCATTTTTCCGGATCATCTCGGTGCTAAAAAATTAAACATGTATGCTCCGGTTTGTCGGGTTTAAATCCCAATACTTACATACATATTCAAGACTCTTTCTAATGTGTCTCGTAATTTTTTCCGTTTATCTTTTAAAACTTTTTCGTTTAACGGTGACGGCTGATGTACGTTAAATTCTATAAACAAAAAAAATGAAACATATCATTGAGTGAATAAAGAGTTTAGCGTAAGGTACAAACCCATCTGATCTATTTTTTCAAGTTCTTCTAATATTTGATTCGGATCTTTTCCTTTTAGTACGGCCGCTCTTACCATTTGTCGTTGTTTTTTATTCTTTTTCAGTTCCAACTTTCTTGCTTCTTTTCCTACAAAACAGTTAGTATTAGAAACAACATTAGAAATAAACAGACACCCAAAATCATCAAAAAAAAAGAGTCGGAAATGATGGAAGACAATTCAAAAACATTTTCATGCGAAGACCCAAAATTACATTTTAACCGCACAGAATGTTCCCTAACATAACAAAGATTAGGAAAATTACTCAATTTTCTCCTGAATTTGGAAGAAAAAGGTTTAATTTTGAAATAAATTTTTGTTAGGGGGTTGACATAACCTAAAAATTTTTACTTACTTGCTTGATCGGTTGGATTCATATATTTACCACTTTTAGTGGTATTAATTGATCTTCTACCCATTTTTCTAAATTATTTAGTTCTACACAGTCCTAAAAACGATAAATTAATAAAAATATCACGTAAAATATTTCTGTGACAGATTTTATAAATATTGTCCAAACAGCGACAAAATTTATACTCGTTTCTTTGGGCGTTTTTTATACTAACGCCTGTCGGGACAGATTTAAATTCCACCACAATTAAAAAAATCTTACTTTGAGTAAAAAAATAAGAATTATGTGCTATATATATATTATCAGTATCTCTTTTGAAGTAGGACGAGAGAAAATTTCCGTTAAATAAACAGAAATAATAGATAAATCGGAAATTAAGTTTAATTAAATTTAAACCGTGGTGGAACTGACTACCCAGAAACGTAAGTCCCTAGAGACGAAATTGTATGTTTTAAGCATTCTAGGCAATTTATTTCAACACTAATTAACAATTTTCTTAAAGAATACGTCAAATTACTGTAAGTATTATACATTTTTTCCTTGCAAAATGTGAAATTTAAATCAAAAATTTTTAGGTTAGATTTGGATATTTTTTTCCTTTTTACCCCTGAAAACTAATAAAAACCCTTAGTACTACACGACGGAAGCATTTTAGACAACATTCCGAATTATCAAAAATGTTATTAAACAAATTTACAACCATCGTAGGAAACGATGTAATGTTGATTCCGTATCGAAAGGAACACGTAGAAAAGTAAGTCTTTAAAACTTAAAAACTATTAGGAAGTATTTAAAAAATAATAATTATGTTAAGATATCATAATTGGATGAAGTCTGAGGAACTCCAACGTCTTACGGCTTCGTTACCATTAACGCTGGAAGAAGAATTCGAAATGCAAGAGTCGTGGATGCGTGATGAGAATAGTAAGGCTTAATGATTTTATTACAAACCCTAACGAAATTTGTTCCAGAATGCACCTTTATAGTCCTTGACAAAAACATTTATGAGAAAAATCAAAACGAAATCGGTGAGTTTTATCCAACAACCTCAAAATAATTTCTTCGTTAACTTTTTAAATTATTTTCAGAGGCTATGGTTGGTGATACAAATTTATTTTTTGCAAACGATGTTGATAGAATGGTAGCGGAAGCTGAAATTATGATAGCCGAACCGCAAGCTCGGGGGAAACACATGGGGTGGCAAGCGATGCTTTTAATGTTACTTTACGGCATAATCCATCTGAAAGTACAACAATTCGTTGTGAAAATATCTATCGATAACGATGTCAGTATTAAAATGTTCCAGAAAATGGGTTTTATTGAAACGAGTAGAAGTGAAGCTTTTCAAGAAATTACTTTTAATAAAATTGTTGATGATAATTGGGTAAAATGGTTAAATGAGAATGTAGGAATATTTCAAATAATAAAAGAAAATGTATTTTAATGTTTTATGTTGTTTTTTATTCTCTTGCAATTTGGTCAAAGTCGGAAGGTGGTGAGTAACCTTCCAAGAGATACGTGCATTCCCAGAATCATTCAGATGTGTACAAATACGAATGCATTACAGCAGTTGTAGAGTAATAAACCAAAAGGAATAGATCGAAAGGTGGTGAAAAGCCTTCTAAAAGGTATGAGAAATATTTTGAAGTGGTGAGAAGCCTTCCAAATGTGTCAGTTATCTTCTTGAAGTGGAGAGAAGCCTTCTAAAAGTTGTGAGAAACTTTCTGAATTGTTTCGGAAGTGGTGAGAAGCTTTCCAAATGTACGGAGCAACTTCTTAAAGTGGTGAGAAGCCTTCCAAATACCCCGAGTGACTTTTTACAGTTGCGAGAAGCCGTGTAAAAGTTGTGAGAAACCTTCTGCAGTGACGAGTAGCCTTGAAAATGTGTCGGATATTTTCTTGAAGTGGTGAGAAGCCTTCCATATGTCCCAAGTAACTTCTTGAAGTGGCGAGAAGCCTTCCAAATGTGTCAGTTATCTTCTTGAAGTGCAGAGAAGCCTTTTAAAAGTTGTTAGAAACTTTCTGAATTGTTTCGGAAGTGGTGAGAAGTTTTCCAAATGTACGGAGCAACTTCTTAAAGTGGTGAGAAGCCTTCCAAATACTCCGAGTGACTTTTTACAGTTGCGAGAAGTCGTGTAAAAGTTGTGAGAAACCTTCTGCAGTGACGAGAAGTCTTGAAAATGTGTCGGATATCTTCTTGAAGTGGCGAGAAGCCTTCCAAATGTGTCGGTTATCTTCTTGAAGTGGAAAGAAGCCTTCTAAAAGTTGTGAGAAACTTTCTGAATTGTTTCGGAAGTGGTGAGAAGTTTTCCAAATGTACGGAGCAACTTCTTAAAGTGGTGAGAAGCCTTCCAAATACCCCGAGTGACTTTTTACAGTTGCGAGAAGCCGTGTAAAAGTTGTGAGAAACCTTCTGCAGTGACGAGGAGCCTTGAAAATGTGTCGGATATCTTCTTGAAGTGGAGAGAAGCCTTCCAAATGTACCAAGTAACTTCTTGAAGTGGCGAGAAGCCTTCCAAATGTGTCAGTTATCTTCTTGAAGTAGAGAGAAGCCTTCTAAAAGTTGTGAGAAACTTTCTGAATTGCTTCGAAAGTGGTGAGAAGCTTTCCAAATGTACGGAGCAACTTCTTAAAGTGGTGAGAAGCCTTCCAAATACCCCGAGTGACTTTTTACAGTTGCGAGAAGTCGTGTAAAAGTTGTGAGAAACCTTCTGCAGTGACGAGGAGCCTTGAAAATGTGTCGGATATTTTCTTGAAGTGGTGAGAAGCCTTCCAAATGTACCAAGTAACTTCTTGAAGTGGCGAGAAGCCTTCCAAATGTGTCGGTTATCTTCTTGAAGTGGAGAGAAGCCTTCTAAAAGTTGTGAGAAACTTTCTGAATTGCTTCGAAAGTGGTGAGAAGCTTTCCAAATGTACGGAGCAACTTCGTAAAGTATGAGAAACCTTCCAAATACTCCGAGTGACTTTTTACAGTTGCGAGAAGCCGTGTAAAAGTTGTGAGAAACCTTTTGCAGTGACGAGAAGCCTTGAAAATGTGTCGGATATTTTCTTAAAGTGGTGAGAAGCCTTCCAAATGTACCAAGTAACTTCTTGAAGTGGCGAGAAGCCTTCCAAATGTGTCAGTTATCTTCTTAAAGTGGAGAGAAGCCTTCTAAAAGTTGTGAGAAACTTTCTGAATTGTTTCGAAAGTGGTGAGAAGCTTTCCAAATGTACGGAGCAACTTCTTAAAGTGGTGAGAAGCCTTCCAAATGTACCAAGTAACTTCTTGAAGTGGCGAGAAGCCTTCTAAAAGTTGTGAGAAACTTTCTGAATTGCTTCGAAAGTGGTGAGAAGCTTTCCAAATGTACGGAGCAACTTCGTAAAGTATGAGAAACCTTCCAAATACTCCGAGTGACTTTTTACAGTTGCGAGAAGCCGTGTAAAAGTTGTGAGAAACCTTTTGCAGTGACGAGAAGCCTTGAAAATGTGTCGGATATTTTCTTAAAGTGGTGAGAAGCCTTCCAAATGTACCAAGTAACTTCTTGAAGTGGCGAGAAGCCTTCCAAATGTGTCAGTTATCTTCTTAAAGTGGAGAGAAGCCTTCTAAAAGTTGTGAGAAACTTTCTGAATTGTTTCGAAAGTGGTGAGAAGCTTTCCAAATGTACGGAGCAACTTCTTAAAGTGGTGAGAAGCCTTCCAAATGTACCAAGTAACTTCTTGAAGTGGCGAGAAGCCTTCCAAATGTGTCGGTTATCTTCTTGAAGTGGAGAGAAGCCTTCTAAAAGTTGTGAGAAACTTTCTGAATTGCTTCGAAAGTGGTGAGAAGCTTTCCAAATGTACGGAGCAACTTCGTAAAGTATGAGAAACCTTCCAAATACTCCGAGTGACTTTTTACAGTTGCGAGAAGCCGTGTAAAAGTTGTGAGAAACCTTTTGCAGTGACGAGAAGCCTTGAAAATGTGTCGGATATTTTCTTAAAGTGGTGAGAAGCCTTCCAAATGTACCAAGTAACTTCTTGAAGTGGCGAGAAGCCTTCCAAATGTGTCAGTTATCTTCTTGAAGTGGAGAGAAGCCTTCTAAAAGTTGTGAGAAACTTTCTGAATTGTTTCGAAAGTGGTGAGAAGCTTTCCAAATGTACGGAGCAACTTCTTAAAGTGGTGAGAAGCCTTCCAAATACCCCGAGTGACTTTTTACAGTTGCGAGAAGCCGTGTAAAAGTTGTGAGAAACCTTCTGCAGTGACGAGGAGCCTTGAAAATGTGTCGGATATTTTCTTGAAGAGGTGAGAAGCCTTCCAAATGTACCAAGTAACTTTTTGAAGTGGCGAGAAGCCTTCCAAATGTGTCAGTTATCTTCTTGAAGTGGAGAAAAGCCTTCTAAAAGTTGTGAGAAACTTTCTGAATTGCTTCGGAAGTGGTGAGAAGCTTTCCAAATGTACGGAGCAACTTCGTAAAGTATGAGAAACCTTCCAAATACTCCGAGTGACTTTTTACAGTTGCGAGAAGCCGTGTAAAAGTTGTGAGAAACCTTTTGCAGTGACGAGAAGCCTTGAAAATGTGTCGGATATTTTCTTAAAGTGGTGAGAAGCCTTCCAAATGTGTCAGTTATCTTCTTAAAGTGGAGAGAAGCCTTCTAAAAGTTGTGAGAAACTTTCTGAATTGTTTCGAAAGTGGTGAGAAGCTTTCCAAATGTACGGAGCAACTTCTTAAAGTGGTGAGAAGCCTTCCAAATGTACCAAGTAACTTCTTGAAGTGGCGAGAAGCCTTCCAAATGTGTCGGTTATCTTCTTGAAGTGGAGAGAAGCCTTCTAAAAGTTGTGAGAAACTTTCTGAATTGCTTCGAAAGTGGTGAGAAGCTTTCCAAATGTACGGAGCAACTTCGTAAAGTATGAGAAACCTTCCAAATACTCCGAGTGACTTTTTACAGTTGCGAGAAGCCGTGTAAAAGTTGTGAGAAACCTTTTGCAGTGACGAGAAGCCTTGAAAATGTGTCGGATATTTTCTTAAAGTGGTGAGAAGCCTTCCAAATGTACCAAGTAACTTCTTGAAGTGGCGAGAAGCCTTCCAAATGTGTCAGTTATCTTCTTGAAGTGGAGAGAAGCCTTCTAAAAGTTGTGAGAAACTTTCTGAATTGTTTCGAAAGTGGTGAGAAGCTTTCCAAATGTACGGAGCAACTTCTTAAAGTGGTGAGAAGCCTTCCAAATACCCCGAGTGACTTTTTACAGTTGCGAGAAGCCGTGTAAAAGTTGTGAGAAACCTTCTGCAGTGACGAGGAGCCTTGAAAATGTGTCGGATATTTTCTTGAAGAGGTGAGAAGCCTTCCAAATGTACCAAGTAACTTTTTGAAGTGGCGAGAAGCCTTCCAAATGTGTCAGTTATCTTCTTGAAGTGGAGAAAAGCCTTCTAAAAGTTGTGAGAAACTTTCTGAATTGCTTCGGAAGTGGTGAGAAGCTTTCCAAATGTACGGAGCAACTTCGTAAAGTATGAGAAACCTTCCAAATACTCCGAGTGACTTTTTACAGTTGCGAGAAGCCGTGTAAAAGTTGTGAGAAACCTTTTGCAGTGACGAGAAGCCTTGAAAATGTGTCGGATATTTTCTTAAAGTGGTGAGAAGCCTTCCAAATGTGTCAGTTATCTTCTTAAAGTGGAGAGAAGCCTTCTAAAAGTTGTGAGAAACTTTCTGAATTGTTTCGAAAGTGGTGAGAAGCTTTCCAAATGTACGGAGCAACTTCTTAAAGTGGTGAGAAGCCTTCCAAATGTACCAAGTAACTTCTTGAAGTGGCGAGAAGCCTTCCAAATGTGTCGGTTATCTTCTTGAAGTGGAGAGAAGCCTTCTAAAAGTTGTGAGAAACTTTCTGAATTGCTTCGAAAGTGGTGAGAAGCTTTCCAAATGTACGGAGCAACTTCGTAAAGTATGAGAAACCTTCCAAATACTCCGAGTGACTTTTTACAGTTGCGAGAAGCCGTGTAAAAGTTGTGAGAAACCTTTTGCAGTGACGAGAAGCCTTGAAAATGTGTCGGATATTTTCTTAAAGTGGTGAGAAGCCTTCCAAATGTGTCAGTTATCTTCTTAAAGTGGAGAGAAGCCTTCTAAAAGTTGTGAGAAACTTTCTGAATTGTTTCGAAAGTGGTGAGAAGCTTTCCAAATGTACGGAGCAACTTCTTAAAGTGGTGAGAAGCCTTCCAAATGTACCAAGTAACTTCTTGAAGTGGCGAGAAGCCTTCCAAATGTGTCGGTTATCTTCTTGAAGTGGAGAGAAGCCTTCTAAAAGTTGTGAGAAACTTTCTGAATTGCTTCGAAAGTGGTGAGAAGCTTTCCAAATGTACGGAGCAACTTCGTAAAGTATGAGAAACCTTCCAAATACTCCGAGTGACTTTTTACAGTTGCGAGAAGCCGTGTAAAAGTTGTGAGAAACCTTTTGCAGTGACGAGAAGCCTTGAAAATGTGTCGGATATTTTCTTAAAGTGGTGAGAAGCCTTCCAAATGTACCAAGTAACTTCTTGAAGTGGCGAGAAGCCTTCCAAATGTGTCAGTTATCTTCTTGAAGTGGAGAGAAGCCTTCTAAAAGTTGTGAGAAACTTTCTGAATTGTTTCGAAAGTGGTGAGAAGCTTTCCAAATGTACGGAGCAACTTCTTAAAGTGGTGAGAAGCCTTCCAAATACCCCGAGTGACTTTTTACAGTTGCGAGAAGCCGTGTAAAAGTTGTGAGAAACCTTCTGCAGTGACGAGGAGCCTTGAAAATGTGTCGGATATTTTCTTGAAGAGGTGAGAAGCCTTCCAAATGTACCAAGTAACTTTTTGAAGTGGCGAGAAGCCTTCCAAATGTGTCAGTTATCTTCTTGAAGTGGAGAAAAGCCTTCTAAAAGTTGTGAGAAACTTTCTGAATTGCTTCGGAAGTTGTGAGAAGCTTTCCAAATGTACGGAGCAACTTCGTAAAGTATGAGAAACCTTCCAAATACTCCGAGTGACTTTTTACAGTTGCGAGAAGCCGTGTAAAAGTTGTGAGAAACCTTCTGCAGTGACGAGAAGCCTTGAAAATGTGTCGGATATCTTCTTGAAGTGGAGAGAAGCCTTCCAAATGTACCAAGTAACTTCTTGAAGTGGCGAGAAGCCTTCCAAATGTGTCAGTTATCTTCTTGAAGTAGAGAGAAGCCTTCTAAAAGTTGTGAGAAACTTTCTGAATTGCTTCGGAAGTGGTGAGAAGCTTTCCAAATGTACGGAGCAACTTCTTAAAGTGGTGAGAAGCCTTCCAAATACCCCGAGTGACTTTTTACAGTTGCGACAAGTCGTGTAAAAGTTGTGAGAAACCTTCTGCAGTGACGAGAAGTCTTGAAAATGTGTCGGATATTTTCTTGAAGTGGTGAGAAGCCTTCCAAATGTACCAAGTAACTTCTTGAAGTGGCGAGAAGCCTTCCAAATGTGTCAGTTATCTTCTTGAAGTGGAGAGAAGCCTTCTAAAAGTTGTGAGAAACTTTCTGAATTGCTTCGGAAGTGGTGAGAAGCTTTCCAAATGTACGGAGCAACTTATTAAAGTGGTGAGAAGCCTTCCAAATGTACCAAGTAACTTCTTGAAGTGGCGAGAAGCCTTCCAAATGTGTCAGTTATCTTCTTGAAGTGGAGAGAAGCCTTCTAAAAGTTGTGAGAAACTTTCTGAATTGTTTCGAAAGTGGTGAGAAGCTTTCCAAATGTACGGAGCAACTTCTTAAAGTGGTGAGAAGCCTTCCAAATACCCCGAGTGACTTTTTACAGTTGCGAGAAGCCGTGTAAAAGTTGTGAGAAACCTTCTGCAGTGACGAGGAGCCTTGAAAATGTGTCGGATATTTTCTTGAAGTGGTGAGAAGCCTTCCAAATGTACCAAGGAACTTCTTGAAGTGGCGAGAAGCCTTCCAAATGTGTCAGTAATCTTCTTGAAGTGGAGAGAAGCCTTCTAAAAGTTGTGAGAAACCTTCTGAAGTGCTTCGGAAGTGGTGAGAAGCCTTCTAAAAACCTTCAAACTGGTGAGTAACCTTCACCAGCAACCTCCAAGCCTGCAATTTTTAATAATTAAGAAAAAAAGTGCCTACATTTAATGTTTATTAGTAATTCCAGAAGAATACATGTTAAAATATAATATAAATGATATTTCCCACTCGAAACTTAAGTTTGCCGTTTAATTTTCCCGACATCTTCAGCTGTTAAGCGTCATACAGTCAAAAAAACTAATAAAGCGACCCAAGTTTCTTATACATAGTGGCTTAGTAGTAGCTTAAACATCTTTCCTAATCCTACACTTATATTTGTAACTCTCTACGAGAACAACGCAAAAAGTTAGAATAATAAAATAGAAACAGATTAAAAAAAAGAGAAAAAACCTAAAACGACATGAATATAAAATAAAAAAAAAAAGAAGATCTGGCTGTTAGTTGATGAGCCCTTTAGCTTTGAAGAGATCGCGCATTAAACCCTTCAAGTACTTCACTTCTCGTTGCAAATCGGTGATTTGATTATCCAACCCCTCGTTCGTCTTCGCCAAGAGACGTTCCTCCTCTAACACTTCCTCGACTTCCGCTTTCTTTTTCATACGGTAACGTGTAGCGGCGTTTTTATTTTGTTCCTTCTTACGAACCTTTTTCTCTTCTGGTGGTCCACGCGAATACGGTTTCGAGCGTTTGCGTACGGATTTATCAAGAGGATCGAAATCAGAGGAGGAAGTTTCAACAGGTTCCGGTATCCATTCGGGATCGTCCGAGGAACAATCTCCGAAATTACTGCTACTGCTGCTGCTGTTACTGCAAGGCGAAGACGGATACTGGATCATGTCTTCCGCGCGCGACCGGATGAGTTCGTCTACAACGGCTAACTCATGGGCCACGTCGGTCTGAGGTGCACTGGGGGTTGGTGGTGCAGAAGAAAATTCCAACTGTATCGGAATTGTACGAGGAAAGCAAAGTACGTTGGTTTCGGGATCGGAAAACGCGGGAGGTTGTGGGGTGTAAAGGGATTGAGCGGAGAGGGGTTCGAGGGTGGTTAAAAGGGGCTTGTAAGGTGGGCTTTGTGGAGGAGTTAATGTGCCATGAGTCATTTCGACGGCGTCGAAAACGGTCTCGAATTCCTGTAAGAGACTCTGGGTGTCAGGTACTGAAGCGTTTTGTTGTTCCGCTTTAATAGGGGTGTAGATGGCACTGCGGGCCGGCCCCACGTCCTCAAACATCGGCAACATCTTCTCTTCCAGCCAATTAGAAAAAGGCTCTGAAAAAACAAAAAAAAATGTCAAATACTTGCAATAACATTTAAAATAACTAAACAGGGGGAGGGTAAAAACCACCCCCTCAATTGTAAAATATTTGAAAAGGACAGATTGTAACCTTTGATTTGATACCAAACACGACTACTTTCTGATCACTTAAAATTCCGTACGTTTGGGGGGGGGGGCAATTTTTTTATTCACTCTAGATTCGTTTTTTGTATATTTTTCGAAAGTACACATTGTAACCTTTCATTTGATACCAAACACGACTACTTTCTGATCACTTATAATTCCGTACGTGTTGGGGGGGGGGTCAATTTTGTTATCCACTCTAGATTCATTTTTTGTATATTTTTCGAAAGTACACATTGTAACCTTTCATTTGATACCAAACACGACTACTTTCTGATCACTTATAATTCCGTACGTGTGGGGGGGGGCAATTTAGTTATTCACTCTAGATTAAGTTTTTGCATATTTTTCGAAAGTACACATTGTAACCTTTCATTTGATACCAAACACGACTACTTTCCGAATACTCATAATAAATCTCCCCCCCCCCGGGCCACATTCACAAAATTCGAATCAGAAATAGAATTAATTTCAGACGCCATAGACGATCATAATATAAAGTAAAATTAAGTAAAAAGGGGGAAGGAATAATATTGTTCATGCCCCCCCCCCCTTTCCTACAGAAATGTTATAAGCCATCAGAAAGTAGTCGTGTTTGGTATCAAATGAAAAGTTACAATCTGTACTTTCTGAATATATACAAACAAACGAGGAAGGAGTAAGAAAGTTAATGCCCCCCCTTCATGTACAGAAATTGTTATAAGTGATCAAAAAGTGGTCGTGTTTGGTATCAAATGAAAGGTCACAATATGTACTTTCTAAATATATCCAAACAATTAAACGAGGGAGGAATAAGAAAATTAATGCCCCCCCCCCTTTCGTATAGAATTGTTATAAGTAATCAGAAAGTAGTCGTGTTTGGTATCAAACGAAAGGTGACAATCTACACTTTCTAAATAAATTTTGGTTAGGTGGCAATTTCAAGCTCAGGGCCGGATTAAGTACGATTCAATGAGGAAAAAGCCTTTTTCAGCCCTTGTAGGTAACAGAACCTTGATAACCACACTCCAAATAAATATTCCTATTGAAAAAAAACTCTTGATAACAAAATCGATATACAGGGTCGTTAAAAATCAGTTACGTTCGGATTAAGCATAACATTTTTATCTTTCAAACAGTTTAAACGATTTATTTCTACATACGAAGCAATTTTTTATCAAGGGTTAAGTGTCAAGGAAGCTTTGTTGTACAAAAATAAATTTTTGAACAATTTGCAAACGTATCTTATCAAACACATACTTAATTTTTTTTCTTTGTAAAGGTCACACTGCATGTGACTAACTTTAATTTTGTAACTATAATAATAATTTTTTAACGGCTTTGTCATACACAAAAAAAATTATTATATAATACAGGGTGTTCAAAAAAATGGTTCCACTATTATTTAAGTTTCAGTTCTTCTATCTATTCCAATCTACCACAGACGGTTAAGAAAACATCGGTTAAGCACTTGATTAAGATAACAATGAGTCATAAATTGTTTTATAATTTACTACCTCAAGTCTGGTTTATTTTTAACTTTTGGGAATTTTCCTGATGAGACATACAGGGTGATCCGTATCCACATTACCTTTCAATACCCATAATTCAATGGGGAATTAAACCAGGGGAAGAAAATATATACAGGGTCGGTTTCATTAAAAAATACGGAAATTACAAGAAAAATTGGATTCCAATAGAAAAGTCATGATCAACATTTAATTAAATCGGTTGTTTATTACACTTGAGTTTATTTTTTATGTCATGGGCAAGATAACCTTCTTGGAAGTCACTACGTTGTCAAAATGTCATGGTTATAAAGATATCAGAAAGTTCATGCTTACTTGGTCAACCTGTAGGGTTCTTTTTTTAATTTTGCTTTGATAGCTATAGCAAGGTTCAGGCGATTAAATCTGGAGATCTAGCGGATCTAAATCCCCTTCAGACTTCGTATTCAACAGATTCCAGGTCCCCAATATTTATTTAAACACCCCGTAGGTGGATTTTACATTTTTTAAAGACGTTACATGGAGCAAGCGTTTAAGTCCGGAGATTTAGCTTCGCTCTATCATCTCCAATTTATATATTTTGGGAAAGTTCATGCTTACTTGGACCATTTATTATTTTTACAATTAAAAAAAAAATTAAAAAAGTTTTGACTTGGTTGGGGATCGAACCGCGGCCCTAAAAATTTCTCAACTCGCGTATTTCGAGTTTAATTCAACTTTAATTTCAAACATTTCAATCGAAAACTAATAAAGATACAAAAATCTAATATTTTTGCAAATAAAAAAAAAATAAAAAAAGTTTTGACTTGATTGGGGATCGAACCCAGGCCTAAAAATTTTTCAACTCGCCTATTTCGAGTTTGATTCAACTTTAATTTAAAAAATAGCAATTGGAAATTAATAAAGATGCAAAAATCTATTATTTTTGCAAATAAAAAAAATTAAAAAAAAGTTTTGACTCGTTTGGGGATCGAACCCAGGCCTAAAAAATTTTCATCACGAGTATTTCGAGTTTAATTCAACTTTAATTTCAAACAATTCAATTGGAAAGTACTAAAGATACAAAAATCTATTATTTTTGCAAAAAAAAAAAAAAAAGTTTTGACTTGGTTGGGGATCGAACCGCGGCCCTAAAAATTTCTCAACTCGCGTATTTCGAGTTTAATTCAACTTTAATTTCAAACATTTCAATCGAAAACTAATAAAGATACAAAAATCTAATATTTTTGCAAATAAAAATATTTAAAAAAAAGTTTCGAGTTGGTTGGGGATCGAACCGCGGCCCTAAAAATTTTTCAACTCGCCTATTTCGAGTTTGATTCAACTTTAATTTAAAAAATAGCAATTGGAAACTAATAAAGACACAAAAATCTATTATTTTTGCAAATAAAAAAAAATAAAAAAAAGTTTTGACTTAGTTGGTGTTTGAACCCAGGCCTAAAAAAATTTCAACACGGCTATTTCGAGTTTAATTCAACTTTAATTTCAAACAATTCAATTGGAAAGTACTAAAGATACAAAAATCTATTATTTTTGCAAATAAAAAAAATTAAAAAAAAGTTTTGACTTGGTTGGGGATCGAACCCAGGCCGAAAAATTTTTCATCACGGCTATTTCGAGTTTAATTCAACTTTAATTTAAAACAATTCAATGGGAAACTACCAAAGATACAAAAATCTATTATTTTTGCAAATAAAAAGAATTAAAAAAAAGTTTTGACTTGGTTGGGGATCGAACGCAGGCCTACAATTTTTTCATCACGAGTATTTCGAGTTTAATTCAACTTTAATTTAAAACAATTCAATGGGAAACTACTAAAGATACAAAAATCTATTATTTTTGAAAATAAAAAAAAAATAAAAAAAAGATTTGACTTGGTTGGGAACCGAACACAGGTCTAAAAATTGTTCATCACGGCTATTTAGAGTTTAATTCAACTTTAATTTAAAACAATTCAATGGGAAACTACTAAAGATACAAAAATCTATTATTTTTGCAAATAAAAAAAATAAAAAAAGTTTTGACTTGGTTGGGGTTTGAACCCAGGCCTAAAAAATTTTCAACTCGCCTATTTCGAGTTTAATTCAACTTTAATTTAAAACAATTCAATGGGAAAGTACTAAAGATACAAAAATCTATTATTTTTGCAAATAAAAAGAATTAAAAAAAAGTTTTGACTTGGTTGAGGATCGAACCCCGGCCCAACAATTTCTCAGCTCGCCGATTTCGAGTTTAATTCAACTTTAATTTAAAACAATTCAATGGGAAACTACTAAAGATACAAAAATCTATTATTTTTGCAAATAAAAAAAATAAAAAAAGTTTTAACTTGGTTGGGGTTTGAACCCATGCCTAAAAAATTTTCAACTCGCCTATTTCGAGTTTAATTCAACTTTAATTTAAAACAATTCAATGGGAAACTACTAAAGATACAAAAATCTATTATTTTTGCAAATAAAAAGAAAAAAAAAAAGTTTTGACTTGGTTGAGGATCGAACCCCGGCCCAAAAATTTCTCAGCTGGCCGATTTCGAGTTTAATTCAACTTTAATTTAAAACAATTCAATGGGAAACTACTAAAGATACAAAAATCTATTATTTTTGCAAATAAAAAAAATAAAAAAAGTTTTAACTTGGTTGGGGTTTGAACCCAGGCCTAAAAAATTTTCAACTCGCCTATTTCGAGTTTAATTCAACTTTAATTTAAAACAATTCAATGGGAAACTACTAAAGATACAAAAATCTATTATTTTTGCAAATAAAAAAAATTAAAAAAAGTTTTGACTTGGTTGGGGATCGAACCCAGGCCCAAAAATTTTTCAATTCGCGTATATCGAGTTTTATTCAATTTTAATTTAAAAAATAGCAATCGGAAACCAATAAAGATACAAAAATCTATTATTTTTTTAAATAAAAAATATTAAAAAGAAGTTTTGACTTGGGTGGGGTTTGAACCCAGCCCTAAAAATTTCACAGTGTACTATTTTGAGTTTAATTCCGCCCCAAAGGGTTAATTTAGTGCTGAAAGACTTTACATGGTGAAAGGGTTAAGTCTGGAGATTTAGATTCGCTTTATAATCTCCAATCTCGTTATTTTGGCAGAGTTCATGATTATTTGGACCCCCTACTTTGTATAAATCGCTATCAAGGTTATCGTTTTAGCAAACAGTGATGAGCACACGACTGTCTAGCATGTTCGAACTAAAATTTGAGACTTATTATATAACAATCTACTGATGTAATAAATTAAAAGATTTTCGTTCCTTATTAAAAAAAATTATATAGACTGGGGTTCGAACCCTAACAAACTTTTAATGCTCAGCCGAAGCTTCAGCACAACCAAAGGACGACCAAATTAAATTTTAAATTTAAAAGCAAAACATTCCTAAACACCCAAAAAAGATTAATTATCAAATCTAAAAACCTAGACAAATTAAAAAATCATTATTTGTAAATATTGATAAGGAAACAAAGCCATTAAATAATTGATATTAATGTTTACTTTATTTTGTTGTCTTTTGTTGATAAAAACTAATATTTTACTCTCGGTAACATTATTATGAACTTTTTTCTAGAATGTAAACTAGGCGACGTTTTGTCAATATTTTATTTTCTTGAAGAGATTTTTATCCTTGATATTACCTGTTTGATATTCAAACAATTCTTTTTTTTTATTAGACGTATTAAGAAATTGCAAGGTGTGGCCTTTGTTGTTTCTTGGATAAGAATTTTCATTTTGTTGTGTAAAGAATAAAAAGTGATTGAAATATTAGTTTTACCTTGAATTTTTTCTTAACTGAGCCTCTAATATAGCATTTTAGACGTAACCAAAGTCACGGAAAGTACAGAGAATCAAAAAAAAAATTAAAAAAAAGTTTGACTTGGTTGGGGATCGAACCGTGGACTACAAATTTTCCCAAGTCGCCTGTTTTGAGTTTAATTCAACTTTAATTTAAAATAATTCAATTGCAAAGTAAAAAAGATACAAAAACCTATTATTTTTGCAATAAAAATTATTTAAAAAAAAGTTTGACTTGGTTGGGGATCGAACCCCGACCTAAAAATTTCGCAAATCGCCTATTTTGAGTTTAATTCAACTTTAGTTTAAAACAATTCAATCGAAAACTAAAAAAGATACAAAAAGCTATTATTTTTTTAATTAAACAAAAATAAAAAAAGTTTTGACTTGGTTGGGGATCGAACCCCGACCTAAAAATTTCGCAAATCGCCTATTTTGAGTTTAATTCAACTTTAGTTTAAAACAATTCAATCGAAAACTAAAAAAGATACAAAAAGCTATTATTTTTTTAATTAAAAAAAAATAAAAAAAGTTTTGACTTGGTTGGGGATCGAACCCTGACCTAAAAATTTTGCAAATCGTCTATTTTGAGTTTAATTCAACTTTAATTTAAAATAATTCAATTGCAAAGTAAAAAAGATACAAAAACCTTTTATTTTTGTAAGAAAAATAAAATAAAAAAAGTTTGACTTGGTTGGGGATCGAACCCCGACCTAAAAATTTCGCAAATCGCTTATTTCGAGTTTAATTCAACTTTAATTTAAACTAATTCAATTACAAAATAAAAAAGTTACGAAAACCTATTATTTTAGTAAGAAAAAAAATAAAAAAAAGGTTGGACTTGGTTGGGGTTTGAACCTAGCCCAAAAATTTCAAAGTGGATTATTTTGGGTTTAATTCCACGCCAAAGGGTTAATTTAGTGCTACAAATGTAAAATAAATTAACTATTAATTTCTGAGAAATTTGTTGCAGCCATATTATATTATAAATAAAAAAAACGAGTTGTATGAAGGTGATGAAAAATTAAATATATTTCGACTTATACAAAAGTCTTCATCAGTAATAATAATTACAATCTGTAATTTCACTAATTCTTACTTAATTTTACAGATTGTAATTATTATTACTGATGAAGACTTTTGTATAAGTCGAAATATATTTAATTTTTCATCACCTTCATACAACTCGTTTTTTTTATTTATAATATAATATGGCTGCAACAAATTTCTCAGAAATTAATAGTTAATGTTATCATCAGCCTTACTTCATCGTCTTATTAAAATAAATTAACACGAGACGAATTTTATACAGGGTGATTAGATAATAGTGTCGTTTGTCATTATGCTGTTAGTAAAAAGCTTGTAATGTAATTCACTTATTCTTGATTTCTCTCTCATTTCATAATTAATTAAGCTTGGTAAAAGTATCAACCCAGATTAATTTTACAAAAAAACTCTATATTAGCTACGACATACGTTTAGATTATTATTTGCACCCCAATTCTAGGTTGTATTTTTTAATCTATGGGTGGAAAAAATCTAATTTTATTTAACTGTTCGATAATAATTATTTCTATATTAATTATTAACAATCTTTTATGTTAAATCGAGTTTTAACTTATAAGAGACCTGTTTTGTTTCCTGTGCCTTGCAAGGACGGCCACGCCAATAGCTTTCACTAATTCCAATGCTAAATAAAACCTGCTTGTAAACTAACCCAAATTATTTACATAAAATAACCATTTCAACATTAGCTAAAAATATCTTAAATCAAAAATATCAATATTTTATTCCATGTGGTCGATATTTAATTCCATTAACAAGATTTGCAACAACGCCTACTTTTTATCCTGCTCTTCCTTAACGTAATCGTGATGTTCACTGTTTTTATTTTCCCGCCAAAATTTAAATTTTCGCAAAAATTCAAAACCTAAACCAAACCTCCATGGACAAGGAAAAAAGCATTATCTAGTTCAATAATTTTTTTGATAATTCCCATTTAGTGTTAAAGTTGAAATTTCTGATGCAATACCAACCCAATATTGACAGCTACTATTATTTTATTATTATTGCTTTGAAATTAATCTCTAAATATTTTTGATATTGAACCCCTTTCTATTACCCAGTTTCCTAGTTTATGCAATATTATAGCAACACTTTACTGCCTTTATAATTATAATACCTGGGAGGGTTCATATCCCCCCTTAAAACTGTCTTAGTACGGCCTGATCTCTAAATTTCCACCTAATTATAATTTATTGAAGAAATAGACATTGTAACCTTTCATTTGATACCAAACACGACTACATTATGATCACTTATAAAAAATCTGTGCGGGGGGGGGGGAGTATTAATGTTTGTATTCCTCCATTGTTTTATTGTATAATTTTAAAGTATACACTGTCACCTTTAATTTGATACCAAACACGACTACTTTCTGATCACTTATAACCAATCTGTATGTGGGAGGGGGGGGGGCATTAATTTTGTTATTCATTGATTATTTGTATATATTTCGAAAGTGCACATTGTAACCTTTCATTTGATACCAAACACGACTACTTTTTGATCACTTACAATAATTCTGTACCCCCCCCCCCCCCCCCGCGGGCACATTGACAAAGTAGAGTCAGATTAGAACCAGAGATAGAATTAATTTAAGACGTCATAGACCATCATAATATACAGTAAAAAATAGAAAGGAATAATAATATGAATGCCCCCCCCTTTCCTACAGAATTGTTATAAGTCATCAGAAAGTAGTCGTGTTTGGTATCAAATGAAAGGTTACAATCTGTACTTTCTAAATATACACAAAAAATTAAACGAGGAGGGGGGCGTATCAAAATTAATGTCCCCCCCTCTCACGTACAGAATTGTTATAAGTAATCAGAAAGTGGTCGTGTTTGGTATCAAACGAAAGGTTATAATGTGTACTTGCTAAATATACACAAAAAATTTAACGAGGAGGGGGGCGTATCAAAATTAATGTCCCCCCCTCTCACGTACAGAATTGTTATAAGTAATCAGAAAGTAGTCGTGTTTGGTATCAAACGAAAGGTTACGATCTGTACTTTCTAAAAAAAAATTGATAAGGTGAAAATTTAAAGATCAGGGCCGGATTAAGAAAGTTTCAATGGGGAAAAAGCCTTTTTCGGCCCTTGCAGGTAACAGAACCGTGGAAACGACATTCAAAATAAATTTTAAAAACTCTTGATAACAATATCTATAGTAGTGGAAACACAGAAGTGTGTTATCATGACTTTTATTGCATACTCTATGGTTATGAAATAGAAAAGATTAGATTCGACATAATCAGATCAATAAAACGAACTCTAATTGATGTAAATTTTATAATTATTGCATGTCTTGTAAACAAAATAAAAACTTTTTGCCCACAATCCGAAACATTTTCAGAGAACTCATCCAATGATGATGAAACATCGATTCCAGACGAATCGTCCTTGGATTGAATATATTCCGAATAGTAAATTGAGCGAGTATGTACGCATCTCATAGTAATAATAAATTTGCTTCCAACAAACAATTTAAAAGATCAAGCACCGTTTGACCACACAAACAAGGAGGAAAAAATATGCAGTTATTGAACTTTCTAACGAGTGAATAACGAATGGAAATTCCTTTATGTGTATGAGTCCAAAGTACAACTTCAGAGATGCTTTTTTAAGTCTAGGAATACAAAAAAAAACAGACATAAGTATTACGTCGTTCGTATAGAGAAGGTAATAATAATAATAATAATTATATGCATCCACGTGCACCTAATGCACTTGTCATCGACAATTTTATTCTGAATAACCTTGAAATCGATAGGAAGATACAAAACGAAGAAAAAAAACGAGATATGTATATTTTGGAAAATTTAGGCGCCCAAGGTGGGGCTCAAAAGTGGCCGGGCAGGTTTAAGGTAAAGGGCGTGGATGATTAAAGGAAAATCATTCAAATTCTACGTTTCTTAAAACTTCCTCTTTCACTTGCAGTGCAGTAAGTTCCATAAAATAAATTTTCTTGATAAGCCCAAGGATTTCCTGATGACTAATTTTCTTGGTAATCGTTTTTTAAATCTTCTTGCATTTACGTACTTGGTAAATATTTCTAGATGGGTATTTCCTTAAGAACCGCAACAATAAACTAGTCCACGGAAGTGAGACTTTAAAAATATTTGAATTCTGTACCAAAACATTACCAATAACTTGACCTTGAAGAAACAGAAAAAAACATATTGACATAATAATCCATTCCATATTTAAATATTCAATCGATTACAAAGTTTTCCTTTTCTAAGCCAAGGTCTACAAGAATAATAAAAATTTATTGGTTACCACGTGCTGAATTATTAGAGCAAGGGTCAGTTTTAAAAAGAAACCACCACCTACAAATTTCTTATAATCCGCCGGGAGGTTGTTTAGCCACTACCTTTTGAAGACGCCACCACGCCCACCTTTTAATTATTTTCCCGTGGTAGGTTACTAAACCACTATCAAATTTACCCTTCCCCCTTTTAAATAAGGTAGTGGTTGTGTAACATCCTACGGGATTATAAAGTGCAGGGTATTACCCTTTCTATTTATTTTGTTATTTTAAGCAAACAAAGAAAAAGGTAATTGGATCAAAGTCAATGAGCTCTAGCTGAAAGTCTTTTGTGGTTAATACAAACACAGCGTTTAAATTTAATAGCTGGAAAAAACCAAAGATAAATAATTCAGATTTGAACGAAATCCTGATAGGAATGAGGTTACGTAGATCTACTGTGATGGCTATTGTAATCGGAGGTTAAAGTCCAACTTAATTAGTTCACATTAATATGCTACTACGTCATCTCTTAACACGAGGTGTCAAAGACATATTATTGTTCTCTTGAATTAAATATTCTTTTGCAAGAGGAAAAAAAAAGAATAATTATTGAAATGAAAGAAAAATTAAAAATGCCTTGTACAGGACGAGGTAATCAACTTCTATTGGTGTAAACAACGTACACTCCCCCTTGGCAACAATATTTTATAAGATTACAATTATTTATTACTCTATTTCTCAAGCAATTAATTAACAAGTGAACTATTTAACTTTGCATAAAGAAGGCGTGGTTCAAAGTTGCATTAAAGATTTTCTGTTTTTCAGACTTTTCCATTGCATATAGACACGGCCTTTCTAGGGAAACACCTAGGTACAAAAGTCAATGTCAGGTAGAGAAGAATTTCCACGATTGGAAATTTGATTATCAAAGAGAAAACACGGCTCAGCCGTGCCGGATCGAGCCTAACCGTGTCGGATCGAAAGGAGCCGTGCCGGATCGAACCGAGCCGTGCCGCGCCCAAACGCGTTTAGTTTTAAATTTTGGGGGTCGGTGAAGTTGATAATGAGCTTTAAATTTCTTTAAACCCCAGTCCGTCAAGTCTACTGTGACGCCCGCTATGAATTTTTGAAATCAGAGTCTCCAAACTTGAGGGAATTTCTTTAAAAAAATATTTTTCATGAACTAGAAACGCGATTAGTTTTAAATTTTGGGGGCCGTTTAAGTTGATAATGAGCTTCAAATTTCTTCAAACCCCAATCCGTCAAGTCTACTGTGACGCCCGCCATGAATTTTTGAAAACAGAGTCTTCAAACTTGAGGGAATTTCTTTAAAAAAATATTTCTCAAGAACTAGAAACGCGATTAGTTTTAAATTTTGGGGGTTGTTTAAGTTGATAATGGGCTTCAAATTTCTTCAAACCGCAATCCGTTAAGTCTACTGTGACGCCCGCTATGAATTTTTGAAATCAGAGTCTCCAAACTAGAGGGAATTTCTTTAAAAAAATATTTCTCAAGAACTAGAAACGCGATTAGTTTTAAATTTTGGGGGTTGTTTAAGTTGATAATGAGCTTCAAATTTCTTTAAACCCCAATCCGTCAAGTCTACCGTGACGCCCGCTATGAATTTTTGAAATCAGAGTCTCCAAACTAGGGGTAATTTCTTTAAAAAAATATTTCTCAAGAACTAGAAACGCGATTAGTTTTAAATTTTGGGGGCAGTTTAAGTTGATAATGGGCTTCAAATTTTTTCAAACCCCACTCCGTCAAGTCTACTGTGACGCCCGCTATGAATTTTTGAAATCAGAGTCTCCAAACCTGAGGGAATTTTTTTTAAAAAATATTTCTCAAGAACTAGAAACGCGATTAGTTTTAAATTTTGGGGGTTGTTTAAGTTGATAATGGGCTTCAAATTTCTTTAAACCCCAATCCGTCAAGTCTACTGTGACGCCCGCTATGAATTTTTGAAATCAGAGTCTCCAAACTTGAGGGAATTTTTAAAAAAAAATATTTCTCAAGAACTAGAAACCCGATTAGTTTTAAATTTTGGGGGCCGTTTAAGTTGATAATGAGCTTCAAATTTTTTCAAACCCACTCCGTCAAGTCTACTGTGACGCCCGCTATGAATTTTTGAAATCAGTCTCCAAACTTGAGGGAATTTCTTTAAAAAAATATTTCTCAGGAATTAGAAACGCGATTAGTTTTAAATTTTGGGGGCCGTATAAGTTGATAATGAGCTTCAAATTTCTTTAAACCCCAATCCGTCAAGACTACTGTGGCGCCCGCTATGAATTTTTGAAATCAGAGTCTCCAAACTTGAGGGAATTTCTTTAAAAAAATATTTCTCAGGAATTAGAAACGCGATCAGTTTTAAATTTTGGGGGCCGTATAAGTTGATAATGAGCTTCAAATTTCTTTAAACCCCAATCCGTCAAGACTACTGTGACGCCCGCTATGAATTTTTGAAATCAGAGTCTCCAAACTTAAGAGAATTTCTTTAAAAAAATATTTCTCAGGAACTAGAAATGCGATTAGTTTTAAATTTTGGGGGTCGTTTAAGTTGATAATGAGCTTCAAATTTTTTCAAACCCCACTCCGTCAAGACTACTGTGGCGCCCGCTATGAATTTTTGAAATCCGAGTCTCCAAACTTGAGGGAATTTCTTTAAAAAAATATTTCTCAAGAACTAGAAACACGATTAGTTTTAAATTTTGGGGGCCGTTTAGGTTGATAAAGAGCTTCAAATTTTTTCAAACCCCACTCCGTCAAGTCTACTGTGACGCCCGCTATGAATTTTTGAAATCAGAGTCTCCAAACTTGAGGGAATTTCTTTAAAAAAATATTTCTCAGGAATTAGAAACGCGATCAGTTTTAAATTTTGGGGGCCGTATAAGTTGATAATGAGCTTCAAATTTCTTTAAACCCCAATCCGTCAAGACTACTGTGACGCCCGCTATGAATTTTTTAAATCAGAGTCTCCAAACTTGAGGGAATTTCTTTAAAAAAATATTTCTCAGGAATTAGAAACACGATTAGTTTTAAATTTTGGGGGTCGTTTAAGTTGATAATGAACTTCAAATTTTTTCAAACCCCAATCCGTCAAGTCTACTGTGACGCCCGCTATGAATTTTTAAATCAGAGTCTCCAAACTTGAGGGAATTTCTTTAAAAAAATATTTCTCAGGAATTAGAAACACGATTAGTTTTAAATTTTGGGGGTCGTTTAAGTTGATAATGAACTTCAAATTTTTTCAAACCCCAATACGTCAAGTCTACTGTGACGCCCGCTATGAATTTTTTAAATCAGAGTCTCCAAACTTGAGGGAATTTCTTTAAAAAAATATTTCTCAGGAATTAGAAACGCGATTAGTTTTAAATTTTGGGGGTCGTTTAAGCTGATAATGAACTTCAAATTTTTTCAAACCCCAATCCGTCAAGTCTACTGTGACGCCCGCTATGAATTTTTTAAATCAGAGTCTCCAAACTTGAGGGAATTTCTTTAAAAAAATATTTCTCAGGAATTAGAAACACGATTAGTTTTAAATTTTGGGGGTCGTTTAAGTTGATAATGAACTTCAAATTTTTTCAAACCCCAATCCGTCAAGTCTACTGTGACGCCCGCTATGAATTTTTAAATCAGAGTCTCCAAACTTGAGGGAATTTCTTTAAAAAAATATTTCTCAGGAATTAGAAACACGATTAGTTTTAAATTTTGGGGGTCGTTTAAGTTGATAATGAACTTCAAATTTCTTCAAACCCCAATCCGTCAAGTCTACTGTGACGCCCGCTATGAATTTTTTAAATCAGAGTCTCCAAACTTGAGGGAATTTCTTTAAAAAAATATTTCTCAGGAATTAGAAACACGATTAGTTTTAAATTTTGGGGGTCGTTTAAGTTGATAATGAACTTCAAATTTCTTCAAACCCCAACCCGCCAAGTCTACTGTGACGCCCGCTATGAATTTTTGAAATCAGAGTCTCCAAACTTGAGGGAATTTCTTTAAAAAAATATTTCTCAGGAATTAGAAACACGATTAGTTTTAAATTTTGGGGGTCGTTTAAGTTGATAATGAACTTCAAATTTTTTCAAACCCCAATACGTCAAGTCTACTGTGACGCCCGCTATGAATTTTTTAAATCAGAGTCTCCAAACTTGAGGGAATTTCTTTAAAAAAATATTTCTCAGGAATTAGAAACACGATTAGTTTTAAATTTTGGGGGTCGTTTAAGTTGATAATGAACTTCAAATTTCTTCAAACCCCAACCCGCCAAGTCTACTGTGACGCCCGCTATGAATTTTTGAAATCAGAGTCTCCAAACTTGAGGGAATTTCTTTGAAACAAACATGCTTATATTTAAGAACTGGTGATAAAAAGATTAAAGATAAACAAAAATTTGGGGTTACATCATTTTTTTCCCCTTGTCAGTTTGTTGATAACCCCATTTTTAAGGCCATAAAGTCATGGTTTGATCCGGATTACGTGTAACAATTGATTTTATTTACTTTTGTTTTATTTTTTGTTATCAAGTCACAGGAATTGTTATCAGAACAACCAAAAATTATTATTTCCTACAAAATTTGTTCAATTTCGCCCTGGAGTGGGTTCGAACCCGCTAGGCCGCTACCTTCTTCTTCTTCTTCTTGGGGTTAGAAGCAAAATTCTCGATAAATATTGTTGTTTACACGACTTTTGTACCCAAAGGACACCTCTATGCATTAAAATATGAACAAAGCAGGCTGTTATATGGTCCTTGGAGCCGTACGGTTATCATTTTGCATAAAAGATGCTTCTGTTTTCGTATTAATTGTGTAAATAAAAGTTTATTTTTACTTTATACTACATAAACAAATTAATCTTATGTCATTGAATTCATTAAAAAAAATGCTCCACATAGCAATGGGGTTCAAAAATTAGGGCCAGGAATAAATAAAAGTATTTACATAGCAACGAACAAGTCAATAAATTGTTATCTTTATTTTGTTTATACAATGACGATTTTTTGGAATGGTGACGAATTTTGTCTTTCTTACATCTAACGTAACGTAACACAACGTAGACGTAACCTTTGATTATAATGCTGGAGGTGTGCTTAAGTAATTAATAGAAAATTCTAGTTTCAAATTGAATATTTTATTACAAATCTTTGTTAACATTTTTTCAAGGCGATCTGGTTTCGTAGAAACTCTAGCGATATGGAAATCTTCCAAAGAAAATGATCGGGACTTGGGAGGGGTGGGGGTTCAAAAAAGAAATTTGGAAAATTGAGGATCAAACATTCATCCCCTTTTTGAACCATCCCCAAAATTTAAAAGAAATCGTGTAACTAGTTTCTGAAAAAATTAAGGTTTCAGATGTCAAAAATTCATAGCGGGCGTCACAGTAGACTTGACGGATTGGGGTTTAAAAAAATTTGAAGCTCATTATCAACTTAAACAACCCCCAAAATTTAAAACTAATCGCGTTTCTAGTTCTTGAAAAATATTTTTTTAAAGGAATTCCCTCAAGTTTGGAGACTCTGATTTCAAAAATTCATAGCGGGCGTCACAGTAGACTTGACGGATTGGGGTTTGAAGAAATTTGAAGCTCATTATCAACTTAAACAACCCCCAAAATTTAAAACTAATCGCGTTTCTAGTTCTTGAGAAATATTTTTTTAAAGAAATTCCCTCAAGTTTGGAGATTCTGATTTCAAAAATTCATAGCGGGCGTCACAGTAGACTTGACGGATTGGGGTTTAAAAAAATTTGAAGCTCATTATCAACTTAAACAACCCCCAAAATTTAAAACTAATCGCGTTTCTAGTTCCTGAGAAATATTTTTTTAAAGAAATTCCCTCAAGTTTGGAGACTCTGATTTCAAAAATTCATAGCGGGCGTCACAGTAGACTTGACGGATTGGGGTTTAAAGAAATTTGAAGCTCATTATCAACTTAAACGGTCCCCAAAATTTAAAACTAATCGCGTTTCTAGTTCCTGAGAAATATATTTTTAAAGAAAGTCCTTCAAGTTTGGAGACTCTGATTTCAAAAATTCATAGCGGGCGTCACAGTAGACTTGACGGATTGGGGTTTCAAGAAATTTGAAGCTCATTATCAACTTAAACGGCCCCCAAAATTTAAAACTAATCGCGTTTCTAGTTCTTGAGAAATATTTTTTTAAAGATTTCAAAAATTCATAGAGGGCGTCACACAATTCTTTGATAATCAATTAACACAAGAACTACCTGTAGGTTTTTGCGAAAAAAAAAACAAGAAATTTGACATCCAGAAGACTTTCGGACTTTGATTTCATAATTTAAACACATCGTTGCCTTTTTTTTTGGGCCCATTACAAATAGAAAACCAGTTAGAAATTAACAGACCAGAAATAACCAGTCAAGGCAAAATTACAATGCATTCAATTAATTTAAATATTTAAAGAATATGTTACGATTTTTGTCCAATTAACGGAAACCTATACAACATAATATGGAATTTAAGAAAAATTTATGTTTGTTCCAGATTTTGCAATTAGGAAGTAAAGGTGAAAGTAATTTTCCACCATTCACAAGCTTTTATACCAATATTAGTGCATTACATACAAGCTCGACCCAAAATAACGCACGAGCAGGAAGAAAAATAAATAAGTTGGCAACTATTCAAGCAACACCCTGTATATTTTATTATTCAATCACCCTGTATATTTATTTGTATTTCATTTTGAATCTTCAGGATATCATATTCGATTACCTACAGACAATAAAAAAAATGATTTCTGTTATGAAACATTTTTTTTGAACATCCTGTATAGTTCAAATTTCTTAAGGTATGCTCAAATAAATAATAGCCTCAATAATTTGAATGAAGTTTGAAATAAGCAAACTTATAATCGATCTCAATAATATTTTCAAATATACAGGGTGTTCTAAAAAATTGTTTTATAAAAATTATTTGAAAACACCCTGTATAATAAATAAAATTCAAACAGATACAGGAGTCTTGCAATTTAAAGAATATGTTTAGTCGCTAATGCACAAAAAAAAACGAAGGTTTCTAAAAGGGACCTGCATTTTTAGAACACCCTGTACATGTAATATTTGCTAAACCATATAGAGGGTGTATTAAAGTAAGGGTTGGTTATTTTTATAACAAAAAAATTTGTAATCGATGCCTTGCAAGTTCTAATAATATTTTATCGATATACAGGGTGTTTTAAAATATTAAGCTTCTTTTTATCAAAATGTTTGTGTTTGTGTTACAAGCACAGGGTTTTAAAACTTTCCATTTAAATGAATAATATGTGTTAAAAAAAAAGGTTATCTTCAGGGTTAGTTTCGTTATACCTAGTGATTAATTTTTGACCCCTATCTGAGGTCAATCTTTTTACACGTCTGTAATTATTGTAAGGCTATTAGAAAACTATATAAATTATTTATTACTCATTTTTAATATTGCAAGACACAGAATGCGTAAATAATCGAGATGGCGGGAAAATTTGAATTTCAAAAAATCCATTTTTGGCGGGAAATATTTAAATGTTTTCTTTTGGTGGGAAAATTTAAAATTGACCATTTTTGGCGGGAAATATTCAAAATATCAAATGTTTTTTTGGTGGGAAATTTTAAAAATATTTGGGCGGGAATGTTTAAATTTTGAATTTATACCAAGGCATTTTTGGCGGGAAAATTTGAATTTTAAAATTAATTTTTAGCGGGAATATTTAAATATTGTTTTGGCGGGAAAATTTAAATTTATACAAAGGCATTTTTGGCGGGAAAATTTGAAATTTAAAATTAATTTTTAGCGGAAATATTTAAATATTGTTTGGCGGGAAAATTTAAATTTATACCAAGGCATTTTAGGCGGGAAAATTTGAAATTTAAAATTAATTTTTAACGGGAATATTTAAATATTGTTTTGGCGGGAAAATTTAAATTTATACCAAGGCATTTTTGGCGGGAAAATTTAAATTTTAAAATTCTATTTTAAGCAGAAATATACAGGGTGCACATTTTATGGTTGCCTGAACGACTTTTCAAGCTGCATATACAGGGTGTTTGCAAAATATTGAGCTATATTTAAGAAAATAACGCTTTAATAAAGAATATTCGGGTATTATGTTAATTTTTTGTTTGTATGGACTTCTATGTAATAAATCTTTGTTTAATTTTATGTGTGGCCTTGTTTATTTAACGAGAAACACTCTTGATTTAAGTATTGATTAGCTTATAGTGGACCGACGGTGTTTGGTTTATTAGTTAGGATTCAGGAAGTCGCTTACAAATTTCTAATTTATGTAAAAAATGCCATTTTTCAATCAACCAGTCTAATTTAAAAATACTTTTGGAGTGATGTAAATATTACTAAAGTCAGGGTTGGATCCGGGCCAAAAGCATAGACAGGGGAGGGGGGTGAAAGTGATACCGGCGAGACTCTTTTTCCAAAAGGAAATTAACTTTCTGTTTTGTACTGATAAAACAGTTGGAACGTGTAAAGTTATTTTTCCTGACCTTTCGATAACATTTCCAACTGATTAAAGAAATTCCAAAAGATGGCGTCGTCGTCGTATTTTTAAATCTTAAAAGGAAATAAAATGTCCAGTTTGCATAAATTAAGAGTAAAATAAAGACGCAAAAGACAACTTTCTCGATCTAGAAAAGGGAAATTAATTTATCTCCTACACATTTAAGATTTCTTGATCAAGGAGAGATTTTTTGATGATTTAGGTCTTTATTTTGCGTCTGAATTCTTAAACCAGTTTCGCCTGAGGGTAGTACAAGAATTTTTGCCTAACATATGCGTGGTTGGATTAGGAGAGCAAGTGGTGGAAAGCCTTTGGTACGTCCAGTCAGAGCAACTGGTGAAAAGCCTTTTAAGGAGCAATTGGTGAAAAGCCTTTTAAGGAGTAAAATGTATAAACCTACCATAACAAACAGCCATAATGTAGATTAATAGAGGTCAAGTGATGAGAAAGAAGTGTATAATAACAGTCTAAGATCTTGAACGTGATGAAGCAATAAAAATATTGCAAGAGCAGTCCGGCCAAAAGAGTTGTTCAACGTCTTTTCACTAGTTTTTGTGAGTTGACGATTATCTCTCGATTCCACGTGTAGTGATAGCTGCACTTCATGCTACTACACACGATGGTGAAAAAGCTCATTTGTACGGACGTACATCGAGAACGTACACTAAACACTATTTTTTCTATTATAACAACCGACTTTGTACGCTTTGGAACGGTTATTTATTTTTACTGTCTCGCACTTAGGGGATGATTACTAACGCACAACAAGAAGGAACGGCCGCAAAAGAAAACTCACTCGAACACGTATCAATCGTCTAAGAGAACGAATTGAAGTGAACGGGTAACGAGCAGTAGCAACTTGTTTGTGGGAAATATCTTCCCCTTCCACTGCTATATCCAACACGTGATTTGGATACCTAAGGAGATAAAAGCGTCGTATCCCCCACGTTTGCTCTTAATAGAGCAAAACATTCCAATAGTCCAATGATAAGGACCGAAATTCAAATCCTATCACCAAGAAATGCAGCAGGGGTTATCAAAATGCATCTCCAAACAAATGTGGAGGGGGGAAAATCCTCAATGAGTCAAAACACCTTCCTAACAACTCTATACGCCATGAAAAGGAAAAATTCCCCTTAAATGTAAAAAAAACGTTCCCTAAAATACAAAACATAATTTTTTTCCCAACGTACTCGACAAAAAAAGGCCTTATTTTGATATGGTACCGAATTTTCGGTCAAGCTTTTTGTATCTGGAACCGCCTAAACATGTTTTAAATAAAAACGCGCCTATCTCAGCAAAAATCTTCCAAAAAATACATCTAGGGGACGTAAGCCCAAACCCATAACCTTCTTGGTTTCGGCGTAATAGACCTGGACAGGAAAAAAAAATTATAAGGTGTTAAGATTTCGTCAAACTCTTTCCAATGAGCCAAACCGCATTCTTCTAGGATTTTTACTTTCCGAGATACGACGTGCGGAAGATTTTCGGGGAAAAGGGATATGGAGACCTTTGGGAAAAGCAACATACGATGTTTTAGATCGGTTTGACCATCTAGTTTGTTACTTTAAAACCTAATCTAAAACCCCAATTGCATGCCAAAAGAATTGGGAAGGTATAAAGTCGAATATCTAATCTTCAAACAATTTGGGAGTGGGAATAAAACGAAAAAAGTGGGAGGTGATTCGGGAAAACGACTTGGGGTTTTATTTAAGAGCTCCTCTTTCACTTAAAAACCTTCTATGGTCATACCCAAACAGTTCGGGTGCAATAAAATCAATTTTATGGTCTTGTGGTAGTATGGGCAAAGTTGGAGACCTTTGGGAAAAGCCTAACTGATGTTTTAGATATCTTTGATCAACTAGTTTGTTACTTTAGAACCTAATGTACGTCCCCAATTGCATCCCAAAAGATTTGGGAAAGTCGGTAAAGTTGGAGACCTTTGGGAAAAGCCTAATTGGATGTTTTAGATCTCTTTGATCAACTAGTTTGTTACTTTAGAACCTAATCTACACCCCCAATTGCATGCCAAAAGAATTGGGAAGGTATAAAGTTGAATATCTAATCATCAAAAAATTTGGGAGTGGGAATAAAACGAAAAACGTGGGAGATGTTTCGGGAAAACGTCTTGGGGATTGATTTAAGACCTCCGCTTTCACTTAAAAACCTTCTATGGGAATACCAAAAGAGGTAAGGTCCAATAAAGTCATGTGGTAGCATCAGCAAAGTTAGGAGACCTTTGGGAAAACCCTAATTGGATATTTTAGACATCTTAGATCAACTAGTTTGTTACTTTAGAACCTAATCTACAACCCCAATTGCATGCCAAAAGAATTGGGAAGGTATAAAGTCCAATATCTAATCATCAAACAATTTGGGAGTGGAAATAGTTTTGGGAAAACGTCTTGGGGTTTGATTTAAGAGCTCCTCTTTCACTTAAAAACCTTCTATGGGAATACCAAAAGAGTTCGGGTTCAATAAAGTCATGTGGTAGCATCAGCAAAGTTAGAGACCTTTGGGAAAAGCCTAACTGGACGTTTTAGATATCTCTGATAAACTAGTTTGTTACTTTAGAACCTAATGTACGTCCCCAATTGCATGCCAAAAGAATTGGGAGGGTATAACGTTCTATATTTAATCATCAAACAATTTGGGAGTGGAAATAGTTTTGGGAAAACGTCTTGGGGTTTGATTTAAAAGCTCCTCTTTCACTTAAAAACCTTCTATGGGACTACCAAAAGAGTTAGGGTCCAATAAACTCATGTGGTAGCATCAGCAAAGTTGGAGACCTTTGGGAAAAACCTAATTGGATATTTTAGATATCTTTGATCAACTAGTTTGTTACTTTAGAACCTAATGTACGCCCCCAATTGCATGCCAAAAGAATTGGGAGGGTATAAAGTCCAATATCTAATCATCAAACAATTTGGGAGTGGAAATAGTTTTGGGAAAACGTCTTGGGGTTTGGTTTAAGACCTTGTCTTTCAGTTAAAAACCTTCTATGGGAATACCAAAAGAGTTAGGGTCCAATAAAGTCATGTGGTAGCATCAGCAAAATTGAAAACCTTTGGGAAAACCCAAATTTAATCTTTTAGATAGGTTTGATCGATTTGTTTGTTACTTTAGAATAAAATTTAAACCACCCATGGCACACCAAGCTGTTTAACAAACGGGGAACTCATAAAGACATGATTTTTTTAAAACCAGCATGATTATTTCTTATAACCAGTACGTTCACCTTAACAATTTTTATGTCTACTCTTTTATCATTTAATATTTTTTATTGTAAAACAACAAAAGGACAAAGACTTCTTTACAATGTCAAGTTATTAGAGTTTGGGGGAGGGGGGGGGTTCAAATATCTTTCCTCGAAGATCCTTCCCAAAAAAACTGTCTTTTAAAAGTTGACTAGAAACCATGAACAAATTTATCTCTGTATGAACCTGACCTCTCGTTTCGTCTCGTTTGCACAGATCAAACTATTGGGGCTTGCCAATAATGGAAAAATTGCCATGGGTTACTGGGTTAGTAAGACATATTCGGTCAATTTACTAGTTTCACAGAAGATTAGTTCACTAACACGTAGAATTAGTTAGAAGTTCATTAATTGTTAGATATATAAAGTCAAGGAGTTTGACCCCTACATCATTATTTATTAGCTTGCTTCCCATGGAGTTCAATAACTGATAAGAAACAAGAGTGACTGCCTTCAAATTCGGTTATTTTTTATTACATTTACGTCAGACACCGATAAAGAAATTATTTGGAAAGGGAAAACATATTTCTCACCCCCTAAACGTTCAAAACCCTTTAACGCCATCTAGTGGTGAGCGTGGCAAACTATTTCTAGTCTAGTTGCAGGAGTTACCATTAGATGGCGCTGGTAATCGGAAAAGTTAAAGAAAATAAGTCTGGGATTTCAAAGAAACTTATTTTCTTGTAAAAAAAACATAAAAAACATTACTAACCATCTTTAATCCATTCATCAAGGTCGCCCTTAATGAATTCGTCCAAATCTTCGAGCTGTTCCAAGCCCTCTAGAAGCTTGGAGGCGACTTCTGCTTTGGAATCGCATTCTTCAAACTCTATTTCTATTTTAGGATAGGTTTCTTCAAGCGTTGTTCCATAGAGGGCTACATCTTCGGACACCAGGGACTCCTCAGTGGAACTGAGGGGTGACACCGGCTCCTGCTTCCATTCCCATGACGGTGGAGAACTCATGATTTTGATGTTCTTCACTGGTCAAAGAATATAAACTCACGGAAAGATTGTTTAAGTTGCTTTCGTATGCCGCGAAATTGCCGGCAAGCAAATAAAGCGCCATGGTGGCTCTGGAAAAAAAAAAGAAAAGTGTAAGCAAAAATAGAGAAGGAACGACAAAAGCCAAATCAGAGCTGTATAGGCAACCAAACATACATTAGTTTGTAAGTTTGCCAATAAGACTACATACAGGGTGGTTTTTATTACTCCCACCCCCTCCACTGTTTATGGGACTGCGAAAAATGGTCCTAATGCAAGTTTGGTTGCATAATCACATAATATACAGGGTGTTTCGTACAATAATCTTCCATTCAAGATTTAAACTCTTCAAAAAAAAAAAAACTGATATCGTTGAGGTTTGAACCCAGCACTCATAATGAGGTTTCTGAAATAAAACGTTAGATGGCAGCACGTGTTGATAGCAAACATTTTAAGATATTTTTCCGGGAAATGATTAAATAATTGTCTGATAAAAACTAACTACATCATAATTTCTTATTGCTAGGAAAAATACTTTAACCCATTGATATCTTTTTGATAAAAGGGGGCATTAAATTTCTTGAAATCCTACTACACGTGCGGTATAATTTCTTGATATAAATGCAACCATGGACTAGTTTAAATTTTTTAAATGTAATCGAAGAGAGAATCTACAAAAAAATAATGACTTGGCTTAATTCTTTTATTTTTCTGACACGAGCAATTATCTTTGGAAGTCCAAAGATTTAAAAAAACAAGTCGTAACAATGGGTTCATTTAAATTTTATTTATTTGGGTGCGCTCTAAATTTAAACCAAGAGATAAAATAAAATACAAAGTTTTTGCGTTTTCTCCTTTTTTTCTAATAACCGAAGTATAACAATCTAGATTTTATGTTGCATGGTACGATTGGGTAATAAAATCAATCATCGTGCACGTGTACAAGATTTCTAATTTTTATGTAGGAAGACAATTGCAGAATTCGATTAAAACCAACACTGTTACATATAACAAACAATTATTAAGAAATTTTCGGGTATAGGACATTAATTTTGAAACACTCTGTGTATTTTCTTATTGATAATCCTTTAAAATTCAAAATCCGATGACCTTTTAGCATCAGAATCTCATTTACACCAAAATTCCATAAAATTATTTTCGCGCCAAAATTCAAATTTCCCGCGAAAATTCAAATAATGTTTTTTTTTAAATATTGACATTAAAACCATTCTCTTTTGCACTTTTGACCAATCCTCGCTTCAATAGCCACAGGCAATGAGGTTTTTTAGCGACCTAGTAACGGTGTACTTATTATCGGTAATTACGATCTCTCTCTCTCTCTCGCGTTTTTTTCCATTACACCTTAATAAAACATTACAACTAAATAATCAATAACGATAAGGGCGATAAAATTAAAAAAATTAAGATTAACACGAATTCAATCCGTCTGGAAACTCAATGGCTAAGGTCACGTTGACATTTTAATTACCAAATTCCTAATTTATTTCTTCCGCCTTTCTCTCTTGACTCCAATAAAAAACATAGATAACATACAAATTCAATTGTTTTTGAAAAAAAAAAACAAACGAGGGCAATCAATAAAAACAAAAGAGGGATAAAAACAAATGCCGATCGTGGGGTTATGGAAAACAAATGAAAAAAAATGCCACATGGCATTATTCCAATTTTCTCAAATTAAATTTAAAAAAGCGGGAAAATTTAAAAAAAAATTCGGTATCGCATCGCTCCGTGCCTCTACATGAAGTGGCGTCGGATGACGAAACACAAGGTGGAACATCTGGCATTTTGGTGATTTCTAGGACTAAAAGGTAATTCATGCTAAAACTTACTCCATAATGATAAAATTTACTGGCACACTTGCGTGTGCAAGAGCTTGCGCCTGCTAGATCCCCATCGTCACTTCACAAAACGCACAAAATTAATTTTAGACCGCTATAAGAGACTCATGGAGAAACAATGATGGCGCAGGGCAAGTTGTAAATGATTCATGGAATGTAATCAGACGTCATCAGAGTAGGCATGCGCAATTTTACCGCCAAAATTTGTTTTGTAACAAAATGTTGCGCAATCCGGAAGTGTAGGATTATGAATTAAATAATATTTATTTATGAGACTCGTACATAAAATATTACGAGGAAAATTCGAAAATTATTTAAAAAAATTCAAGGAAGCCCTTTTTTTTAAAGATACGAGAGGATAACTCGAATATAAATTCAAATTTCCCGCCGTTTTGTTTCGATTGTTGCAGTGCTAATGTTTAAATTCCCGCGCTTCTCGTCATTGGTCAAGGGTCAATGACTTCAACATTAAAAGTCGAATTTCCCGCGTTTTGCTTCATCAACCCCTATTTTACTTGAAAACCGGTCGATTTATAAAAAAATCTTTCAAACAAAACTTAAAGGAATTTAATTTCTCTACAAAAACGTTCTTTTACGGTTTTTCTGTAAACGCAACCGTTTTGGAGAAAAATTAATTTTAATGCGTACGGTATCGGGTGAATAAGACATCAACCCCTATTTTTCTTGAAAACCGTTCGATTTATAAAAAAATCTTGCAAACAAAACTTAAAGGAATTTAATTTCTCTACAAAAACGTTCTTTTACGATTTTTCTGTAAACGCAACCGTTTTGGAGAAAAATTAATTTCAATGCGTACGGTATCGGGTGAATAAGACATCAACCCCTATTTTTCTTGAAAACCGGTCGATTTATAAAAAAATCTTTCCAACAAAACTTAAAGGAATTTAATTTCTCTACAAAAATGTTCTTTTACGATTTTTCTGTAAACGCAACCGTTTTGGAAAAAAATTAATTTCAATGCGTACGGTATCGGATGAATAAGACATCAACCCCTATTTTTCTTGAAAAACGCTCGATTTATAAAAAAATCTTTCAAACAAAAGTTAAAGGATTTTAATTTCTCTACAAAAACGTTCTTTTACGATTTTTCTGTAAACGCAACCGTTTTGGAGAAAAATTAATTTCAATGCGTACGGTACCGGGTGAATAAGACATCAACCCCTATTTTTCTTGAAAACCGGTCGATTTATAAAAAAATCTTTCAAACAAAACTTAAAGGAATTTAATTTCTCTACAAAAACGTTCTTTTACGATTTTTCTGTAACCGCAACCGTTTTGGAAAAAAATTAATTTCAATGCGTACGGTATCGGGTGAATAAGACATCAACCCCTATTTTTCTTGAAAACCGGTCGATTTATAAAAAAATCTTTCAAACAAAACTTAAAGGAATTTAATTTCTCTACAAAAACGTTCTTTTACGGTTTTTCTGTAAACGCAACCGTTTTGGAGAAAACTGAGATTTGACGGATATTTCAAACAAATTTAATTTTCCCGCGTGTTGCATTGGGGATGCTTGAAAGCCCGCGCTTTGTTGTGATTGGTCAAAGGGCGGGGCGTCAATGACGTAAATTGAATTTCCCGCGTTTTGGTTTTATTGGTGGATTGATTAAAAGCGCGGGCTTTGAAAAGGGTTTGAATCACGGGATTTTAAAACACGTGCAGCGGAAAGTCTCATGTTCAACCTGTTCAAGTTATCGACCTAAACAAAACCAAATTTTACTCATTTCGACTAAAAAAAAAATATTAAGACCTTTTCTGAACCTAAAAAAATTTAGACTCTTATCTTTACATTTTTTTTATCTTAAAAATTATTTATCTACCAGTCTCTCATCTCTCTTTCTCTGTACAGATTATTTAGAAACTTAATTCTGTGTGGAAGGAGGACATACGGTTATCTCTATCGGCCTAACCCATCCTTGAATCTAAAGTGAAAGTGAAATATCATTTTCTATCCGAGCAGCTGTTATTAAAATTACAAAACCATCCAAAATGAGTGAAAAACATTTAGAAAATGGTGAGGGAAACAATTTAAGGTTTGAAAAAATTAATTTTGTAATTTTTTTAGGGAGTCCATTACCACCGAAAGTTGAAGGAAAATTAAGACTTTATTCAATGAAATTTTGCCCTTTCGCTCAAAGGGTGCATTTAATTTTATTGTTCAAGGGACTTCCCCATGATGTAGTCAACGTTCATCTTAAAAATAAACCCGAGTGGATATTCCATTTACATCCAGAAGGTACAGTTTTCCCCCCCTACATTGTTTGTATTTCTTCCCCTTCTTTTAGGTTCCCCTCCTTTAGATATTCTATTTTCTGTTTTTATTTAGGAAAAGTCCCAGCTCTGGATACAGGATCAGAAGTGGTCACTGAAAGTCTCGACGTTTGCGACTTCTTAGATGAGAAATATCCAGAACCTCCACTTTATCCCAAGGATAAAAATCAACGCCAACAGGATAAAATCCTCATGAACGATTTCAATAAACTAATCGGAGCTTACTACAAAACCATAAACGAAGAAGCAAAAAAACCTTACAGGGAAAGCATTCAAAATCTTTTAACACATTTGAAACATTTTGAAGATGAATTGGGTAGAAGGGGTAAGTATTAAAAACAATATATCCCCCCTTCCTTAATTTTTTTCTAGCATAACTCCCCACTGGAATTTTTTTTGAATCCATTTTTTTATTTTAGGGACTTATTTTGGGGGTGACAAACCAAATATGGTAGATTACATGCTCTGGCCCTGGGGTGAACGTTCTTCGATCATAAAATTAATTTTCGGAGAACTACCCCGTGAGGAAGATTTTCCGAACATTTATTCATGGTGCAAAGCAATGCGTACCCAAAAACCAGTACAAGACCTTGAAATAAATATTAAACGCCATTATAATTTATATTTACAGTATAGGGCTGCAGGTGCAGTTGATTATGACGGAGTTTAATGAACACTTTGTATATTTTATTTGAGTTTAGATAGAAATAAAAAATAAAAGAAGTTTCCTTTATGTTAAGTACCTGAACAGGTTTACTACAAGATTGTAATCTCTTACCTTAGTCTCTGCAGAAATCTTTCTGGAAATGTTTAATTCGGTCCCATAGTGCAGCCCCAAACTTGATTCGTGGTTGTACGTAGAAAATTTTTTAAGGGTAAAAGTAAAACTTTTGATTTAAAACACAAAAATTAACTTTTATTGCATTTAAAAACACAAGCAGGTGTTATAAATGTAATCGGGGCTGAAACCAAGGGGGCCAAGCAGGAAATAAAATCTTGACCTCCCCCTTTTTACCAAATATTGCCACCACCAAACAAAATGGAATCATAAACCCATTTAAGGGAAATAACAAAGCAAACCTTTTATATAGTTCTATACACTATCATAGTCTGGGGGGGCTCCCGCCGTCATGAAAAGCACAATTTTATGAAACTTCTCGGGTCCATGATAAATCGAATCACAAACAGGTTGTGTTCGCATTTCCTTACGCCAAGCACGGAGTAAAGGGAATTGATTGGCTTCTAGAGGTAAACGTTCCCCTAAAATAATAGCAAGAGTACCGGCCCTTTCGCCCCAAGGCCACAACATATAATCGACCTAAAATATAAAAAATAAAGATCAAAACGTTCAAGTATTATTGTTCCTTACCATGCTGGGTTTATCCCCTCCAAAAAATTTTGTTCCCCTTTTCTCTAATTCCTTTTCAAACACTTCCAAATTGGGTTGAAATTCTTTTAACCATTCGGCCCCTGATTTCTTTTCTTTTCCTAAAAGTACTTTATAGAAAGTCTGTGTTACTGGAGCAATTTTTTCGATAAGCTCTTTGTCTTGTTCACGAGCATGGGGTTCTGCTGGATATAACGGAGGATCCGGATATTGTTCATCTAAAAAGTTGGCTATATCCAAACTTTCAACCACGATTTTGGAACCGGTATCAAGTGCCGGTACTTTTCCTAATAATAATCAAGTTTAGTGGTTTGTTAAGAATTAAATTTAGAGTACAAACCTTCAGGATGAACTTCTGTAATCCATTCAGGCTTGTTGATTAAATTTATGTTAACGATGTCATGGGGAATTCCTTTCGCTAAAAGGACTAAACGTGCTCGTTGGGCATATGGACAATATTCCATGGAATAAAGACGAAGCTTTCCTTCAACCTTATCGGGTTTACCTGAACCTACAAAGGGAAAATGATTAAAACATCGAATTAAATTCGTAAAAACAAATTACCTGTAGTAAGATGTGCTTTACTCATTTTTATGTAACACAAAGGTCCGGAATGTGAAAAATGGAAATTATTATCTTTTATTTCACAAGAAATTGCTTTGAAATCGTTCAAAAATTGTAATTTTTGAATTTAATTCAAGTTTGAAGTTGAAACGTGGAGAAACGTCAAAAATTAATTCTCGTTAGACCTAAAATTCGTTTAAACCAAAAATTCTCAAATAACCAAATTTCCTTTAAACCTAATAGATTATTTTTTAAATTTTAATCAAGGGCAGTTACAAAACCATTTTAAAACCTTCCCTTATTGTTTTTATAATAAAAACCAAGATAAAATTCCAATGGGGAACCTCAGGAGGTAAAAAAAATTTCTTACTTCATTACAGTCCTTGTGTGGTAAGCAAAAGGTTTTTATTTTAATTGAACTGTTTATTACTAAAAAAAAATATAAAAGCTTTAGTGTTTGTTAATAAAATAATCCTTCAAATTATTCATAATAGCATTTCTTTGAAACTCAACTTCACGCCGACAAAATCTGGACATTAAAGGAGGGCACTGGTACTCTATATGTTCTTCACAAAGGGCCCCATTACTTGCAGGGTCCTTTGTAAATTTAAATTCACTTGCGGAATCCACTGAAAATAATTTTTTAAGAGTCAGACTTTCCCTAATGCAAAAAGCAGGTATAGGTACTTCCCCTAACCTACAAATTATGGATCTAAAAATACTTACAGCAAATTAAACTCAAGAATAAACAAGTTTTATGAGAAGAAAGGATATAATAAACTTCTTGTCTTCTTAAGGCTTTAACATCGAACTGTGCTACGGCAATATTGGATAAATACGGCCAATGTGAAAGATTTTCCGTGTATTCCACAGCATACTTCCAATGCTCGTAATTTCCACTTTCGGAAAGGACATTGAAGTCAACACTAAAAACATTAAATTAGATTTTGTATTAAAATTATTGCAACTTACATTGTTGGGTTTAAATATTTCATGTTGCTAAAGTCTGCGACGAATTCCCAAGCATCGCTTGCATGTATTTTTGGTATAACGATCGAATCAAAGTGATCGTATTTTCTTGGTTTTAATAATAAATATGCGATTATTATTGCAATGGCTAGTCCAATGGTTTGTTTTTTTCTTATCCAAATATTCTGCATGGTGCGTCTAGAAGGAAGGAACGGGTTAAACTAAATATAAAGCAAGAAAGACATACATTACCTATTCATTTATGGTAAGTAATTCTATAAAAAATCTGGGCTTAACTATGAAATATTTATCTTGAATAAATTTAAAAGAGGATGTGGATTATCATTTTCTGATACAGAAACACCCCCACATAAATAAACAAACCACTCCCACACAAATCTTTCTTGCTTAGGCTTAGGCAACCA